>JAZKJV010000874.1:0-505512 GCA_037367405.1 Ottelia alismoides | reverse complement strand
TGCCGCCGCTGAAGGAGGAGATGCGCCGCGAAGAGGAGTAGCGTGACCTCGGAGTGCGTCGCAAGCGCATGATCAAGAGGAGAGAGTAGCGCCATCTGGGATGGCTTCACCCTGGCGATGAAGAGGCGGCACCGACAAAGGCAGCAGGGAGCAGGCTTGGTGCTGGGCTCCGCCTAGGGCTGCGACGGGGTTGAGGAGAGAGGTTGCGCCGTATTCGCGCCTTGCGCCTCTTGGAGGCGCAGATATGAAGAGGAGCCCTGGCTGTTGAGACCGCCTGCCTGGAGGATGGGAGTGGATTGCGCCGCCTGCGCGGTATTTGCCGCAGCGATCTGGAATCGTGTCTGGAACTGCTGGAGATTCCTCGCGTCGCCTGCCGCGAGGGCTTGGCTTTGAAGACGACGCATGGCCTGGATCGGAAGAGAGTCGCCACGATCTGAACAGGAAGTTGATGACGGCGCTGCACGAGAATCAAGATGTGGCGAACAGAACTAGGGTTTCAAGAAAACCCTAGGAACTTGAACTCTCAAATCTCCAAACATCAATAACCAGAACTTCAAAGAAACGAATCTCGAATAGAATTACAAAACTTTAAAAAATCCTCGAGAATCGATCCGCTCTGATACCATGTTAAAAAATATGAAGAATGCGGAAGCGAACATGGAAAAGATAAAGAACAAAATAAGAACACGGGATTTTAACGTGGAACCCTACTCCGTGAGGAGCGGAATGAAATTACGAGAGAAGCCCTAAAAGGGGCATATGCTTCATTGCTTTTTCTCAATGAGTACAGGAGGTCTGGGGCTCCTTATATAGCCTCTCCAGAGCCTCCAAGTCCCACCACTGAACGATGTGGGACTAAACACTGGATGAGGTAAATGGATCTTCTCCAGGATCCATTTACCCTGCTACAACTCAACATGACGCACTACCAAATGCTCTAACAACATCATGTTTATGCTTAACATAGAGAAAGGTCTCTTTTCTTGGAAGATAAATGGGAAGAAAGAATATACTTCTTTACCCATAGTCCTCGTGAGAGTGGTAGTCTTCCTGCCAGTTATCATCTCATGCCGCTGCATAGGCTTGGCTTTGATGAAGGACATGTAATTGTTGAATCCCACTAGTCACGTTTTCATGTTCTAATTCAACACTTTCCATTTTGGATTATGATCAAAAGAGAGTATATATTTTGCAAAGCATTTTGTACTAACTGAATGGAACATTACGCTATAAAATTTCAACTTTCAACTGTGATGACAATAAAATAAAGATCTTAATATACATAAAAATACAATCTTCTTTTCAATTAGAACACTCAAATAAAAATCTTTTTTTTTTCATTTTTGAAGGAAAAGTTAATTGAATAGAATAAGAATAAATTTGATTTGCTTAATGTTTTTCTTCTTTCTGGATGGTAAATATTTGTTAGAACATGTGGGTGTGGTGGGTTTATATGTAGAGCCTTCTATTCATTTATACAAACAAATGACAAAGTCTTCTCCCACTATAAGTAGGGTCGGCTACATGGATTCTTGCTCAAATCCACGTTAAAAGTTTTGACTATTTTTTACGCAAGTTGTGGACAGCCGAATGCACCCCCACGAGGGGTTTTAACCCTGATCTTTTGGGTGGTAGACACACTGCACTACCGGCCGAACATATAAGTTGGTACTTCTACTCATACAGTGTGAAGAAATTATAATAAAATCCAACTCAGTTGGGTCTTTTCTCGAGTAAGGTGGAACTATTTTTTCTTTGAAAAACAAGTAGGTTGGAACCATGAAACCATGAAGTGCTGCTTATCCTTGGTTCTATCTCTATTTTTTGTTAGGTTTATATCTTTCAGAGGATCCGAGCAACTGAATCAAAATGTTTAGGATATTGTACCAATATTAATATAAGTGGCAGTCTACTGGAGGGTCATAGCAGATCTCAATATTGAGGAGATTATTTTGAAGTGCTTCATTGTGAATTGGACAAATTTGGGGACTTGATGTTAGCAGCGGTTACTGACTGTAATATAACTGATGGTTGAGTGTAAATCTTTTGTAGTATAGAGCCTTTCTCACCTGATGGGCAGTGAATTTACAAACATAAGGCATGCCTTTTAGGACCCATTCAACCCTCTACCTTCCACCCGGACGGGAAAAGACGAGTTGACAAGCAACTTTAAATGAAATCTGGCCTCTTTTGAACAGGTGATAGAGAAGAGAAAGTTCTGTCTAGTGACTCGGATAGTTTACTATGAAAGAAATTCCGCTCTCGACGCTGGGTTTCTTTCTTTGCTTTGGGAAGATGAGTATACCACAAGTTTGAAACACTGCCCTCGTCAGTTCAACTTTCCAAGCTCAGGAAGCGAGGGGCAAAGGAAGGTCTGAGAGTTTACCTTTAGGTTTTTTCTTAGTTTTGGTTATACATATCCTCCATGAAAGATCCCTTTTGTCGAAATGTTATTTTATTATAAAACATGGTGTTGCCAAGGGTTTAAATATCGATTTCGGGTATCATATCGATACCCTGTCGATATGAAATTTCGTCGAAATTTCGACGACATTTCGCCATATCGACCACCATTTGTGAAGAAATGACTGGAAATTACCTTCATATCGCCATTTCGCTCGAGATATCGAAATTTCGCCGAAATTTCGTGAAATCTGAAACCATGGGTGTTGCACGGGCCGTAGTAATGATCCATGTGAAATATTCCATAATGTGTCCAGTTTTTTCTCTGATAAAAGTTGTCAAGTTTGTATATCACATTTTTATCTAAATGTATGACAATGGTTTACTGAAATACAGCTGCACGAATTGATTTAGGAAAGGATATAACTGATACAGAAGTGGTGGAAAAGGTCAGTATATGATCTACAAGTATCCTACATGCATTTGACGAATATACTCTGTCATGGCATTAACACAACTATTTGCGTGGTTCATCTCAGTCTGCTATAGAAGAAAATTGCCCCTTTCTTTCTTGTTATCAGGATGTTATTCAATGAAGTTCTTTCTATTCCAGTTTCCTCCATGCAGCATTGATGAACTGTAATATGCTGATTGCTTTGAGTTCCTTCATTTAGGTGTGGAATAAGATAGCTCCTGGTCTTGTCTCCCATTTTGACTCTCCTCATTCAGTTCCGGCTATTGCATCTCGTCCTCTTCTTATTTTAAATGGTAAGCCGAAGATCTATCTAAATTTTGTGGAAATTTTGTTTTTTTTTCTTATCCATTAATTGAGCAAAAAATTAAATGCACGTAAGACGTCCACATTTGATCCTTCTGCCACTAACCTCAGCTCATGTTATAAGCTTCAGTCAACAATAACATTAGCTACTGACCCTGTCCTGTTTATTTGAATAAGTTATCACGGTAATCTCTAGTTGACACCTTTGTTTTCATTGGATGAGGAAAATTCATAATAACACGCTCATCACTCGTCAATTCTAATGGTTTTAAATGAGGTATGGGTAGTGAATGCCCATGATGGGGTCTTGATTTTTAAGCTTGAGATAGAGGAATGATACTACTATTAAGTATTTGAGAGAATTGTGTGACTGAGCCAAATTTATGTTGGAATTGTTTAGTTCCACATTGTTGAGTGGTGGGACTTGAGATGCTGGTGGAGTTGTATAGTCCTACAGCTCCTATCTTCACTGAGAGAAAATACTTATCGAAATACCAACCCTTTGTCTTTTTCCTCGTAATTTATCTTCCTCCTTAAGGAATAGAATTCCATATAACAAGGGCGAACCTAAGTTATGGGTAAGGGAGGCACGCGCCCCCTCCTCCATTGTTAATTACCCTTCATCTACCCCCCATTGTGCCCCCACCTCCTCACCCCATATCCATTTATGGCTCCACCTCCATGAGCATGTGCCATCCATTCCTCCTGCCCACCTCCCTCCGCACGCTCTAGCTGGCCCCGGTTTTGTTGAGGACCCACTGCGTTTGGCATCCCTTGTAGACCACTGTGCCATGCCTTCCTCTTGGATCGGTTACTCGTCTCCATCGCACGCTAGCTCAGTCCCTATCCCACTATGCCCCCAATCCCGACGTCGCTCGTTGCAGATATGAAGCACTGGCCCACCGCACCCCAACCTCCCTCGAGTACCTGCTACTTGTCTCCCTTGCATGTCGGTTCTCCATCGTCACCTATCTTGGTTACGAGTTCCAACTCCAAGTGTAAGTAGCATTGCTAATACATCTTCACCTTATATTTATCTTCAAGACATTTTGGTCATGCATCTCTTTGTAATAGTCTTGCTTATATTCTTTTTTGTTGGTTCAGGCTCAGTAGGAAGAGAATATTCCATGCTTTAATTTTTTTGAAGCTTAAAAAGGGGGAAACACACAAAGGTACCCGCCCCAGAGATTTATTAAGAAGTAAGAAAGAAGTACATAAAAAAGAGAAAGTTACAGGAGCCAGGCCTCCAACAGCCTCGCCACCTGGATGAAAACATTTTTCCTATAAACCTCTGTCCCTCAAACAACAAAGCATTCCTAACCAACCAGATGGCCCACACGAAAGTTAAAGGCCGAAGCCGCTCTCTCAGGCGATATCTGCCGCTGTAATATTCCATGCTTTATGTAGAGATATATCTATGTTTTCTGTATTGTTTTCTTTATTTTATTTCTTTATATCCTTGTCGTGTAATTTACCCATAGGTCTCTCCTCTTTATAAGAGTCTAGGGTTTCCAAGAATAACAACTCTTCTATTTTCCCCAACATGGTATTAGAGCGACGGTCATAGACCGGAGCTCTCGTACCCTACCCCTAACACACCTACCACCCCTTCTCTATTCTCCTTTAGGTGCCACTCCGCCTTCTCCTTTCGGCAAGCAACCGTCACCGACACCTATTCCCTTCTCGGTTGTTGACCCTTCTCTGCCGCCGAGCCAAGCTGGCATTGTGCTGAGGCAGCTTCTCTCTTGGCTGTCGGCCACCATTATCGAGCCCCCATCACTGAACCGCTTTAGTCGCTATCAGGGGTCTATCACCGTCGTCGCTGCCGGGCCCCCGTTGTCGCCGTCGCCGTCGAGTCCCCATTGCGCCGGGCCCCCCATCGCCATCAGCCCCAGCTGCCGTCAGACCATAACCTTCTCTGCTTGTATCGAGGTTCGCTTGGGTTGATGGATTTGATTGCATAAGTCTAAATATGCGATCAAATCCTCGTATATCTGTGCAGACACCTATATATTGGTCTACACAACCCTGTTTTTTGTCATTCGGCAAGATGTCAGAGAGCAAGATCGATATCCGTGCCACATTCGTTTTTAGAGGTCCAATGCCTATTGTCAAGATGGAAGGGACGACTACGAGCTCTGGGCCATGCAGTTCATGAAACTTATGAAGTCTACGGGTAAGAAACATATTCTTACCGATGAGGAGCCAATTAAAAAACTAGGGCCATCGAATCGTGTGAGGCTGATGATGCGTATGTCAAGATTTGGTTTTCTGGGACATTGATGAATCCTTACTGGATCATCATTATTCATTAAAAAACTAGGGCCATCGAATCTTGAGAAATTTCATTAATTTCACATCTTTGTGAATAAACCTGTCTCTTGTAATTAATATATTTCTGTATATATCTAACCCTATTTATTGTATTAAATACTAATATTTCTCTTTTTCATCCCTAAAAATTAGGTTAATTATTGTTTATATTATTTTTGGTTTCTAAAAAGAAATTAAAAAAGATAAAAATATCAAAACCACAAAACACAATGTTTTTACCCATTAAAAATACTCCAAAATATTTACCTTTGTACAAATGACCTCTTTTGAGTTTTTGTTCAACATGAAACCAGTAGATCTCATTAAGATATACAACTTCATGTTTTGATTTTTTTCAAATTCGCCTTCTAATTATTTCTTTTTGAATTCTCTTTATTTTCTTAATTTCTCATTTTTCTGGAGTGGCCACGTGGCAGCTCTCCGCCTCTCCTTGCGCCACCGACCACCCTTCTATACTGTTTGATCATCTTCTAGGCGCCTGCATCTCAACCGCCCACTTCCAGTGGATTCTCAGCCCTCAGATCTGTCTTCCAAATCGCATCTTCACCGTTCCTTAGTGCCGAACTCCTAGCCACCCGATCTAACCGCATCTAGTGGCTCACAACAGCCACATTATCTCCCCTCTTTCCACCGTTGATCTGTCCTTCCACTCCGCATCTTAGCCGCTCATCTCCGCCTCGTTCACAACCGTAGGATCAGATCTGAAGATCTGATCTAAGCCCCTCGTACACGCCCCCTTACTGACCGTTGGATCGCAAGATCCAATGGTCCACGAACCCTCTTCTTCCTCCAGTCGCCTCCTTCCCCAAGCGTTACGCCTTGTGCCACCTTCACCCCCTTCCTATTTTGGCCACCTCTCCGAACAACCCCCTCTTCAATTCAAGACCACCTTCATGTTGCCCCCATATCGACCTTTTCCGTGCAACCATCATTAGCCTCGACATCTGCTTTCAAGACTCACTACAACCGTTGAAACCTTACCTGTAACGCCAGCCTACTCCGCCAATAAAGTCCTCCCCTCCACCAACCATGGCCTCAAATTTCAACGAAATTCGATTGAATTCTGTTGAATATCGATATCTTGTTGAAATCGAAATTCGATCGAAATGGTCGAAATGACTAAAATATGGGCTCCTAGTACAAAAAATGATCGAAATTACCAAAATTTCGGACGAATTTCGATCGAAATTCTACCAAAATTCTGTTTCGAGCTGCCACCGAAATGGTGACCGAAACCGACATTTAGGGCCTTGCCACCAACTACTCAGTCCGTCCACCAATTCCGAGCTAGAGCCCTAGCCCTCCTCCGCCTCCCTGTGACAAACAAAGGTCAGGGGAGGACCATCATGACCTCCCCATGTTCTGATGTCGACCCACGGCTTGACCGTAGTGTTGCGGTTGCCCTGGGCACCGTCGAGCTCCAAGGATAGGCTGCCCTCGTCGTGCGAGACCCGAGGACCGCCTAGGTCCTCATCCCAAGCCTCCCTCATTGCTGTTGACTTCTCCGATTAGGTACAAACTTCCTCTCTCTGCCTGACTTTCTCTTTATTTTTGCCGCTGCATAAAGTACCTCCCACCTCCATCTGATGATTACCTATGAAGCTCCCCCGTCCATCCCTCATTCACGCCTATCACCTTGCTCATTCTCTCTCTCTCTCTATGTCAAGACCCCCATCCAGGTCGTCCCCTTTCCTCCGCCATGACGACGGAGGAAACAACCGAGCCATCGCCTTCTTCACCTTCGCCCAGCTCATCACTATATCCCTCTAATGTGTCATTCCAATTTCGTCAGAAACAGAGACATCTAGGCCCTCCATCCCGAACAGATCGATTACGACAATTCTTAGACCGTTACAATTACCCGTTCTAGATGGAGCGTATAGGAATCTCTATTTTCGACGAAATTGGAATGACATATTAGGGGCCTAGGGGGATATAGTGATGAAAATATATGACGATATTTTTGAAAAAAACAAAAAAATATCGTCGGAAAATGGGGCGGGGGCAGCCCCATTTCCCATATGTATAGATGTTTTTCAGCACGAGCGGAAATCCCATATTAAAAACAGGAAGAAAAATGTAAAGATGGCTGCAACATAAAATTGGAAGTATTTAAAAATATTTAACTTCCAAAAATTAAATGAAAGCAGGTAAAAAATGAAAAAAAGGGGAAAAAGCGATGAAGCAAAGTGATTGAAAAATAGGAGACGTTGATAGAAAAAAAGGGGGAGGTGAGACTAAAAAAAAGGAGAATGCGAAAAAGAGAGGATTTTTTTTATCTCCAATGGACTTGGAAGATGAGGGAACTGTTATTGAACATCTCTGTTTTTTGCTTTAGTGTTGGTAAGAGACTTTTGAATCTAGGCCTACATTCTTCTCCATAATATGTAAATGAACTATATTGTCCTTTCACAGCTGAAATCTTGCTGAATGGTTTGATTTCTTTGGATTGGGGTTTAATGTTTTGTTTTTTTAAGCTTAAGTTGGTGTTTTTTACAATTTTAATGTATGTGTCAGCCCTCTTCTCGAACTTTGATGCCTGCTCCTTCGTCACTTTTGTCACAACAATTTTATGTGACCCCACTCGAGCAAAGAAAAAAGATATGTAAAGACCAAATCCCTTCTAAACACAGAAGTGAGTTCCCTGTTCCGAAGGACTTTCTGGGCAGCAACTCTACGCTTTTTCCAAACTTCTCGCTCCACATGTCCTGTCCTTTACCACCTTGATTAGACCTATGTTGTAAAGAAACTATAGGACCCCTTCGTGGTCTTAACATAATCGAAATAGAGAAATTATCAGGTCATCTCAGTGGCTTAAAAACCACACATTTTGCTTCATGCATAAGGCATTTTTCCAGTATGGAAATGCAGACAATACTTATCTCACCTCTAAACTAGGCCCGAATAATGTTGTTTCTCGATGAAGAAAACTAAATGAATCTTCCATGATTTTAGAAATTGAATACAGATCCAATTTTATTATTGAAGACCAGATTATTTAGTAGATAACGAGGAAGGCAGTTACTTCGGATTTAACTCTATCCTGTGAATTTCCAGAAATTCGTAGTTGTGCCATGTTAATATTTTCTGAGGGTTTTTTGTTTACTTATAAAAGGTCTATCTAATTTTTTTGTTCCAAAGTGAAAAAGTAATCTTTCTTAGTTGTGGAGAACATGGACCTAATTGGTTTAGCCTCATTAAATCCATGTATTTGATGGCACTTATTATTTGTGTGCACCTATCATGTGACTTTTTATACTGATGTATGACATTCCATAACATTACAAGGAAAACTACAAGAAAACTATTACTTGTTAGAACAATTTTGGTATTAGGTTTTTTCTTTATTAATAATGACAAGGAGAGAGGATATGTAGGATGTCGTAGACCATGTATAGGATAATTCATTGTGCTATGTAAATCATGCACATAGTAAAAAAAATCATGTGCAAGCACACTGATTTACAAGGTTCACTTGAAATTAGACTACATCCTTTGATGGTGGTGGATCACTCTTCACTGTACAGAAAAACAAAGGAATAGATGACTAATGGTACTACACCTAGAGTTCATGGAGCTTATATGACATTCCCTATAAAGATAGATGTGGATTTGCAACTCAATGGCAAGGGATAGACATTCTAGGATATGTGGATTATTGGAGGATGTTGTATATAGGGAACCCAGGTTTCGGACTAGTGACAAATTACGATTCAAGAAATCTCAATGGCAATGGTCAGGTTAAGGTTCACTACCTAGAAGTCCAAGAGATTGGTGAGTTCATCAAAAGTCAGTCACGGGCTTGAGAATTGATCTTGTTGGTTACAGGCAGGGACAAGAGGGAAATTTGTAAATCTCAATCCACAAGGCTACTGTGGATAAGTAACATTTCTCATTGAGCTACAGATAATTGTAACTGGTTGCAGTTTCTCTAAGAATGCAATATCAGACCCGTACAATTGGTGAATTACTAGAATTTTAATAAGCTCGCACCATCAAAGAAGTATCTTGTAGTATTTATCTCTCCTAGAAACTGTGACATGCAGGTGCAGATGATCCCCGATGCCCACTTTCTGGTCTTGACATCCCAGCTTCACAAGCATACACGGAGTACAAAAATTGGCTACCCCAGAAAAATTTTAAGGTTTTTCTTTTACTAAAGCGCGATTACATCTGATTTTGCTTCATCCATGTTTTAATTCTCGCTAATTCTTCAAGCTTACATTTTCATGATGTACTACATAATATATACTGATTGTGTATTTTATAAGCTTTAAAGGTATAAGATAACATCCAAAATGGGTTCTGTTGGTGGAAATGAGAATGAGAACTTGTTTATTCCATGGAACCCTAGGCTCTCTTATATAGTCTTATATAGAGAAGGCCTATGGGTAAATTACATAAGGTGGAACAAGGAAAATAAACATAACATACGATTACATAAACTATAGAAATATCTCTACACTCCTCCTCAAGATGGAGCATAGATGTCAATTATGCTCAGCTTAGATGAACATTTCTGAAACGACCTTCTGAGCAAAGACTTAGTAAAGATATCTGCAGTCTGCTCTCCTGAACTGACATGGGAAGTAGAAAGAAAACCCTTCTGAATCATATCCCTGGTATAGTGGCAGTCTACCTCAATATGCTTCGTCCTTTCATGAAATGCAGGATTATTAACAATAAATAGTGCTGCTTGATTGTTACATTGTAATTGCATGGGTAGAGGTACATCTATATGCAGATCTTCTAATACGGCTCGAACCCACATCATCTCCGTACTTGCCTGTGCCATGGCCTTGTACTCATATTCAACACTAGATCTAGCCATCACTGTCCGTTTCTTGCTTTTCCAAGAAACTAAGAAACTGCCAACAAATACTGCAAAACCTGAGGTAGATTTCTGATCTCTAGGACATCATGCATAATCCGCATCAACACCTGCAGAGATAGAGAGATTTGTTTCTTTCCTGAACAAAAATCTTGCACCTGGAGACGCCTTTAGATATCTTAGTATCATACATACATCATCCATGTGCACCTGTCTGGGCTGTTCCATGAACTGACTCACCCGACTTACCGCAGAAGCAATGTCAGGTCTAGTGATAATAATATAGAGAAGCTTTCCCACCATTTCTCTATATCTTCTTTTGTCAACTTCCTTTGTATTATCTCCATATAACTTCATACCAAGATCCATGGGGGTAGTGGAGGGTCGATACTCGATCATGCCTGTCTCAACAAGCATATCTGTAATATATTTCCTTACGGCCATCACAAGACCCTGCACATTCCTCGCAAATTCCAATCCCAGAAAGTAGCGTAGAGTACCAAGATCCTTAGTCACAAACTGATGGCCTAAAAATGCTTTTGCCATCTTTATCCCCTGCATGTCATCTCCTGTAACAAGTATATCATCAACATATACCATAATAACAATAGTACCTATGGGAGTCTTCTGGACAAACAAAGAGTGGTCAACATTTGATCTTTTGAACCCTTGCTTCTAGATTAAACCTGAAAGCTTCTGAAACCATGTCCGCAGACTTTGTTTAAGACCATATATGGCCTTATGAAGTCTATACACATCTGACACTCCCCCTCAGCAGCAAGCCCCGGAGGTTGCTGCATGTAGACTTTTTCCTGTAGGTCTCCATATAACAAGGCATTTTTAACATCAAGCTAGAACAAGGGCCAATCACGTACCACAACGACGGACAGAAGAATACGTAGAGTGGAATGACATGCAACCAGAGAAAAAGGTGTCCATATATCCACACCATAGGTCTGAGTGTATCCACGTGCTATTAGCCTTGCTTTGTAGCGATCAAGGCTGCCGTCCGCATTATATTTGATAGTAAAGACCCATTTACAACTGACAACAGAAGCTCCTGGGGGAGCAACATCCAAGCTCCATGTGCCACGAGACCGCAGGGCAGCCATTTCCTCCATGGCTAACCGCCATCTGCTGTCTTTCAAGGCATCCTGATAATTCCGTGGTATCTCCACGGTATATAAGGCAACAACAAATCTCTGAAAATCACCAGTGAGACGATGGAATGAAACCTGTGATGCAAGTGGATAGAACGCACACGTCTTCTTAGACTTCCTCAAGGCAATAGGTACATCCAAATCATCTGCAGTGTCCACCTGTATGTCATTCTCCTGCACTAGTGCATTATCAGTCCCATCGTTACTAATATCACTTGGACATACCTGGGGCATGGTGGATGAATGACGACCTCCATGAGTAGGAATCGGAAGACGTGTGTAAAATTTCGGTACGGTAGGACTGGTGGTTACAGAGGTGGTGGTGGTGATGGTGGTGGCACAACAGGAGTTTGTATGTTATCGGACTGACGCAGAGGAGGAGGTGGCACATAGATGTCATCATCAATAGTGGAAGTAGTCATCCTGTCACCTGTAGGCGAAAAATACATCACACTCTCAAAGGTGACATCGATACTAACATAATATCTTTTGTTCACAGGATCATAGTATCGGTAACCCTTATGAGTATGAGAGTACTCAAGAAATACGCACTTGACAGCCCTAGGTGAGATCTTGTCAATCCCCAGAGTGAGTTGACGGACAAAGGCGACTGAGCCAAAAACACGAGGATATGGAAGAACAATTCCTTTTCAGGAAAGACAACGGACAGAGGAACTTTCTCACCCAAGACAGAGAATGGCATATGATTGACCAGATAACATGCCATAAGAATAACATCACCCTAAAAAGACAGAGGAGCACAACTATGAATGAGTAAAGTCTGAGTTATATCAAGAAGATGACGATGTTTCCTTTCTGCAACACCGTTTTGTTGAGACGTGTAGGCACAAGTTGTTTGGTGAATAATGCTACGAGACAAGAAGAAATGTAAAAGAGCAAGGGTGCAAAATTCTAGGCATTAGCTGTGCGCACCATCTTCACATTAGAAGTAAAAACATTCGTAACTTCATTGATAAGATTTTTGATTACATCCACCACTTCAGATTTATTTTTCAATAAAAAAGAACCAAGACAATCTAGAGAAATCCTCAACGACTACTAGGTAAAACCTGTGTCCCCGTGATGAGGAGCACGACTCGGACCCCAAATGTCAACATGCAACAACTCAAAAGGGGAGCGACTGCTCCGAGACTCATGACTAGGGAAAGTAGATCTGTGATGCTTTCCCAACTAATATGCTTCACACTGAAAGAAGACTTTGGTGAAATTTGGGGCAAGATATGTCGTAGCTTCTGAAGAGGGAGATGACCCAAAACGGAGATGCCAAGTAAAGGGAGAAGCATTTCCACTGGACTGAGATGAGACACCAGCATAGGGAGTGCGGACCAACCGATAGAGACCATCCTACTCATAGCCACAACCAATCACCCTGCCCGTTGGAATGTCCTGAAAAATAAGAGACGATGGGTCAAAAATAGCTCGACAATGCAAATCCTTTGTAATCTGACTAATAGAAAGTAAGTTCATTGAAAAAGCTGGAGCATGAAAAACATCCTGTAGTAGCATGGGGGGTGTCCAACTGATCTCCCCCTGTCGAATGATAGGTGAATGAGTCCCATCCGCTATTACCACCGATCTCCCTGGTGGAACCTCCCGGTATGATGTAAACTTATCTCTGTCTCGATAGAGATGATGTGTCGTACTAGAGTCAATAATCCATTCTGAAACATCAGAACTATGACAGGACGTAAAGGCATACACGCTACCTGATGTACTAGCTAGGGCTGATGTGCTGGCAGAGGTTGAAGCTGCTATGTATGAGTGACCTCTTGGCGAGTCAGTAGTGGGAGGAGGCATGATATCATGTAGTCTGGCGACGATATCCTCAAACCGATGATCTGGAGTAGATGTCGATGTAGCCACAACGTGCTCGACGACACTTGTGATGCTAGAAAACCATGCTTAGAATATCATGTATTCTCCACATGACCCGTTTTCAGAAGGTGCATGGCTGACGGGATTGATCACCTCGACCGCGAGGTCCACGACTACGAAAAGAAGATGCACCTTTGCCTCTGGAAGCTGCCATCGCTGAAGGAGGTGGAGTAGTGGAAGTAGAAGGAACTGTGATTTGGTGAGCCATCGATACACTTCCTCCACTGGAGGAATAGTAGCATCCGCCATGATCTGTGAGCGAGCTGCATCATACTCCGGGTCAAGTGCCTCTAGTAAGACCCCCACCATTGTAGCATTCCGGAACGTCTTCTGCTGCTCAGGGGTCGCCATCAGGGGAATTATACTGTAAAGCTTCTCAAACATCCCTCGTATTGATGTATGCAACAAATGCAACGACTGACCATTTTGCTTCACCTTAAATATTTCATGCTGAAGTTGGAGGATCTTGGTCTCGTTTCTCATTTGCTAGTACGTCGCGGTAAGGATTTCCCACATGGCCTTAGCTGTGGCCTAATGGAGGACATCATTAGCAATCTCCATCGTCAGAGTGCTTGAAAGACAGACCTTGACATACGAATCATCAGCCTCTCATGAGGCATAAATCCCAGTATTCGCTGCCGGCTCATCTTTGGTAAGAATGTGTTTCTTACCGTTGGACTTACTGAGACTTATGAACTGCGTCGCCCAGAGCTCGTAATTCGTCCCATTTATTTTGACTATTGGTGTTGGACCTTTGAAACCGCTGATGGAGGGCATGTCGACTTTGTTTCTGATATTGTGGTCGGAGACGAAGAAGTAGGGTTTGTAGACCAATGAATAACTGTCTACATAAACATGTATGGAGTTGAGTGCTATGTAGACTTATGCACTCAAATCCATGAAGAAGTAGAAAGAGAAGGGGACGACGTCAAGTTGAGAGGGAAGGGGGTCGACGTCGAGTAGAGAGGGGAGGGGTGGCGGGGGCTGCACACCGGCTAGATGGTGGGGTGATGGGGGCGGCACATCGGCGAGATGATGAGGGGGTTGGGGCGGCGGGCTGGTTGGGGCGGTGGATTGGGAAGGGTAGCAGGGGGGCGGCGGCGACTGGTTAGGGTTTTTAGGGTGGAGGCTTTGATACCATGTTGGTGGAAATGAGAATGAGAACTTGTTTATTCCAGAGAACCCTAGGCTCTCTTATATAGAGAAAGCCTATGGGTAAATTACATAAGGTGGAACACGGAAGATAAACATAACATATAAATACATAAAATATAGAAATATTTCTACAGGTTCCTGTAAGGTACTGTTGGGAAAAATAAGAGACTTGTTTATTCTATATGCCCTAGGCTCTCTTATATAGGGGAGTAGCCTATGGGTAAATTACATCAAGAGTCCATAAGAAAATAGAAAATAGGAAACAATACAAATAACATAACAAATATCTCTACACTCCACCTCAAGGTGGAGCATAGATGTCGATCATGCTCAGCTTGGACGGGCACTTCTGGAATGACCCTCTAAGTAATGCTTTGGTAAAGATATCTGCAGTTTGGTAACCTGAGCTAATATGAGACGTAGAAATAAAACCTTTCTGAATGACATCTCGTATATAGTGACAATCAACCTCAATGTGCTTGGTTCGTTCTTGAAATGCTGGATTATTGGCAATAAATATAGCAGCTTGATTGTCACACTCCAGAGCCATAGGAAGTGGGACTTCTATATATAAATCTGTAAGAACAATTTTCACCCTCATCATTTCTGTATTGACCTGGGCCATATCCCTATATTCAAACTCAGCATTAGATCTGGCTACAACAGTTTGCTTCTTGCTTCTCCATGAGACAAGAGAGTTTCCAACATATACAATAAATCCAGTGGTGGACTTCTTATCCTTGGGACATCCTGCATAGTCTGCATCTGCTTACGCTGAGATAGCAATCTCCTTGTCTTTTTTGAACAATAGACCTGCACTTGGAGATGATTTAAGATACCCGAGTATCATGTGTATAACATCCATATGTACCTGACGTGGTTGCTCCATGAAATGGCTTACCCGACTAATAACAAGAAAGATATCGGGTCTGGTAATAGTAACATAAAGAAGTTTTCCCACCAGTTCTCTGTATCTTCTCCTATCCACCTCATCAGTGTCATCATCATATAATTTCATGCTCGGATCCATACGTGTAGTGGCCGGTCGGCATCCAAGCATTCCTGTTTCACTCAACAGGTCAATGATATATTTCCTCTAGGTCATTACCAGTCCATGAGGATTTCTGGCGAACTCCAATACCAGAAAATATCTAAGGACTCCAACATCCTTGGTGACAAATTCACGATCCAACATTTCTTTTGCCCTCTGAATTCCTTGTCCATCATCACCGTTAATTAAGATATCATCTACATACACCATAATTGCAATAATACCTCTGGATGTTTTCTGTATAAATAGGGAATGATCTGCATTGGAACGTCTGTACCCTTGTTTTTCAAACAAGTCTGAGAGCTTCTGGAACCAAACTCAAGGGCTCTGCTTAAGGTCATAGATGGCCTTATGAAGTCTACACACCTTTATTCACTCCCCCTCAACAACAAAACCATGTGGCTGTTGCATGTAGACTTCCTCCTGCAAGTCACCATATAAAAATGCATTCTTAACATCTAATTGGAATAGTGGCCAATCATGAGTAACCGCAACAGAAAGAAGGATCCGTAGGGTGGAATAGCGAGCAACGACGAGAATGTATCAAGATAATCCACCCCATATGTCTGTGTAAACCCACGAGCAACCATGCGTGCCTTTTATCTGTCAATGCTACCATATGCATTCTACTTAACTGTGAAGATCCACTTACAGCTCACTGTAGACACACCAGTAGGTGCAGGGACAAGGCTCCCGGTACCTCTTGACTGAAGAGCATCTATCTCTTCTTGCATAGCTTAACGCCATCTACTGTCCTTCAAAGCATCTTGGTAATTCCGTGGAAAATCGATCGCAGATAGTGCAATGACAAAGCTCCTGAATTCCCCAGATAAATGATCAAAAGAAATTGTTGATGCTATAGGATATGACTGACGAGTCGCGAATCGCCCTTCGTTAATTTGCGTGAATTATCGTGCGTTAAAAAATGAATGTTGTTTCGTTGTAGGCGGGCAATCGGAATCGGTCAAGAAATAACTACAATTAATTAAGTCAATTTTCAATCGGTGCGGTTTTATGTTTATTTTACTTGGGAAAGTCCCAAGGTCGAACTCAAGGAGGCAAAGGAACAACGTAGAATTTTTTCTATCAAAGTTCGTGCACAGTTTTCGAGGCTATCTTTTTTTTTGTAATTTTTAATGAAATTTGGGATGCAAAATGGAAATTTGGCCAATTTTAGGGACTAAAAAAATAAATAGCAATCAAACGATGTCTGAAAAATATGAAACTTGGCCAAGATGACAATAATGATGAAATGAGTACACAGTAATTTTTTTGTAATTTTTGGTTGCAAAAGGAATATTTTATGAATTTATGAATGCAAACATAGTGAATTTCAATTATTAATTATAATAAACATTAAATTGAATTCCTTTCAAGGGATAAAATTATCCAAGATCTATCACTTGGTGGTGGATCTCAGAAAAATCCTCAACCTCAAAAATACAATATTTAATACCTAGTAAAAATTAAATATTGAAATAAGTAAAATGATTTTTAGAGGGCAAACGATGCATGCAAATGCAATTCTTTTTTAGCACAATGTTAAACACAACTAATTCTACAATTCTTGATTTTTCGGCAATTTTCAGAGGTATGGTTAATTAGTTATGAAATTTCAAGCACAGAATGGGCAAAATATGTAATTTTCCACAAAACAATTAATTAATAATTAACCACTGATCACAAAAATGTTAAACATATTCCAAGATGTAGAGAATTATTTGTAGAACAAAATGCTTATTTTTTATAAATAAAATAATGCAATGTAGCAGTTCGAAACAACAGAGGAACACTGGGGTATTTATGCAAATGACAATAATAAAATAATGCAGGAAATTGCAGAGTCAAGGACTAAAGCTTGATTACCAAAATTTCGAGGGGGACTTCTGCAAAAAAGCCAAGTGGTCACGTGCCAGGCACGCACCCTTGAGCTGGACTTCTGCGCAAATAGTCGATATTGGGAGCGAGCTTCCGCAATTTACCCACCGTGCACGTGAGTCACATGAGGTGGGTCTTCGTTGGAATTTCGTGGACTTTTAGGGGCCTTCCTGCAAGATCCCGCAACCATGTGCGAATCACGTGTGAGGGGGCCTCGGGACAGCTGCCCGGAGGTGCGCCGGCCGTCGAAGGCTGATTGGCGGAATGGGGCGATGTCTTCACGACAGGGCGGATGTCGGTGAAGCTTGCTGGCCATTTGACGATGCGTCGAGGCGGAGGATGAAGGTCGTCATTGGCGGCGGAGGCCTGTAGCCTTGGCGGAGTAGGCCGTGACCGGAAGTCCCGGCGGTTGCTGGAGAAGCGGAGTCGATGGAGATGGCATTGCAGAGTTGACGGTGGTCGATGACGAAGCCAGAGCGGAGGACAGTGTTGTAGTCGAAACACCTGGAAGAGGTGCGATGGCCGGTCGTTGTTTATGTGTCGGTGAAGCTTGCAACGGAGCGGGGGAAGGTGGTCGAAGGGGGATTAGCTGGGGTGAAGGTGGTTATCAGGTCGGTGGCTCGACGGCTACGATGGCCGGAGCAAGAGCATGCACGAAGTGGCGATGCGACGAACCACGATGGCTCGGATCTCGCCGGAGAATAGGTCGGGTTGTCTCCCCGGTGGTCGTTGAAGGAGTAATTGGCGGATGAAATCGATGGAGGGGGCGGAGTTGGTTTTATAGGGAGATGGGTGTCGGCCGGAGAAGAAAGCCAATTGGATATTGATTGGCGGCGGTCGATTGACGAGATACGATGGGATTCGACGAGGGTCTGCGGGGGCGGGATACGCAGGCGAAGGCGATCACGGAGATGGCCGGGATCCGCGGAGGACATGGGCGACGGTCAATCGCGAGATCCACGGGGTGGAGATTTCGTGGCATGGTGCTGATGAGGAAAGTTGGAGGGTTGAAGACGATGGGCCTCGACCGTCCAATCGGCCGAGATCGGGCAACTGAGGTCGCGACACGTGGCGATTAGTGGGGAGGCTGGCGGAGCACGTGCAATGCGTGTGTGTGGTTGGCACGTGCGTTTCACGCGTGGTGCTTTTTAATTTTTTTATATAAAAATGAAATATAAAAACCCCAAAATGGGTGGCACGTGGCGGCTTCAGGAGCGGCCACGTGTTAGCCCTACAAAATTCGAAAAAGTAAATACATGATAAATACGTAAAAAATAGTAAATGACCTAGGACAGAAAAAGTTTCTTCACGAAAATTGCTCGTCTCGATGAGAGCTACAATTTTCATGAAGACACCAAAACCAAAATCGATCAATTGTGTAAAGTGATATTTTGGGGTATCCCATGTACATAGAATACCTTGATTTTTGAGTTTTATAATTTTTTGTCATTTTTAAACCACATAAAAATCCGGAAAAAATATGATAAAATCAAAGATAAATATTTACATATTAATCTAATTTCTTTGGATTTTTATTAAGTAAGAAAAAGAAGAAATGAAATAAAAAACGAAAAGACAATTTTTGTACCGACAGTTAGTGAAGACTCGGACTCAGTTAGTTTCTTTGATTTCAAGCTCCGTTTGGATTTGGATTTTTACGCATTTTAATAAAACTTTCATTAAAGAAGACAAATGAAAAAGAATTAAAATAAAATGAGTTAATTATGTACATAAAATACTAGGTCAAAAACCGCTAAAATACAAAATGTACAAAAGAGGCCCCAAATCCAATTCACATATGAGCTCTGATTCACTTGAACTTGGTCTTGTTTTGAAGGTAATTGAATGTACATTAGTTCAAAAGTGAGTAGGATTAAATCAGACACTGGATGGGAAAGATATTGCGGTCTTAGTCCGGGAATCCTAGAACTAGGGTTTCAGTTTTTGGTCCACTTATCTGGGTTAGTAATTTTTTTGTATTTTTCATATATTCTTGTTAGTGAGATGTACACAGTGGAGGTGGTTTTGGGTCAATTGGTGTTAGCATGAATTAGTTAAAAATCAGGGAAGTTAGGCTATTTACATGTCAATTTGGCTGGGATTTTTGGCTTCTTATTTTGTGCGAAAATAAGTGATAAAGTGCAATTCTTATCAAAACATGCATGAATGCTAATTATGCAGAATAAATGAAGAAATGCCAATGATTTTTAGGGATTAGAGCTTAATTAGTGGCTTTTAGAGTGATGAATCTGAGATTCATCATCCCCCTATACTTAAACCATGCTCGTCCCTGAGCATCAAAAGAATGCCATAAGGTGAAATGAGATTGGGTTCCATACCAAGACCATGAGTTGAAGGTGAAAATGTAACTGGACTCGACCTTTGGATTATTAGTTTGGCGGAACTTCTGTGAGACTTAGAATTTTAAAATCAATAGCCTTCAAGTTCTACACATCATTGTTACTGTTTCGGCTCAAAAGTCATCTTAGATCAATCCTCTTCCCAAAGCATACCCTATGAACATTGAACAATCGACTCATGTGTGTGAATGATTTTAGCTCTTCCCATCCAGAGTGTCGGACTACCATGTAAACCTCCTCTCCAGTAACTCGTCCTCGGGGAGTCAGGTATTTCCTTCTAAGGTCTGTCGCGCTGTGTTCACAATCGAAATTGAGGATAAGTTAGAAGGAAAAAAGAACTGGAGGGTGGCAAGTGTAGTCACTTCTCCTTGTGAAGCTGGCCAGTGTAGCCGAGTCTCCACCAAGATCTACAGTTTTTCTTGAAGCTTGGACCTTTTTGGTCAAATATTTATTTGGTAGTAGGCTTCTTTGTATTTGGATTTTTGGTATCTCTGCTTGGATCTTGTTGTACCCCAATGGATATGGAATCCTTTTTTTCCGTACATTTTTTGGGGTCTTGAACAAAAATTGTGCCCAGCCGTCCGTCTCTTTTCTGAAGGTTTATTTCAACCCGTACTCCGGTCTTTAGATTTCCATGCTACCAGAAAAGAAACTCACACAGTCTTCCAACACCCCGTTTGAGTTGAGTTAAGTGCATAGTGCGAGAGTACAAATTAATTCCCTATTCCAGAGTCGTACCCAGAACGAAGAGACCGGGTTAGACATTAAGAGTCAAACAATGCACATTGTCATGTGGAACTCGAAGAATTAAGTCATAGACCTGAAGATTTTAAAATCCTATTTCTCGGTGAAGTTCCTCTGAAAATTAGGTGGATTAAGGTCAAGTCCAGACCACTCTCGGTTTCTGCTCATAACTTGGTTCAGAACCCAAAGACTTTTCACATATGCAATGAATGTAATGCTGGATGAAGTGCAGGTGTGTGAAATGCAGACAATTTTTTTTGAATTTTTTTAGTTGAAATGTTTTTTATGATAAAATGAATAAGAAGCCTTTTTTTTCAAATTTTTTTGGTTGGACACAGTCAGTAACAAAAATCTTTTTCTCTTTTTTTTAAAGTTAGTTTCCCACCCCGGAAATACATATAGACTTCCGCGAAAGTACGAGATATGGGTAAAATATATACACAGTATATATACACACCCCCTATACTTAGCGAGTGCTATGTCCCCAGAGCACAAGAAGCGTGGAGAAGATATAGCTCGGGCTAAGCGTAAGAGAGTGAAAAAGAAGAAGAAAAAGATAGATTGGTACGCCCCCCTATACTTAGACTGCGAACAGTCTAAGTATAGAAGAAGAGAGAAGATGGATCAAAAATTGTCCGACATTGTAAATCCTTTGTAAGTTGGCTAATGGACAACAAATTCATAGAAAAATCAGGTACGTGTTATACATTCTTGAGGTGCATAGAAGGTGTTAGACTAATCTTCCCCTGACCAGTAATTGGGGAGTGCGTCCCATTAGCAATAACCACAATACAACCTGGGGGAACCTGTCTGTAAGCTGTAACTAGACTTCGATCACCACACAGATGATGTGTGGCACCAGAGTCCATAATCCACTCTAAAGTATCAGATCCACTACTGCTAGTGTATACATAAGTGCTACATGAGGTACTGGTGGATGCAGAAGCAACAACGTCAGAATGACTCTCAGAGGCAGGCGCTGATGCAATAGGAACGGATGGAGGAATAATGCCCCTCAGACGAGCTACAAGCTCATCAAAGCGCTGATCCAGAGAAGAAGCAGATGGAGGTTCAATTTGTTCAGCTACTCATGCAGAAGTAGGAAATCCATGTTTGGAATAGCATGTGTCCTTGGTATGTCCAGAACGGTGGTAAAAAGTGCATGATGGCCGAACACGACCTCCTCTGCCTCGAGGTCTGATGAATCCACGATTCATCATCTTAATATCTTGATCTTAGCAAAATCCCCGAGTAAAATCCCAAATAAATGTCCATAAAATCAATAATTAACAAAATGACTCTTGTAAATAAAACTCACTAATTATTGTATATTAGATTGTACAAAATAAATTACACATAAAAAGCCGCAAAATCAAAGGAGTTTTATACATGTAAATAGCCCAAAACTTTATGTATTTTTAATAATTTCATATCAACTCCTTTTTGGCTAACTCTTTCTCCAACATGTTCATATCAATGTATATAAAAATACAAAAATACAAAACAAATTTTACCTCAAATAAATACTCCTAGATCCCAATGGGAAAAAGCCGTAAAGACCAACTTCCAAGCTAAATTCCCGCTCCGTATGAACTCCAAATTCACCAAACTCACTTTTAAAGTTCAAGTTAGAAAATTATCTATCCAACGGAAGTGGTTTCATTAAAATCGGAGCTCATTTGCAAAAGTTGGGTTTTGGGACCTAGATGTACATTGTATACCTTGTATATATTCATTCTTTCTTTAATTTTTATTGTATCTTTCATAATTGCTAAAAATACAAAAATATCATGATTGTATTGTATTTTAATTATATTATTTTATAGTATTTTTCCTTTGTAAATATCTCTTATTAAAAAGACAAAAAAATACATATTAGAAAAGTAAAAAATGTGTACATGGTGTTTTGTCTTCTTTTGTAAATTCTCCACTTTTTGTCTTCTCTTTTTAAATTATTGTAATTAAAGAAGGCAACTTTATTTCATTTATTTATTTAATTTCCATTCTCTACAATAACCACCATTCAACTCTTTACCACCAACCTCCATTCAACTCCACCATTTTTTAAACCTCCCATTCAACTCCATTAATAATGTAACCTCCCACCACTCTAATAACCTCTCATTTCATCATCTATATATACATCCCATCCTCCTCAATTTGCCTTTGATCCATCTTTATGTGAGGAGAGCCTAGTTCCCTGAGTTGAATCGGTGACAGCGACGCAACCGCGGTCGAGCAACGACGGCCCTCTCTCCGGTGTGATCCGTTGGTTTTTTTGGCCAACATCGCAGCCGCATCCGCGCGCTGCTCGAGCTCATCGCACGCCGGCGATTTGAGCGAAGACCGTGCTCACGAGAGCACTTCATAGGCGACCCTCCATCTTAGGTAATTTTAATTTGATCTCGTCATTATTTTATCTTTGCAATTTTTTTTAACCATCACATTACCATCTATACATACCCATTTGTTCATCTTCATCACCATCATTCACCATTCCTTGTCCTTCATATCCTTTGTTTTATTCCCTGTCTAAAGAAAATTAAAAAAAAAGATAAAAAATTAAAACAAAAAAGGTTTTTATTACAGCAGAAAAAAAGAAATCAAAAAAAAATAAAAAAATTCCTCAGCTGCGGTGGGGGAGCACCCACCGCCGCCCCCCCCCCTCCTTCCACAGGTAGGCGGCGCCGGCCGCCGCCCCCTCTCCTCTGCCACGCGCAGCCGCCGTGCGCGGCCCAGCCGCACGCGCGTGGGCCGCTGCGACCTCGCGGCGCCGCCGCCCGCTGCCGACCGTGCCCCCTACCTCCTCTCCGCCGTTCACACCGCCGCGAGGTCCTCCAGCCCTCCGTCGACCGCCGCCGACCCCAGCCGCCACCGACAGCCGCCCCGCCTCCACCGCGCGCCGGCGTGCGCGCCGCCTCCAGCCCAGCGGCAGCCGGCCGCCGCCCCTGTGTTGGGTTCTTCTCCTCCCACCTGCGAAGCCAAAGGTAGAAGAAAGTCTTCTTCTATTTTTTTATTTTATTGTAAAATTTGCATCTTTTATTTCTTATGTTTTTGTAATTACTGTTTGGTCCCTGTTTATAGTTTGCTTGTGAGTTTCTTTCCAGAAATTGCAAAGACACCCTTGTATTCGTACTTTGATTTGGACATCATTAATGCATCTTTTTATTCAATGGAAAATGTGTTCATGTTGAGCAACTAATTTTCTACATTGTAGGTATTTAATTATATTTTTTGTGAGTCATGGATAATTAATTAAAAATGATTAACTGAAATTCTGTGTATTTTACCCATTCCGTGCTCTTAAAATTATATCTCACACACGGTTGCTCTAAAAATTCCACGAAAATTATATATGATGCCTTGAAATGTGATAAACTTACTGTCCAAATTTCATCCAAAATGGATTTGTCTTGTGCCTGAAATAATTTGTAGAGTGGATATAGTATTTAATTTTTAATTAAATCTACATAAATCATTTTTGCGAAATTTCAACTCTCCTGGATTGCTTATATAAATATCTTTCTGAGATAATTCGCATTCTGATTAATTTGATAATGTTGATTTATTAGAAATTATTTACTCACTGTCTCTCTGATTTCACTAAAAAATCCATAAAAAATTCATAACTTGTCAAAAAAATCCAAAAATATTACTCTAGCTTCCTTGCATCATCTTTTACTTCCAGTAATTTTTTTCATAATTTTTGCTTTCTGTTTGTATGATAAATTGCGAAAAAACCCATAAAAAGTGTGCATTTTTCATTATTGCATTTTAACCCCTAAAATTCTAAAAAAATGTGTTTTGTGTTCCCCACTGGATTAGGACTTTAGGAAAAATATAATTTCGCTGAATTGGATTAATTTGACAATAAAATTAATTTGGCCTTGTTGTATGCTTTCTTAGTGTCTTAATTCACGTGCATTTGTCTTTCACTTTTGTATTTGCATAAAAAATCTAAAAAAATACCGCATTGGATATCTAGACCTAAGTTTTTTGAATTAAAACCGAAGTTGTTCCTTTGCCTCCCTGAGTTCGACCCCGGACTTGCCCGGGATATAAATTAAGCCGAGACACTCTTCACGGAGATTCTCTCGGTTCTGACCGAATCGCTAAGTACACGTATTACAACGTGACCAAATTAATCATCGTATTAACTACCTACCAACGTGAAGTCAGTGCGGTCATTTTTAGGGCATGTTGGATTCTATAGGAGATTCATTCATGATTTTTCAAAGATCGCCCGCCCACTGACTGAGCTCTTAGGAAAAGACACAGAGTTCATTGTAGATCACAGGTGTCTGGAGGCCTTTGATCTCTTGAAGAGGAAGATTTGTGCCTCGCCTATCCTACAAGCTCCTGACTGGTCTCTCCCCTTTGAGATCATGACTGATGCTTCAGATTTTGCTATAGGAGCTGTGTTAGGACAACGGCGAGAGGGGATTCCATTTGCGATTCATTATGCGAGCAAAGTTTTAGATCCTACACAGAAAAATTATACAGTGACTGAAAAGGAAATGCTCGCAGTAGTATGGGCCCTCGAGAAGTTCAGATCATATATTTTGGGCTCTAAGGTGACAATTTATACAGATCACACAGCCATTCGATATTTAATGGAAAAGAAGGACGCGAAGGCGCGTCTTCTTAGGTGGATTTTACTCCTCCAGGAATTTGATTTGGAGATAAAGGATAAACCTGGAGTGAAGAATGTTGTGGCTGATCACCTTTCTCGGATTGAACTTAAGGATTCTCCTGATCACGAGCGGATTAGAGAGACCTTTCCAGATGAGTCAATTTGTTTTATTGACTCACTCCCGTGGTATGCCAACATGGTGAACTATCTTGTCTCCAAGCAGGTTCCCCATGGTTGGACTAGGAGCAGTATTGACCGACTGAAGTCGGATTCGAGGAGATACCACTGGGACGATCCTTTCCTTTTCTTCGAAGGACCGGATTGTGTTTGGAGAAGGTGTATTCTTCAGGAGGAATACCAGAGTGTCCTCACATATTGTCATTCACTTGAGGCTGGAGGACACCATTCGGGAAAGAGAACCGCTCACAAAGTACTTCAATGTGGATTGTATTGGCCGACCTTGTTTAGAGATGCTATTGATTTTGTACGGTCGTGTCCTATCTGTCAAAGGATGGGAGGGACAGTTGGACAGAGAGATGAGATGCCCATGCAACCGATGATTATTTGTGATGTTTTTGATGCATGGGGCATAGATTTTATGGGTCCCTTTCCCAACAGCCAAGGACATGAGTACATTTTGTTGGCGGTTGACTATCTATCTAGGTGGGTGGAGGCTATCCCAACCCGAACCGCAGACAGTAAGACTGTCTGTAAGTTTGTGAGAGATCATATTATTGCTAGGTTCGGGGTGCCAAAAGTTTTGATATCTGATGGGGGTAGCCATTTTGTGAATCGAGATATGAGATCTTTAGTTAAGGACTATGGATTTGAGCATAGAGTTACTAGTCCTTACCACCCACAATCCAACGGCATGGCAGATGTTTCGAACAGAGAGGTGAAGAGTATTTTACAGAAATTGGTTCGTCCCGATAGGAAGAACTGGTCTCAGCTTTTGGACCAAGTTCTGTGGGCCTATAGGACAGCCTACGAGACACCATTGGGTACTTCACCATTTAGAATGATCTATGGCAAGCCATGCCATTTGCCCGCAGAGTTGATTCATAAATCCGAATGGGCAATTAAGAAGATTAACTGGAGTTGTCACCTAGGGAAGCTTTGTCGAGACTTGAACTTGAACGAGCTCGTGGAAATCCGAAACAGGGCATATGACAACAGTTTGATTTATAAGGACAAAGTAAAGAGATGGCATGATCAACACATTAGGTGCGAAGACTTTGTCCCTGGACAAAAGGTATGGTTGTTCAATGCCAGGTTGAAGATGTTCCATGGGAAGCTCAAATCTAAATGGACGGGTCCCTTTGTTGTTAAGAAAGTGCACGAGAATGGAAGTGTAGAGATAGCTGATCTCACAGATGGTGCACGGTCTCATGTGGTAAATGGACAACTGTTGAAGCATTTTGTGGATTCAAAAGAGCAGTTAGTCCAAGTCGAGGTCATCAACTTCATGCAGAGCGAGCACAGAGCAGATACATCATATTACTCATCATGAAGAGGCAGCATCAAGATTCAACATCTTAGAAGATTCATTCCTCTTGTACATTCGCCCTTCTTTGTATATTCTCCAGATCACATCGGTTCTTACACTTATTCTTGTCCTATACTTAGGCCTACCAAGAGCCTAAGTATAGGGGGAGCCGATGCCCCATTTTTGCTCTTCTTCTACACTTAGGCTGTCCAGAGCCTAAGTATAGGGGGGCGGATCGACTTCTATACTGTTTATTATTTTAGCCATCCTACGCTTAGCACGAGCTATGTTTTTTTCTCGCTTCTTGTGCCATGAGGACATAGCACATGCTAAGTATAGGGGGGCGTGTATATATTACATATATACTTTACCCATAGCTCGTACTTTCACGTATTTTTGTATATATTATACAATAATTATGGGGTGGGTAAAAAAAACTTTTTCAAAAAAAGTGTGTTTTTTGTTCTCTTTTCTTATTTGCTCTAAAAAAATTTTTCAAAAAAAATGTGTCATTTCTTATTTATCTATATTTTTTCAAAAAAAAGAGATAAAAAAAACTTTTCAAAAAAAATCCTATTTTTAAAAAATCCTTTATTATATACCTATCTTTCAAAAAAAAAACTCTTGAAAAAAAAAGAGAGCAAAACTTTTCTAACAAAAAAAAATTCTTTGCCCTTGTTTGTCAGAAAAAAAACTTTGAAAAAAAAACTTTTTGTAAAACTTAAAAAAAATCATAAAAAAAACACTAAAAAAACTAACTAATAAGTTGGTTTAATCCCTGACACAATTCACTTTCACACAAGACTAGTGATGTTCAAGAACACTTGGTTTATGAGCTCTTGAGATTTTGAGTTAACCAGCCTTAGTCATTAGGGTCTTGGACTTAATTATTCACATTTCCCTGGTTTGAAAGATTTGTGTGCTATATTGCATGCTTAGTCTCTACCTTAAGAATATGATCAGCACCTCACATACACGACTGCAGTTATGATGAGATGAGTTGAAATTTCACTTGAGGATCTGGGATGAGGGATTTGAGTTTGGACTCGATTTAATGATGCTCGAGGATGGGATAAAATCAATGAAGGCTTCATGAAACCTGAGTGTCAGCATCTTTAGCCAGTATGAGAACATGGTTCGTATACTATCTCTTGACATTTACCTATGTGCCAGGGTGTGATAAAATAAAAAATGTTGATCAGTGTGCGCCAACTCTTGGTAAAAGCAGTGGAGCTAGCCAAAATACTACAAAACCAATGAAATGTCAAAGAAAAGCTCTCATTCCACAAAGTCAATTATCAAAAGAGCTTCCACCAAAGGCGAGCGCTCCCAACCATTTCAAAGTGTCCACTTGGACCACCGCTATTAGGACCAGGAGTCGGGCTTGCACCAAAAAAGGGCTCTGCATCGTAAATGCTACAAGTCTGGGTGTAGAAGGTATAATAGATACTCAAAAAAGGCACACCCCGGTGTATTCCCAGGAAAACAAGTGCAGACGACTCCAACTTCTCTTGACGGACGCACTGATCAACACCAAAAATATGCGTTGAGTAATAAGGCACTCGAGAGGATCCTTGTTCCAATGAGAGGGAGAGAAGAAATGACACAATCCTATGCCCTCCATCAACTGGCCTTCCATCTACACTTTCAAGTCTGACAACTAAAGAGACGGTGGATTGGATGCAAGAAATGGTTTATTCCCTAGTGTTGAGGATCGGGTCCTTAGGAGAGTCTCTTGGACTGGAACCTTGGGTGACGTTGTGACTCTACTCTTGTAACTGCGGTCAACACTTAAAGTCATATCCCTTATATATATGTATACAAAGAGAGTCTGATGATTAGGGAAATTGGGTACCTTTTGACTAGAGCTTGGTTCAGCTTAGAATTTTAGTATCTCTAAAATCGAGAGTTCTTAAACGGATCAAGTCTTGTATTCACATGCACAGTCAGGGGTTAACCCAACTTATTCATTCTTTATTTGCTCGAGGACTAGCAAAGTTTAAGTATAGGGGGGTGAATCCACGATTCATCATCTTAATATCTTGATCTTAGCAAAATCCCCGAGTAAAATCCCAAATAAATGTCCATAAAATCAATAAATTAACAAAATCACTCTTGTAAATAAAACTCACTAATTATTGTATATTAGATTGTACAAAATAAATTACACATAAAAAGCCGCAAAATCAAAGGAGTTTTATACATGTAAATAGCCCAAAACTTTATGTATTTTTAATAATTTCATATCAACTCCTTTTTGGCTAATTCTTTCTCCAACATGTTCATATCAATGTATATAAAAATACAAAAATACAAAACAAATTTTACCTCAAATAAATACTCCTAGATCCCAATGGGAAAAAGCCGTAAAGACCAACTTCCAAGCTAAATTCCCGCTCCGTATGAACTCCAAATTCACCAAACTCACTTTTAAAGTTCAAGTTAGAAAATTATCTATCCAACGGAAGTGGTTTCATTAAAATCGGAGCTCATTTGCAAAAGTTGGGTTTTGGGACCTAGATGTACATTGTATACCTTGTATATATTCATTCTTTCTTTAATTTTTATTGTATCTTTCATAATTGCTAAAAATACAAAAATATCATGATTGTGTTGTATTTTAATTATATTATTTTATAGTATTTTTCCTTTGTAAATATCTCTTATTAAAAAGACAAAAAAAATACATATTAGTAAAGTAAAAAAATGTGTACATGGTGTTTTGTCTTCTTTTGTAAATTCTTCACTTTTTGTCTTCTCTTTTTAAATTATTGTAATTAAAGAAGCCAACTTTATTTCATTTATTTATTTAATTTCCATTCTCTACAATAACCACCATTCAACTCTTGACCACCAACCTCCATTCAACTCCACCATTTTTTAAACCTCCCATTCAACTCCATTAATAATATAACCTCCCACCACTCTAATAACCTCTCATTTCATCATCTATATATACATCCCATCCTCCTCAATTTGCCTTTGATCCATCTTTATGTGAGGAGAGCCTAGTTCCCTGAGTTGAATCGGTGACAGCGACGCAACCGTGGTCGAGCAATGACGGCCCTCTTTCCGGTGTGATCCGTTGGTTTTTTTTGCCAACATCGCAGCCGCATCCGCGCGCTGCTCGAGCTCATCGCACGCCGGCGATTTGAGCGAAGACCGTGCTCACGAGAGCACTTCATAGGCGACCCTCCATCTTAGGTAATTTTAATTTGATCTCGTCATTATTTTATCTTTGCAATTTTTTTAACCATCACATTACCATCTATACATACCCATTTGTTCATCTTCATCACCATCATTCACCATTCCTTGTCCTTCATATCCTTTGTTTTATTCCCTGTCTAAAGAAAATTAAAAAAAAAGATAAAAAAATTAAAACAAAAAAGGTTTTTATTACAGCAGAAAAAAAGAAATCAAAAAAAAATTCCGCAGCAGCGGTGGGGGAGCACCCACCGCCGCCGCCCCCTCTCCTCAGCCACGCGCGGCCGCCGTGCGTGGCCCAGCCGCACACGCGTGGGCCGCTGCGACCTCGCGGCGCCGCCGCCCGCTGCCGACCGTGCCCCCTACCTCCTCTCCGCCGTTCACACCGCCGCGAGGTCCTCCAGCCCTCCGCCGACCGCCGCCGGCCCCAGCCGCCACCGACAGCTGCCCCGCCTCCACCGCGCGCCGGCGTGCGCGCCGCCTCCAGCCCAGCGGCAGCCGACCGCCGCCCCTGTGTTGGGTTCTTCTCCTCCCACCTGCGAAGCCAAAGGTAGAAGAAAGTCTTCTTCTATTTTTTTATTTTATTGTAAAATTTGCATCTTTTATTTCTTATGTTTTTGTAATTACTGTTTGGTCCCTGTTTATAGTTTGCTTGTGAGTTTCTTTCCAGAAATTGCAAAGACACCCTTGTATTCGCACTTTGATTTGGACATCATTTATGCATCTTTTTATTCAATGAAAAATGTGTTCATGTTGAGCAACTAATTTTCTACATTGTATGTTTTTAATTATATTTTTTGTGTCATGGATAATTAATTAAAAATGATAAACTGAAATTCTGCGTATTTTACCCATTCTGTGCTCTTAAAGTTATATCTCACACACGGTTGCTCTAAAAATTCCACGAAAATTATATATGATGCCTTGAAATGTGATAAACTTACTGTCCAAATTTCATCCAAAATGGATTTGTCTTGTGCCTGAAATAATTTGTAGAGTGGATATAGTATTTGATTTTTAATTAAATCTACATAAATCATTTTTGCGAAATTTCAACTCTCCTGGATTGCTTATATAAATATCTTTCTGAGATAATTCGCATTCTGATTAATTTGATAATGTTGATTTATTAGAAATTATTTACTCACTGTCTCTCTGATTTCACTAAAAAATCCATAAAAAATTCATAACTTGTCAAAAAAATCCAAAAATATTACTCTAGCTTCCTTGCATCATCTTTTAGTTCCAGTAATTTTTTTCATAATTTTTGCTTTCTGTTTGTGTGATAAATTGCGAAAAAACCCATAAAAAGTGTGCATTTTTCATTATTGCATTTTAACCCCTAAAATTCTAAAAAAATGTGTTTTGTGTTCCCCACTGGATTAGGACTTTAGGAAAAATATAATTTCGCTGAATTGGATTAATTTGACATTAAAATTAATTTGGCCTTGTTGTATGCTTTCTTAGTGTCTTAATTCACGTGCATTTGTCTTTCACTTTTGTATTTGCATAAAAAATCTAAAAAAAATACCGCATTGGATATCTAGACCTAAGTTTTTTGAATTAAAACCGAAGTTGTTCCTTTGCCTCCTTGAGTTCGACCCCGGACTTGCCCGGGATATAAATTAAGCCGAGACACTCTTCACGGAGATCATTCTCTCGGTTCTGACCGAATCGCTAAGTACGCGTATTACAACGTGACCAAATTAATCATCGTATTTAGCGACTCGTCAAGGTCCACGACCACGAAACTGATGATGACCCCCACGACCTCGATTCGTTGCCATAGCTGAGGCGGTCTGATTTGCAGTAGATGAAGGGACAATAATACAACTCATCCTGTGAAAGGCTTCCTCCATCGGAGGAATAGTGGAATCTGCCAAGATCTGGGAACGTGCAGGCTCGTACTCTGGATCAAGGACTGCCAGAAATACACCAACCATAGCGGCATTCCGGTAGGTCTTCTGTTGCTCAGGAGTGGCTGTGAGAGGCATGAAGCTGTAAAGCTTTTCAAATATTCCTCGTAAAGACGTGTATAATGAGTGTAGAGGCCGTCCATTCTGCTTTATTGTAAAGATGTCATGCTGAAGTTGCAGAATCTTCGTCTCATTCTTTGCCTGTGAATAGGTAGCAGTCAGAATATCCCATATTGCTTTTGCAGTGGGTTGATGGAGAATATCATTGGCAATCTCAATTGCTAAAGTTCCTGATAGGCAAACCTTGGCATATGCATCATCTGCTTCCCATGAGACGTTGACCCCAGTCTTCTCAGCAGGCTCTTCCTCAGTAAGAATGTGCTTCTTACCGGTCGACTTCATCATACTCATGAACTGCATTGCCCACAGTTCGTAGTTTGACCCGTCCATCTTCACAATAGGCGTAGGACCTCTGAAGGCGCCTGCAGATGGGATATCTGCCTTGCTTTCTGACATGATGACAATAGAAGACTAGGGTTGTAGACTGAAGATATGATTGTCTACATTGACATTCACGGGTTCGGTTGCATGCGTAGACTCAAGCAACCAAACCCATTAACGTGGAGACGCGGGCGAAGGTCTCCTTGCTGACGAAGATACCCTAGGGTTAGCCGAACCCTAGGACGTGGTTGAACCCTAGGCGAGATGCACTAGGCGGGATACGCGAGACCGAGTAACAACGTTCAAGAGACCAAGGTGTGTGCGGAAAGGCGGAGGGGCGCCGAGGAGCACGTGGTGCTGGAAGGAGGGGAACGCGTGGGGCCTGGGCGACACACGGGGCCTGGACGACGCGCGTGACCTGAGCGCGCTTGAGGGGCACGCGCCTATGGGTAAATTACATCAAGAGTCCATAAGAAAATAGAAAATAGGAAACAGTACAAATAACATAAATATCTCTACATGTACGAAGTGTAAAACACACCTACTCATACCCGAAGTTTATCAAGTTCTAGAGTTTGGTCTCTTGGTATCCAAAACAAACTATCATCATATGCAGTGAGTCTCCAGTGTTGTTAACTTTTTTATGTTTCAGAGATGCGGGTATTCCTCCTTTTTTTCTCAAAAAAACCTTTATGTAACTACGGGCCTTACCAACATGTCATATAAGAGAAAAGAAACTAGGTTTCAACTTTATGTATTTGTGGGCCTTACCAACCTGTCATATTATTTTGAAAGGACGATGCATGATAGGGGAGTCTCTGGAGAGGGGATGTTAAGTGAAGGGAGACTCCTCCAGAGGTTGGATGGCGTGAAGGGGAAGAAGGGTTTGGCTTTGGGTGTCAGGGAAAGTGTCAGAGGCACATGCATTGTGAAGAGAGAACCACCATCAATATTCTAGGTTTTCGTGCAACGAGCGTCTAAGGGGGGAGTGCTATCATTGTCAAAGAGATTGGCACCTGGCACCATCTTGTTTGGCCAAGGCTTTGACTTATTTCAAGTGTCGATATCTTGGAGACTTGAGAAGGGATTGCCCCATTGTTGTTGCGTCCACTTTTGTTACAACGATATCGATTGACACCGTCGAGGAGAGTCTAGTAGGTGGTGTTCTCATTGCTGAGGGGTCACGAGAGGAGTTACTGAGGGTGCTTTTGGCATTTGGTTAGGGCGGTTAAACTGGTAGAGGGTAACATGTTTTTGTGTTTTGGTGTTTGGATAGAAGGTTAAACTCGGGGTGGGTGATGAAGCTACGTTTCATCATCTTTATTCTATCATTTTGGCCTTAAAAACCCTAGTAAATGCGTGTAAATAGGCTTAATTTGGGCACTTTAGCATTCATGCATCATTGTGTAAATATTGTATAAAATGCGGTTTTTAAAGTCAAAATTATAGAATAAAGAAAAGAAAAGAAAAAGAATACAATATTGTAAATATTTTATGACCCGAAACCCCGAGACCTAAGCATCTTGATGAATAGGTCGACGAGGAATAAAGTAGGGGGAGATAAGAGCCAAAATACAATAAAAATACCTTTTATTCAATGCATTCTTTATTCATTTTGGGACCTATTTTTGGTTCCACTTTTTATACATCAAATAAAGAAACTTTGTACATAAAAAGTGTAGATAATTAAATAAATAAAAATACAAAAATGATTTCACTGAAAAATAATGTACAGATTAAAAGTTATGGTCTGAATAATCCAAAACTCCAACTTCCCAGACTCGTATCTTGCAAATAAAAACTCGAAATGTACCAAACTCACCTTTAATTGTATATAGCGTAAAATAATCTATTTAATGGAGGTGGTTTCGTATTTTTCAGAGCTACGGTCTGAAAGTTGAGTTTTGGACCCTTCTAGTATAATTGTACAGATTAAAATATTCATTTTATTATTTATTCATTATTTTTATAATTTTATATTTCTATTATGTTGTAAATATTATTTATAATATACTTGTATATTAAAACAGGAATAAAAACTCAAATAAAACACGAAATAAAAATACTTGTATATATGATACATAGGTATAATACCTATATATATACCTGTATACTTTATACTGTTATTTTATTAAGTGTATAAAACATATCAAAAAAATAAAACAAAAATATGTTTAAGTGTATAAAAATACTTTATAAATATATAAAATAATAAACAAAAAACAAATAAATTAAAATTCACAAAATAAAAATAAAACATTAACTTATATAAAAGAATTTACCTATAAAGGGTATAAATGGTAACTTGTAATTTTATACCTCTAAAAAGTAATTAAAAATCACCATAAATTAAATCCTAAAATAATAAATATTTTTTATTTAATAATTAAAAATTAAATAATTCGTTTCCTATTTTTTATTGAATTTACAAGATCTTTTTCCAGGCTTTTTCCTGGTTGGTCCACGTGGACCAACCAGGTAGGCTGGAGAGTTGACCTCGGGTCAACTCTCTGACCCCTGCTTGTAGCCCTGTCAGACTAGCTTTTCGCCTCGATTTCGACGAATTTTTGAGCCGCATCCTTACACCGTTTCATGATGATTTCTTCACGATTTTTTGTCCTCGGAGATCACTCTTACACGCCCATGCCTCATTTCGGGGATTCGATCAAAGATCCGCACGTGATCGCTCCTTGAACCTCGTGCCAGAGCCATGTTTTAAAATAAACCCACCACCTCCATTTTCGAATTGAACCCTTCTTTGACCTTCATCTGGCCCTAGCACCGAGCTCCGGACAGGAGGCCGTGACAGGGCATCCTCCAGCTCGCACGCGGAGGTTAGGCGAGGGTCGAGAGAAGCTCCAACCCCCCATCTCCGGCCTTGGCCGTCGAGGTACCCATCTCGGGTATTCCAACCCTTGAGGTCGCGCTTTCCTTTTGTTTTTCTGCGTGTTTCATTTTCCTGTAGAACTTAGCCTTCATCTTCTGCTCGTTCTTTGTGATTCTCGTGCATCATCCCTCGCCAATACCACCTCGCCGGAGCAAGCTCCGGCGATCACCCACTTTAACGCCTCCCGTTTTTTTTGCCATCTCGAGGTGCGTGGCAATTTGCCCGAGCACCTCCTCACGTTTTTCCAGGGTCCAGGTGACAAGACCCCCCTTCTGGGGTCGGTTTTGACGAAGCCGAAGCTCCTAGAGCTCACTCCCTTCCTCAGCACCGTACGGGAGCTCAGGCGGCCCAACCGCCATTTTGGAGCTGTCGATCGATAGGTGGAGCTTCCAGGGACCTCGTGGGTGTTTTTGCAGCTTTCATCGACGTCGGAGAAGAGAGAGGCTAGCTGGGGAAGTTCATCTTCACCGGCAAGCCTCCTTGTTCTTCGCGATCACTTCGTTGCCGTCCGATCACCGTGGCCTCCCAGATGCAGCAGTGTCCGTTGGATTAAGGACGCTCTAGGCCGTCGATTCCGATCTGAGGTGCTCCCAGCCGTTCGATCGATCAGCTACGTTTTAATCTCAGCCATCGGGCGAAGGGGCATCGCATGTCCGTGGCGTGACACGTGTTTAAGTTGGAGATCACCTGTCGTTGGATCGCATCCAGGTCCGGGTATTTTGCAATAAATCTCCCAGCCAATTTTGTTTTCACTTATTTGCTGCTAAAACTTTTATATTATGCTTTATACTTTTTGTAATATTTGCTAGAAGAACCTCGGATTTCCTAGAGTTGCGGTTTCGTCCTTGGCAGCTAGGCGCACGTGCGCGAGCACGTGCGCTTGGTCATTTTGCAAGCAAGGCCTCCCTTTTTCCTGTATTGCTAATTAGCCCTAAAATATGTTATTTTAGTTATTTACTTCTGGAGATTTTATGTATCGCCCCTATAGTTTCAATTTATTGCGTTTGGGTCCACGCCGGTGCACGTGCTTGTTGCGTGCACCTTGGTGATTTTGCAATTTGACCCTCGCGACTTTGGGTATTAAGAGTTGGTCCAGGAAGTTTTTAAATAAGCTATATATGTTCTGGAAATTTGCTGTTGAGCCCCTGGATGTTTCGCTAATTACATAAATGCCCCTGCATGCATGATTTTTCCTTATGCTTCTAGTATTTATTGCATGTGTCTATAAAATCCAAAAAAATCCCCAAAAATCACAGTAGGTCTCTGTTGCATAGTAGTTTAACGGCATATTTTTATTTTTCATATTTATTGCATTTTAATATATATTAAAAACAAAAAATAACCATTTTCAGCACTGTTTGCATTATAAAATTCATAAAAAATATAAAAACACTCCAGAAAAATCCCAAAAAAATATATTTTGTTTCTTTTAGTGTGTTTTAACTTCAGTCCAAAATTCACTAAAAATTACAAAAGAAAATTCATAAAAATCACAAAACCCCAAAAACCTTTATAAAAATATTAGAAATTCTACGAAAATCCTAAAAATACAAACTTTGTCTCTGAATTTTCTTGACTTTATTATCTTTAAGTGAAAATTAATTTGGACAATTTTTGTTACTGATTTCTATTTTATTTCTCCATTTTAGTTTCAGCCTTGCATTTTATTCACTATTGTCTCTATTTTGACATTTAAAAATACCAAAAATATTCTGAAAACTCCTCAAAAATCACAAAAACAGTAGAAAAGTATAAAAATACCGAAAACATTTCATTTCCTAATTTTTGAGCTTTTTCCCTTATTTTTATAAATAGTTTATTATCTCTTTTATTATATATTTTGTATATTCTATTATTGAAAAAAAACAAAAAAAATATAAAATATAAAAAGAAAATATAAAATCAGTAAATTAAAAATCAAAATACAAAAATTATAAAATTAAAAATTAAATAAAAAATATAAAATTAAAAACCCACAAAAAATAGCATTAATAGACAACTTGATCACAATTACACTTTTGAGCATTAGTGCATAATAAATTTTAACTCGCACATTTACTTTCATTGCTTGATTTATCTGTTGTGGGTTAATTGTTGTTTGAATTCGGATTTTTCGCGGGTCGCCTCAGCGACATTGTGATCCCGCCTTGTGTGGATTACTCTAAACCCGTGAAAAATCTCCTTCAATAAATGGCGCCGTTGCCGGGGAGCAACAACGCGTAGTTCGGGTTTTTGCTTGTGTTTGTGATTATTTGCCTATTTTTTGCCTTATTCATTTGCTCATTTATTTGATATAATTGTTGTACTTGTCTAATCACCCTCTCTTGTTGACTTTGTGTGAGGAACCGTAGATCGAGGGAGGCGCTCTACCCTAGGCGCCTACGCACCCACGTGAAGCCGGCGTCAGCTTGTCGACCTAGCATCAAAGGAGGCTTGGAGGATTTGAGAAGACAAGCACATTTTTGAGCATTTTTGTGCATTTATTTATTTTGTAATTTGAAGTGCGAGAGAGACTATCTATTATTGTAATAATACAGGTACATTCGGACTTGGACTTTCGGGCCCAATTTCCAAGTGCTTGTACACTTGGGGGCTCACCGCGTTTTTATCGATTTTCATCGCATTTCTTTACTTTGTTTTCCGATTTTCGATTTTATTTCTTTTGTGTGATTGAGCCCTTAGTTTTAGGATTGCTTGCGATAGATTAAGGCCAAACACCTAATATATCTTGCATGTACCTATAGACTCGTTTGGACTTAGTCAAATTTAAACAGTCGCCTCATCATCTTCGAGCCTACGTGCCGTGAGCCCACCCCATCAAGCGCTACTCCTGAACTCGATTTGTCGAGAAGAGGAGGGATGAGTCTAGACCGGACTTTTTGGATTGAGGATTGGTGACTGACTTGTGGTGCTTCACGTTAATAGCAATTTCTGAAACTTAGGGTGATTTCATCGGCTTGCATTTGCATATAGATTAGGTTTCAATTCTGCTGAGCATCCCTGCATGTAGAGTGCTGGAGGCAAGGTGAGCATTTACGCTTTAGCATACATCATCGTTTTGTCGCTTGTATTGCTTTCAGATCAGTCTCGGGTGAATGTGAAGGTGGAAAATACGGAGGTGGAGGTGGGTGTAGGCAGAAGTCCGAGTCCTGAAAATGTGGCTGAGGCAGATATGTACAAAAGTCAGGAGCAAAATCCTCCTAGGAAAAAGAAGGTGGACCGGCTGGAGTGAACGAGGGATCCGCAAAGTCCGGATAAAATACGCTCCAGGGGTCCATCTCGGAGACAAAAGACAATGATCGGGAGAGCACGATGGTCAAGTCAAGAGAAGTGGAGAAAAGGCGCAAATGCGAAGAGGCGATCTAGAATGCACACAACAGTCACAGACAAAAAATGAAAACAAGACAAACCCTCAATTCACCTACTCAACTCGGTAGAGACCACAAGAGCGGTCTTTTTATCTTGTCTGTTTTAGAGTTAGGTGAGAAGTCAAGAAGTGGCACAAACACTTAAGGCTTAATGGGATTTGGGCACTAATCCTTAGTGTGTACGTGAGCAAGTAAAAGCGAAGACAATGAGGGGATCACTCGCCCCAATACAAGATTTTTCTTTTTAGTCTTTTTTAGGGTCAAGTAATATTAGCAGTCCCAATTTTATTGTTATCACTTTTTTTTGGATTTTTAATGAGAATGCACGAGCCTATCGAGGAGTCGATTCCTTTAAGCACCTAGGTTGTCAAAATCAGAGGTAGAGAGTCGGGAGTCACCTTTCATGGAATCCACCCTTGAGCACTTGACCCAGATGATGGAGCATATGAGACAGAGGATTGACCACCTCACTAGCACAAATAAGAGCGACCATGATATTCCACCATTTGATGATATGGGTTCATTCGAGGATTCCCATGAGAGCTTGCAATCGCCAAAAATACAAAAAAAATGAGAAAAATTTAAAAATCCAAAAAGATTTCGGGAGACACATGATTGAGTCGGACTGTGAGGAGAGTGCCCACTTGCCAGATCCTTTGACCACACAGCCTTTCACCCCTAGTCCCACCTTTGACCTCGAGGATGCCGCTGTACAGACTGCTCTTGGCATGCCTCGTGTATATGATAATTCCGCTCCCCTGTATGGAGGAGGTCCAAAAATTCAAAAAAAATGTTGACCGAACCCGAAGTGGTGGCCACTATTCATGAGATTATACGTGCCCCACTTCAGCAGGCCATGACTGATTTATCTGCTCCTCTTCCCAAGAGGAGAAAGCGGAGAAGCAGATCTGAGCGTCATATTTTGAGCATGGCCGCTGCCCACGCCATCACACACCGTCCCATTCCTAGGAAGAGGAACACTGCCACACCTTTCATTAGCTGCACCATCTTTGACCACACATGTGATCACACTCTCCTCGACGGCGGTGCTTCGATTAGCATATTACCCTTCTCGCCGGTACAGTCTCTTCACTTAGGGCATCTCAAGAAAACCAGGATGATCGTATAGTTTGCTGATGGATCAATAAAGAGGCCGAAGGGTATTCTTGAAAACGCCGTCATTTCAATTCAGGGCATGAGCTACAATGTCGATTTTGTCGTATTGCCCATGGAGACCTCCACTGAGGAGCATTCTCCAATCATCCTGGGACGACCATATCTCGCCTCTGCGAGGGTCGTTATTGATTATGGATCAGGAGAGATTCGCTTCCGTCATGCTGAAGAGAGCGAAGTGTTGATCACTGCACCTACTGTCGACCAGAGACCTGCACCTAATATGACTTCACCTATCTTGGCTGATCCCGAGGACTATGATCTATATGAGGATATCAGAGAGACCTTCTTCATGACCGATGATGAGACCCGAGAATTCCTCTCCAAGGAGGAAAGCTCAGAAAGCATAGACCTTGGTGTTGCTGCTTCCTGTGATTGGCGATGTGTTGATGACATCCGCGGGATCTACACGATTGACACCATTGAGCGGAGGGCATATTTAGAGACTATACAGGACGGACATGCTCTGACCTCTTCCACTGATGAGTCCGCTCCTGTCCATGTAGATACTGATGAGACTAAGGTCGAATTTGATTTAGTTGCTTTTCTTCAGAAATTCGGGCCTTTTGATGAGAAAGATGATCCGGTTGAGATTATAGAGGACGAACAGAGTTCGACTACTTCCACTGATGAGTTCGTTCCTTTTAGTTTTGACCTGGACGAGACCTCGCAGGATGACTCTGATTACACTACTTCCGATGATGAGGAGTTTGTCCCTTTTCACTTTGACATCAGCGAGACTCCTGAGGCCGGACCTAGTCGTACTTCTCCCACTCATCAGTCTGTGCCTTCACACCTTAGGGCCCCTGAGAATGTTCACTCTGTCGACCCTGATCGACTTCCGTCCACTGTGGACCCCGATGTCGACCTGCACCACACCAGATCCATTCCTCAGCGGTCCTGCAAGAAGGTTCGCTTTCAACCTTCTTGACCATTTGTATATCCATCTCTGTTGTATATTCACTTTTGTTCATCTCAGACTCTCCCGTATTGCTCATCCACCCATTCTCGTGTCTGCCTTGCTTAGGACGTACTTTGTCCTAAGTATAGGGGGGTGGACGAGCCGAGCGTACATTCGTTGTTCTGTCTTATCACTCCTGTTGTTGCCTATACTTAGGGCTTCTTTTACCCTAAGTATAGGGGGAGTAGTGTATACATCCTCACGATCTCTTCATCCATCTTCAGACCCTTTTTATTCTTTTATTCTTTTCTTCTTTTCCTTTTCTATTTTCTTTATCTACCGAAAAAGGTGTCGCCCCCTTGTAGACAGTTTTCTATACTTATGACGTACTTTGTCCTAAGTATAGGGGGTGTGCACCCCGAGTTGATTCTATTCTTTGATCCTCTCCATTGTCTCCTCTTCTTGTCTATAGTTAGGGATATCTTACCCTAAATATAGGGGGAGACAATCTGAGTGCGATCTGTTCATTCCCACCCTTGACCCTCCCTGCTTTGTGTACAGTCTGTTATACTTAGGATGATTTGATCCTAAGTATAGGGGGGACGACCAACTTCTCATGCGTTCATTCATTCGTTCCTTATTCTTTAGACTTTTTTATACTCAGTACGAGTTATGTCTTCTCTTTTCTCTCTGATCTATGAGGACATAGCTCAAGCTAAGTATAGGGGGTCGTATATACTGCGTATATACTTTAGCCATAACTCGTACTTTCATATTTTCTTAATAAATATGGCAATTAATTCTTTAAAATTCATTAAAAAACCTTAATAAAAAGGTGTTGTGTTCCTCAAATTCTTTTTATATGAACTGATTAATAAATCAGGTGAAAATGTTTTTTTGCAAAATGTTTGAAAAATAGTTTGAAAATCTGTGTGAAAAATCTTTTGAAAACTATTTGAAAATGTTTTGTTACATGTTTTCAACCTTTGTAAAAATATTTTGATTGTAAAATTATTTTCTTTGTGAGAAATAAAATGTTTGAAAAAATATTTGCAAATGGTTTGAAAAATGGTTGCAAAAATATTTTGAAAAATCTATCTATACTGTTTGAAAACATTTGCAAAATGATTTTCAAATATGTGTACATGTTTGTAAAATTGTTTGTAAAAATTTATTTGAACTATGGTTTTTCAAAATTGTTTGTAAAATGATTGTCAAATAAGTTTGAGGAATATATACATCACACCAAAATTCACTATAGATACTTATAAAATTGAGCACTTACCCTGTAAATTCTTAAAATCCACTTCTTGTAGATATAAGATGCACTCCCGTGTATATATTTTTCACCTAGTTTTCAGCCAAAACCTTTTTGTTTTCAAAAAAATTCCAAAAACATTTGCAAAATTAAAATCCAAAAACATTTGAAAAATCTTTTCAAAAATCTAAAAAATTGCATATGCATCATATTTTCAAAAACCCATAAAAAGTTCAAACTCTTGAAAATTGCATCACAAAAATATTTTTTGCATCGCATTTGCATGGCATTTGCATTTTTCGGATTGAGTTTGATAGTTGAATGAGTCTAAGTAAAATCCGAAGATTGGAGCTTGGTTGGACCTTAAAATCTACCTAAGTAACATGAGCCTTATAGGAACTGGGATTGAGGTACTTCAGGTCTAGTTGACTTAATTCTTTGAGGATCACGAGACTTGGTTCAATGGATTCTTGATTGCCTAAGTAGAGTATTTCGGAGCACACGCACGACTCTTGTTGATAATGACCTAACTTGGACACCTGCACCTTTCACATGGCTCAACTCAGTTGGAGTGGTGAGGGGATTGGATTTGTCGGTATGAGACGCACACAAGTGGAAACATTTGTCCTCCTCTAGGGAGAGAAGTGCGCCCCAACCCGTCCAGTAATGATGAGTTTCGAGGATATGAGATCGTGGGTTGCAATAAAGCTTCAAAAGAGGGATAGTCTACTGGCTCAAGAGGAAAAACTCCCTATGTAAATGCTGATGTATATAGTATTCAAAAAAAATTGAAAAAAAATTGCAAAAGCAAAACTCCAAAAAAGTGGACAGGTCTGTACAAAAATAAAAATGCCTGCCGGAGTGTAGTCAGATTATGTGAGCCTGCAGCTGGATGACTTGACTACACTGGTCTTGCATCCTAGGATAGGTAGCTACACTGGCTACCGTCCGTTCTTCTCTTCACCCCCTCCTCTTGAGCTGGTTGCCGCTTGAACTTAGAAGGGAATATCCTGCTCCTTGAGGGATGAGTTGTTGGATTGGGGAATCGTTGGGTTGTCATATCGGAGAAGTCAGTCTCTTTGTCATTTCAGTTGAGGAGAGCCACCATCACTTACACTGTACGAGTCAGACTCATAGTCGTAAGGGTTTGCGTATGAGTTGAAATATTTCTGACCTGGCTATTGAGGAGACTTGAGCAGAGTTTTGGGATTCTCGAAGGCTGTTGGATTTTAAGTTCGGTTCTCATTAAGGTTCCGCCCGCACTAAAAATCCAAAGGTCCGACTTAAGCTCCAAACTTTGATTTTGTGAAGACAAGTTTGATAATTAAACTTCATCCAATTTTCTTCTTTTTCTTTTCTTTGTTTTTCTTTTTCTGCACTTATTGCATAAGTGTTTGCTAGGGACTAGCAAAGGTAAAGTATAGGGGGATGATGAAGCTACGTTTCATCATCTTTATTCTATCATTTTGGCCTTAAAAACCCTAGTAAATGCGTGTAAATAGGCTTAATTTGGGCACTTTAGCATTCATGCATCATTGTGTAAATATTGTATAAAATGCAGTTTTTAAAGCCAAAATTATAGAATAAAGAAAAGAAAAGAAAAAGAATACAATATTGTAAATATTTTATGACCCGAAACCCCGAGACCTAGGCATCTTGATGAATAGGTCGACAAGGAATAAAGTAGGGGGAGATAAGGGCCAAAATACAATAAAAATACCTTTTATTCAATGCATTCTTTATTCATTTTGGGACCTATTTTTGGTTCCACTTTTTATACATCAAATAAAGAAACTTTGTACATAAAAAGTGTAGATAATTAAATAAATAAAATTACTAAAATGATTTCACTGAAAAATAATGTACAGATAAAAAGTTATGTTCTGAATAAGATTCCAAAACTCCAACTTCCCAGACTCGTATCTTGCAAATAAAAACTTGAAATGTATCAAACTCACCTTTAATTGTATGTAGCGTAAAATAATCTATTTAATGGAGGTGGTTTCGTATTTTTCAGAGCTACGGTCTGAAAGTTGAGTTTGGACCCTTGTAGTATAATTCTACAGATTAAAATATTCATTTTATTATTTATTCATTATTTTTATAATTTTATATTTCTATTATGTTGTAAATATTATTTATAATATACTTGTATATTAAAACGAGAATAAAAACTCAAATAAAACACGAAATAAAAATACTTGTATATATGATACATAGGTATAATACCTATATACATACCTGTATACTTTATACTGTTATTTTATTAAGTGTATAAAACATATGAAAAAAATAAAACAAAAATATGTTTAAGTGTATAAAAATACTTTATAAATATATAAAATAATAAACAAAAAAATAAATAAATTAAAATTCACAAAATAAAAATAAAACATTAACTTATATAGAAGAATTTACCTATAAAGGGTATAAATGGTAACTTATAATTTTATACCTCTAAAAAATAATTAAAAATCACCATAAATTAATTCATAAAATAATAAACATTTTTTATTTAATAATAAAAAATTAAATAATTCGTTTCCTAATTTTTATTGAATTTACAAGATCTTTTTCCAGGCTTTTTCCTGGTTGGTCCACGTGGACCAACCAGGTGGGCTGGAGAGTTGACCTCGTGTCAACTCTCTGACCCCTGCCTGTAGCCCTGTCAGACTAGCTTTTCGCCTCGATTTTGACGAATTTTTGAGCCGCATCCTTACACCGATTCATGATGATTTCTTCACGATTTTTTGTCCTCGAAGATCACTCTTACACGCCCATGCCTCATTTCGGGGATTCGATCAAAGATCCGCCCGTGATCGCTCCTTGAACCTCGCGCCAGAGCCATGTTTCAAAATAGACCCACCACCTCCATTTTCGAATTGAACCCTTCTTTGACCTTCATCTGGCCCTAGCACCGAGCTCCGGACAGGAGGCCGTGACAGGGCATCCTCCAGCTCGCGCGCGGAGGTTAGGCGAGGGCCGGGAGGCGCTCCAACGCCCCATCTCCGGCCTTGGTCGTCGAGGTACCCATCTCGGGTATTCCAACCCTTGAGGTCGTGTTTTCCTTTTGTTTTTCTGCGTGTTTCATTTTCCTGTAGAACTTAGCCTTCATCTTCTGCTCGTTCTTTGTGATTCTCGTGCATCATCCCTCGCCAATACCACCTCGCCGGAGCAAGCTCCGGCGATCGCCCACTTTAACGTCTCCCGTAGAGAGGCTAGCCGGGGAAGTTCATCTTCACTGGCAAGCCTCCTTGTTCTTCGCGATCACTTCGTTGCCATCCGATCATCGTGGCCTCCCAGATGCAGCAGTGTCCGTTGGATTAAGGACGCTCTGGGCCGTCGATTCCGATCTGAGGTGCTCCCAGCCGTCCGATCGATCAGCTACGTTTTAATCTCAGCCATCGGGCGAAGGGGCATCGCACGTCCGTGGCGTGACACGTGTTTAAGTTGGAGATCATCCGCCGTTGGATCGCATCCGGGTCTGGGTATTTTGCAGTAAATCACCCAGCCAATTTTGTTTTCACTTATTTGCTGCTAAAACTTTTATATTATGCTTTATACTTTTTGTAATATTTGCTAGAAGAACCTCGGATTTCCTAGAGTTGCAGTTTCGTCCTTGCCAGCTGGGCGCACGTGCGCGAGCACGTGCGCTTGGTCATTTTGCAAGCAAGGCCTCCCTTTTTCCTGTATTGCTAATTAGCCCTAAAAGATGTTAGTTTAGTTATTTACTTCTAGAGATTTTATGTATCCGCCCCTATAGTTTCAATTTATTGCGTTTGGGTCCACGCCGGTGCACGTGCTTGTTGCGTGCACCTTGGTGATTTTGCAATTTGACCCTCGCGACTTTGGGTATTAAGAGTTGGTCCAGGAAGTTTTTAAATAAGCTATATAATGTTCTGGAAATTTGCTGTTGAGCCCTGGATGTTTCGCTAATTACATAAATGCCCCTGCATGCATGATTTTTCCTTATGCTTCTAGTATTTATTGCATGTGTCTATAAAATCCAAAAAAATCCCCAAAAATCACAGTAGGTCTCTGTTGCATAGTAGTTTAACGGCATATTTTTATTTTTCATATTTATTGCATTTTAATATTTATTAAAAATCAAAAATAGCCATTTTCAGCACTGTTTGCATTATAAAATCCATAAAAAATATAAAAACACTCCAGAAAAATCCCAAAAAAATATATTTTGTTCTTTTATAGTGTGTTTTAACTTCAGTCCAAAATTCACTAAAAATTACAAAACAAAACTCATAAAAATCACAAAACCCCAAAAACCTTTATAAAAATATTAGAAATTTTACAAAAATCCTAAAAATACAAACTTTGTCTCTGAATTTTCTTGACTTTATTATCTTTAAGTGAAAATTAATTTGGAGAATTTTTGTTACTGATTTCTGTTTTATTTCTCCATTTTAGTTTCAGCCTTGCATTTTATTCACTATTTTCTTTATTTTGACATTTAAAAATACCAAAAATATTCTGTAAACTCCTCAAAAATCACAAAAACAGTAGAAAAGTATAAAAATACCAAAAACATTTCATTTCCTAATTTTTGAGCTTTTTCCCTTATTTTTATAAATAGTTTATTATCTCTTTTCTTATATAGTTTGTATATTCTATTATTGAAAAATAAAATATAAAAAAATATAAAATATAAAAAGAAAATATAAAATGAGTAAATTAAAAATCAAAATACAAAAAATTATAAAATTAAAAATTAAATAAAAAATATAAAATTAAAAACCCACAAAAAATAGCATTAATAGACAACTTGATCACAATTACACTTTTGAGCATTAGTGCCCCGTTCTACCTGTCTGCTCCCTGTGTTCGACCTCTACACATACTTGCACCTATACACATCTTGTTGTAGAGTTATAATAAATTTTAACTCGCACATTTACTTCCATTGCTTGATTTATCTGTTGTGGGTTAATTGTTGTTTGAATTCGGATTTCTCGCGGGTCGCCTCAGCGACATTGTGATCCTTCCTTGTGTGGATTACTCTAGACCCGTGAAAAATCTCCTTCAACAGTGGGTTTGTTGTGATATGATTGTATTGAAGTTTGAAAAAGTGAGTAGTTATTGTGATGTGATTGTGTTGAAGTTTGGAAAAGTGTGTAGAAGTTGAGTAGTTTATAATTTTTATATGATATGATAGTATAATATATTATTTTTTGATGGAATTGATAAAAGAGAATTGATTTATTTAATGTATTAAAAAAAAGAAAATGTCGGACCCACATTAGAGAGAGGGAGTGTGTTAAGGGGGGTAAACTCCCTAAAGGAGAGTTCAACCCACGTACCGAACGACCCCTTAATGGTTCTAGAGAAGGATCGGGTGATGGGGTCCGTTGAGGATGTGGTGTGGTTGATGGGCTTGACTATTTGCATGCAGGGGATCTAGGATGAGATCCCAATGTTCTTGGTGGACGAAGGGAAAAGTTTCCAACCGGGGTGGTGTGGAGGAAGCTTCGGCTTTGCAATGGGGCTCAGGAGATTGGGTCTAGGTGGTTGATCATGGTGAGGGGCTGTTGTCCTGGCATCTCCATGGTGCGAGAGGCGATGAAGGTGGTGGGTGCTGCAAAAAAGATCTTGAGGACTAGGCTTAAGTCGGGGTAGCCTTGGGAGGTGCTAGTGGTTATGAGGGTGCCTCCGCTGTTAACATTGAGCAAGTTTGTTTTCCATGTTTACCAATCTTCCTTACGTCTCGATTTGGTGATAGTCGATGAGGAGGTGATTCGGACACTGATCATCATATATGTGATAGAGGGTCAATATAGAGTGTGGCGGTGGTGACGATTTATCGTCTGGGGAGATGGAGTCATTGGTGAAGGGGCAATCAATTTTATAGAGGAAATCCTAGATTTCCACGAGACTACAGGGGTGATTTGCAAATTAAACAGAAACTTATAAACTGCAAGTGGAAGTTCAAGGTTTAACATTTAAGCACAAAAAGTGGCGGGGCTAAAGTTGCAAAATACCCTGCCTAAGGCACGAATCGAACGACATTGAGCCGCTCACTTGAACACGTGGCAACCATCAATCGGACAATACCCCTTCGCGACTGACGGTTGAGATTAGATCTCCACCGGCGATCGACGGTGCTGATGAAGAAGGATCTGACGGGTGCTGTAGCGCATGGAGCTGCGGCTTGATCCGACGACGGAGAGGGGTCCAACAAGAACAAGGAAGAAGCTCCGGCGATGCGAGCTTCCTCCGTCGATCCTCTCTCCTCCAACGCTTCTTGGGGCTCCAAAATCGCTCTGCTCGCTCTCGGGAGGTCCCTCTGTAGGCTGGTGGCTCCAGAAAACTCCGGCGATCATCGGAGAGCACGCTCGAGACCGGCGGAGCTGGCTTGCCCCAGGAACCTCCTCCGTGCACCAAAACGAGCCCCCAAGTGTCTGATTGGCTCTGGACCTGCAGGAAATAAGTGAAAGGGTCGAGGGCAAGTTGCCTCGACCTTGTGGAAAGGCGGAAATGTGTGGGATGATCGACAGTGGCCGAAAGAACTTCGAGCTCCGACCGTACTTGGTTAAGGCGATTTGGTAGTGATTCAGATCAGATCGATGGTATTCTTTAGCTAAGCCCAACTACTGAGGTCCTAAAGAGTGCAAAAGAAACGAAATAGAATGGAAAAAACACTCACCGAAGTGCACCAGCGACGAGCTTGGACGGCGTGCTCCGACGAGGTTGATCAGCCTCGATTCGACACCTTCGAACCCTACCAGCAGGTGCAATCCGTTCCTGTTGTTACCAGGAAGGTATTCGAAGCCCTAGGTCAAGGGATGAATGGTGGAAGAGTGATCAAAATCGTCAAGGAAGATCGGGGGTCACGTTTATACGCGTTGACGGGTGGCTCCCAAGAATGATGCGAATCACACGATGCAGCAACCCAATGCCCAAAGTAAACCCAGGGCGTGAATCACCATTCATCGAGGGATAAAAGTCATGAAGGCATCGACACGAGAATGTGCAAGACGCTTTCTCCAAAATTCAGAGAAAACGCCAAAAAATGCAGTCTGACACAGGGCCAGACCTCGGTCAGAGAGTTGACCGAGGTCAACCAACGGAAGCCTCTGGTTGGTCCACGTGGACCAACCAGAAAATTCCTTGGCAAAAGCATTTATAAATCGATTAAAAATAATAAATGATTTTATTAATTTTAGATTATAAAATGAAAAATGTTTATTATTTTATAAATTATTTTATTATGATTTTTATTTATTTTTTTGAGATTTAAAAATACAAGTTTCCTTTTATATGTTATATACATGTATATTCATCTATATATTTTAATATTTTATTTTGTATATTTTATTTTATTAATTTTATTTATCATTTTATAAATTTATAACTTATTTTTATAAACTTAAAAATATTTTTATTTTATTTTTTCGATGTATTATGTACAATTAAATAACTAGAAGTATAATTCACATATGTATAGTTTTAGGTATTATACCTAGGTATTGTGTACAAGTATTTTATTTTTGTGTTTTATTGATGTTTTTATTCCAGTTTTAATACACATATAATGTAGATAATATTTACAAAATTATAAAAATGTAAAATTATAAAAATAATCAATAATAAATAAAATAAATATTTTAATCTGCACATGTATACTAGTGGGTCCAAAACTCAACTTTCAAACCGTAACTCCAAAAAATATGAAACCACCTTCATTAAATAGCTTATGAAAAATTATATACAATTAAAGGTGATTTTGCTATATTCCGAGTTCTTATTTAAGAGATACAGGTATGGGAAGTTAGGATTCTGGAATTTTATTCAGATCATAACTTTTTATTTGTGCATTATTTTTATATGAAATCAATTTTGTATTTTTCTTTATTTAATTATCTACAACTTTCATGTAGAAATTTCTTTATTTGAAGTATAAAAAGTGGAGCTCAAAATAGGTCCCAAAATGGGTAATGCATGAATTAAATAAAAGGAGTTTTTATTGTATTTTGACCCTTATCTCCCCCACTTAATTCCTTGTCGACCTAGTCATTGAGATGCCTAGGTCTCGGGGTTTCGGGTCATAAAATATTTGCAATATTTTATTCTCTTTTTTTTCTTTTCTTTATTCTATAATTGTGGCTTTAAAAACCACTTTTTATACAGTATTTACACAATAATGCATGGATGATAAAATGCCTAAATTAATGCTATTTACACTCATATACTAGGGTTTTAAGGCCAAAATGATAGAATAAAGATGATGAAACGTAGATTCATCACCTGCCCCGAGAGGTAAGTGCATCCATCTCCTCATCCATAGCCAGTCGCCAATCATGATCCTGTGTTGCACTGAAATGATCTCTTGGAATAGAAATAACATTCAGAGCATTTGCAAATCGCTTGTCACAGCTGATAAACTATCTGTAGAAGTAAAATGTGACATATGGTGATTTATATATTGACTTTTTTGTTTGCGTAGAGCTATAGGAAGCTCCTCGGGTACATTCGAGGCAACAGTGGTGGGAACACTTGAAGTGGTCATATCATCCTGCATAAAAGGGACAAGAAAAGGTACAGACACTGATATAGAAGGTATAGAGGTACGCTGGTGAGTATAGATGATTGGTGGAGGGAGGTCCGGAGGAATGTCACTTGCAGTCTGTGTGAAATAACTGTTTGCTCAAAGTAAGTGACATCAACGAACACATAGTATCGACACCCAACAGGATTATAACAACGATAGCCTTTCTGGGTATGAGAATACCCAAGAAAGACACATTTGATGGCACGAGAGGATAATTTGGCACTCCCCCTCAACAGCGTACCGAGGTGGCTGCTGCATATAGACCTCATGTAAATTACCATATAGAAAAGCATTCTTTGCATCAAGTAGAGGGGCCAATCCTGTGCCACTGTAATAGCTAGAAAAATATGCAGAGTAGAATGTTTGGTAACTGTAGAATAAGTATCATGATTGTTCACCCAATATATCTGTGTGAGCCTTCATGCCACAAGTCTCGCATTGTAGTGACCTACACTATCATCTGCTCAGTGCTTCATTGTGAATACCCACTTGCACCTACTGTTGTCGTCCAGGACACTCAAAGGACACATGTTATCAGAAACATGGATACCCCGCATATGCTTATATGGTAGAGGAAATCGAGCCTTCAGAGACTACATCTCCCCACAGATCCCCGCAATGATGGCATTATCTCTCGTATATGAGAGATCATGACTCCAGTACTGACGCTACCACTACATGATCCACAGATACTGCAACTGCAACGAGAGCCTCTTCGAGCTCCTCAGGTATCACATACGCTTTTACTGGCAGTAGCACTGCAGATATGACAGAGTGGATCATGGATTCTGGTGCATCTCTCCATCTGTGTGGAGACAGAGCCCAATTCATGTCCTACAGGAGGCACCTATTGCCTCTGGCACGGGGATTGCGCCCTCTGAACTGAGTAGTCCCTCTGTTGCGAGAAGCATCCGTCACTGAGGAGGGTCATGTGATGCCAGCAAGAGGAATAAGAAGTCTGCTGAGATGATTGTAGGCCTCCTCCATGGGGGTATGGTCGCCCCAGTGAGGAGTTGTGCTCGTGCTGCATCATGCTCCAGATCGAGCATAACCAAGAAAAATCCAATCATTGTGGAGTTCCTGTTCCCATCAGCTACTCTGTGGATGTCGTAATAGGCATGAAGCTGTGAAGTTTCTCGAACATGCCACGAAGCGAGGAGTAGAACGTGTGCAATGGATGACCATTCTACTTAGCCCTCTAATTATCAAACTGAAGCTGAAGAATCTTGGCCTCATTCTTCACTTGGGCATAAGTAGATGCCAAAATATCTCACATCGCCTTTGGTGGTAGGCTGATTCACAATATCTTTAGCTATCTCCATAGTGAGGGTCCCAGAGAGCCAAATACATGCATGCATGTCGTCTTGCTTCCATGTCTTCAAAATGCGCTCCTTATTGTCGTACTGCGTAAGGGTAAGAAACTTCATGGACCATAACTCATAGTTGGTCCCATCCATCTTTACGATGGAAGCCAGGCCTTGAAGGCACCAAATGAAGAAAAGATATCACCCTTGTTCTCTAATATGATGGAAGAATGACAGACAACGGAACTTGACTGGAAAGTAAACCGATCTGAGCGAGTCTACACAATCATATGGAGGATTGATTGTACATTTAGACTCATATAACCATCCTTATCAATACTTGGTGCGCGCTAGGGCTGGGAAATGTGATTTATAGGTCTGAAATCATGTTTTTTTGGTCAAAATCAAATCGTTTTCAGATCAAATCAGACTGTTGGGCGGCGCATAGGAGCGCAAGGTGGCCTGGAAAGGGCCCTAGAGGTGGCGTACCGACCCCAGCGATTGCCGTTTGCGGCTGGTGGAGGCTGGCTGCAGCCCTAGCAACGGCGAGAGGGCGTGCCTCATCCCCTTGGGGGCGCCAAAGGGGCCCCGATGAGGGTCTGTGCTTGGCTTGGAGGCTGGCGACACTGCACAAAAGGGTACGCGTGAGGCGGCGGCATGAGGGGGAGGGTTCGGTGTGAAGTGGCGACACAAGTTGGGCTAGCAGTGGGGGCGGGGATTAGGTTAAGGCTTCGATCTAGGACCGTCACTTTGATACCCCGTGGAGATGAAAGAGTGAACATGGAATTGATGAGGCCCTAGGGTTCTCTTATATAGGAGAGAAACTTGTTGGACAAATTATATAAAAACACAAAGAAAATAACAATTACATAAACAATTTGAAAGATAACTAATATCTCAACAAAGTCTGACACGAATAAATAATTGACTTTATGATTTGTAGATATTATTAATTTATCGATATCTATCCAAGTCAAGAGTTGGTATTGATTATCTTTAGTTCATGTAGAAATTATACTTTCTAATCTATAATAGATCTTCTCCTTCAAGTTTTAAATTATCATAAATAATATAATCTGCAATCTAATAAATTATTATGCTCATTCATTTGTTTAGTTTCAGATATCGCTCATGCTTTTGCTTATACATAGTTTGTAGTTTAAGGTGTTATTAATGTGATAAATACACCTTCTTTTATGTTTATAAAAGTGTAATAGTGTGTTATTTATTGTCATAAGAACTAAGCGGATTTTAATTCACGAATTTTTTTTCTAAGTGATTTTCAAAAATTCCACTAATATCTACAATATATCATGATATATCCTTGATATTTTCATATCCAGACCTATCGATATGATATCGATATTGATATTTCACATATATTGGCTTGCCGTTGACATGTGGGAGGTTGGAGAAGGTGGTCTGGTTGCTCGTGATTGAGAAGTTCAAGAGACTGATGAGTTGGAGACTATCTTGTCTCTTGAGGGAAGGGAGATTGGTGAAAGTTGTGCTGTCAGTGATTTCAGCTGTCGGTTGGCATTCGCAATGATTGGAGTCGTTGTTCCAGTGGTTTTTTTGGTCGATGTCTGGTAACAGAAAGGGTATGGCCCTAGTGGAGGGGATGTAGTGACTCATCCTACTAGTGAGAAGGGTTTAGGGGTGCTGCGGATCAGACATGAACAAGGTACTACTGTCAAATAGGGTGATGGTTCTGATATACTTCCCGGATTGATCAGTTTGATTCACTCTATCTCTGCTAGCTTGCGCACGAGAGTGGATGTTGTGTCTTCGCCATCACGTTTTGGCGAGGTAATTGCTATGTGCCGCCTTAAGTGCTCCCTTCGCTTAGACTACTTTTGAGGGATGGGTGCAGATTTCATTTTTGAAAAAAAATGTTTGGACAAAGGAGGGGTCAAGAGGGGTCTCTTGCATGCTCTGGTTGTAGTAGATAAAGGGGCTTGTGTTGCAGATATGTAGTCTAGGGGTTGTGGTCATCGACTTTTGTGGCAAAATTATCAGATCAAAGAGCAGAGGAGTTATTGTGTTTGGCAAACAAACGGGTCAAAGTGAAGGAACCGTAGGAAGGCGGGGACTACTGGTGCTGGAGAGACGGATCATTCTCTGTGAAGAAGACGAACATGGAATTATCGGTTACGTCGGTTTCGCTGACCGACGAGGTATCTCGTGACTATGCAAGATTCTAGACCTGGGAAGTGCCAACTAGGATTAAGATTTTGCTTTCGCATCTAAGAAGAGGGTGCATTATGACGGGTGTAAGGAGAGCCAATCTTCTCTGGGTGATGAGCTTTGTAAGCGGTGCGAAGAAGCTACGAAGGATATAGATCACGTATTCTTCGGTTGTCATGTGTCAAGAGAGATATGGGCAGCGACGGAACTACATGGGTCCACTAGGATAGCTTTGACTCATTTTGGGGCTCGATTGGCAATGATTGGCATGGCTCACTTGAAGGCATGTTTAAACTGATAATGCATGTTTGGGTAATATGGTTGGTGAGAAATAGCTTGATTTGCTTGGATGTGAGGTTTTTTATCATGAGAATGTAATGGAGCACACCAAGACTCTTTTTGAAACTTGGAATCTATAATCTTTGTTTATAATACAATTTGAATATACGAAGTCTGGAGAATATAATCCTTTTCCCGAAAAAAACCTATTTCCTCGCTTGGGTTGTTCTTTATTTTGTGTTTAAACATTAACCATTAAAGTTAGGGACATGAATCAAATTGGATCAGATTTAGATTTTGTAGATTGAATATTTATATAATTCAATCACAATTCATTGATTATTCAAATCCGATCCAATCCAATGATTGCGATTTTTTTTGGATTGAATTGGATTTTCTTTGATCATCTTTCCATTTTGTTTCAATACGAATCAGGGACCTGAGTTCTTTGATATAGAATGAAAGTAAATATGAATAATATGATGGAAGTGGCATGAAAATTTAAGCAGTAGTTCTTATGTGGATATTACCTACAGATCCGGCTATGAATAATATGATGGAAGTGGCAAGAAAATTTAAACAGTAGTTATTATGTGGATATTACCTACAGAGCCAGCTACGAAAGCAGTTTTCTTTTACCAATGGCAGGCAGCAATTCTAATATTGGATTACTGTTTTATTCATCTTTCCAGCTGATTGCGGAACCGGGCGTTGGGCACCAAATGACACCCTCCATGGTGAAAGCCGCAAGCGATTGGTTCGACAGTTTCCTCAAATGAGGCCTTATAGTTCTTTTCCTACATATGGGCAAAGGTCTGATGTCAGTTTCTGCTGATTTACACATTCTGTTACTTCTGGTTGTCCAAATCACTTCTCTGCTTAGATATATTATTCTGCTTTTATTTTGCACGAAACCATATCTATCCATTTTAATTTTAGATACGTATACTACCAGATATGATAGTGTTTTTGTATCTTAAAAACTGATACAGATAGAATATGGATTTTAGAAGAAATGGCTTGAATATATTGATGTGTACGTGTGTGTTGTACATCTTGTATACAATGGCAATAGCAACAAAGCTTTTTCCTACATTAAGTATGGTTGACTACATGGACTTTTTGCCCAGTTCAGATCTTTTTTTTTGTATATTAAGTAAATATTGGTTTATTCATTTTATAGAAAGTGTTAAATATGGTCACACAAGACAAAATATTGTTATATATTATATGTACTTGTATTTATATGGGTAAAATGGGGCTGCCCCCAGGGAGTAGCCAACTTGGCTACTCCCACCCCTATTTTTCCCTCATTTTTTTATTTTTTTGAAAAATAAAAATTTGTATATTCATCATTATATCCCTCTCACATTCTATTAAAATTTTGTCAGAAACAGAGACTCCTAGGCCCTCCATCCAGACATCATTTTTTTAACGGTCGCATGTTTTTTAAATCGACCATGTTTGGATGGAGGCCGTAGGAGTCTCTGTTTCTGACGAAATTTTAATAGAATGTGAGAGGGATATAATGATGAATATACAAATTTTTATTTTCCAAAAAAATAAAAAAAATTAGTGAAAAATAGGGGTGGGAGTAGCCAAGTTGGCTACTCCCTGGGGGCAGCCCCATTTACCTCTATTTATATTCATATTTATATATGATAAAAAATGTTTGCAGATATTGAAATAATATCTATTATTACTGTTCGAATGTGAAATGCGGAAGCGAATTAAAATAAGAAAAGACTTTGATTTTACATTGAACCCTACTCCCTAAGAAGCGGGATGAAACCAGGGAGAATGCCTAAAATGGCTGATTTTCTATTCGTCATTCTCAAAGGTTACAATGAATGTGGGGCTCTTTACATAGCTCCACCAATGTGACCAAAATCACCACTGCAAGATGTGGGACTAATCATGACCCACACAAAATCATTCTTCAATATTACTCCTCAAGCTAACCTGCATTGCTGAGCTTGGATAAACAGAAAGAATGCACTCAATCACATAAAGTACATGACACTACAAACAATATCAACTCTACGTATGTTGTCGGTTGCTGCTCATGTGTTGTTGGTGAGGAGAAACTAGAGACTGGAGTGCGAATAGTGATCCATCGAGATATCTGATCAACAAAATGAGTCTCCTTCATGGAGTACTTCGGCCCGCAACGAGTCTTCACCGAAGACTGCTTTATCTCTCCGAAGAATAAAAAATACTGTTACAATATCTATACGTAGTGGAGTTCACGGCCATGAAAACACGTGGAAATATCCGCACATAGTGGAGTTCACGATAACTGGAGGATGTTGTAATCTCGATAGTTATAGCAAATTATAGCAAATCCCCTCCAAAATTTACATGCAAACGAGCAATTGAAATCAGTTGCATTTTTATTGGAATCATATGCATTATTATCGTGGAACCTTGCATTTTTCCTTCCAACAAAATCAAATAATTTACCAGATATTTCGTATAAAGAAATCATTTCAGGAATCAGGAAGTTGAAATTTGTCGATATATCATTCGATGATAAGTGTGTTGCAACAAATATTATTCACGTCAAATTATCTTTACTATTATAGTTCGTAATGAATGCCCTTCATTGCGAATAATCTGTATAATAACGATTTTTATTGACCTTTTTATTAAAAAAATCCTATTAATCTCCGCTACCGTAACAGTGACTAGAAGAAGAATGGTTCACACGATTTTGCACTTTTTGTAGGCTCGTACCATGCAAAATCGTGTGAACTGCTCGATCAAGATCGAGTGGCTCCCACGCATTCAACAGGGACAACACCAGTGCAGAGGATCCATGTCCTCAAGTATGCCCATAGATGGTGATTTATCACCGTATACATATCCGCCATCACATATTCATATCTATGGAAAAAGGAGATGATTACCATTGTTTGTTTGTTGTCACTGTATTGACTGATGTTTATATATATAATGGAAAATTTTCAAATGAGGTAGGGTCTCATCATATATATGTTGAGCCACCCTCAATTTAGGCATCTTTCCAATATATTTTAAAATTTCTTGTTTCATACATATAACAATAAATATTAACACAACATGTATAGTGAAATAAAATTACTAAAATGTTATTATTTTGGATGGAAATGTTAATTTAAATTTGGATGCTATATTTTACAAAAATTGATTTGTTACAATGTGTAACTTATACTTTTACAAAACTGTTACAGAGTTTTTACTAAATTCACAGTGACCTTTACAATTTCAGGAAAGCCCCCATCTCATTTGGAAGGTCCCCTATATATAATATTGCAAACCATTTTTTATACTTGAAACGAATGTCTATATTATTAGCAATGATTTATATATCAATGCTGCATTGATCCGTTACTATTTTTAAAATTAACTAAGCTTCGCTAATTAATTAAATTTACCAATGATTAGTCAAAATTCGAAGAAATAGAAATGGATACACATTGCTAGGACATGACTAATAATATACAACTGATATAAATTCATCACCAATTTCATGTATAAAAAATGTCCACTCGTCATTTTATGTTAAAGATACAACGGTGAATTAAAAATACGTTCACTACAACAAATTGGGCATATATATAGTGATGAATACTATATATACAACAATGTTTATTTGTTGTTATTATTCAAAATTTAAGCTAATCGTCACTATTTTTAGTTCAAAATTTAGCAATGATTATCTCAAATTTCGAAAAATCGGAATATATAAGCATTGCTGTATAGAGTGCCCCTAATGTTACAGCAAGTGATATGACTTCTGTCACTATTTCTACTATAAAAAATTATTTAACAACAGATAATATTCGTCATTATATCTTTACCAACAGATGGTATAGTATCAGATTCAAGATGAATGTCATTATAAATCCAATTTATTGTAGTGGTCACTATATTCCATTATTAATTCCATTATTAGTGCTAGGACAGGTAAATTTTGATAGCAATATATAGATAAAATGATGTAAAGATATATGATCATTTAATTGTAATCTTGATATTGTAATATATATGGCCTACCTAAAATCACTTTTCTAAAACATATTATCTTCTAATCACATTTTTAGATTCTTGGACATATATATAAGCAACTTCTTCCATAATAACATCAGTGAAACTAAGATAAAAACAGAGTACACGAGAGCAGGTGATGAGATCGGGATATCAGCAAACTCTGCTGCTCGTTCGGGAGCTGCTTGATCTTGATCGAGCGGTTCCCACGAATTCATATGATTCGGACCCACAGAAGCGTGAATTCGTGAAAACCGCTCGATCAAGATCGAGCGACTCCCGGACGTGTAGCAGAGTGCTGCACACCTTGCTACAGCAGACGATCCTTCTCCTTCGCAAAACCCTGATTTCGGATGAACCTCCACTTCACAGCAGACCTCAACTCTACAGTACAGAATTCGCACGGTCGGAACCACAAAAAGGTGTGAATTCATGCGAACCGCTCGATCTTGATCGAGCGGCTCTGGACACTACAGCAGAGTCTGCTGGCTAGCAGACGATCCACGCTCCGTGCGGGAGCGGATTGTCTGCTGGCCAGTAGACTCTGTTGTAGTGTTCGAGCCGCTCGATCAAGATCGAACGGTTCGTATGAATTCGCACGGTCGGACCCACAAAAAGTTGTGAATTCTTGCGAACCGCTCGATCTTGATCGAGTGGCTCCGGACACTGCAGCAGAGTCTGCTAGCCAGCAGACGATCCACGCTCCGTGCGGGAGCGGAACGTCTGCTTGCCAGCAGACTCTGCTGTAGTGTCCGAGCCGCTCGCATGAATTCGCACGGTCGGACCCACAAAAAGGTGCGAATTCATGCGAACCGCTCGATCTTGATCGAGCGGCTCCGATACTGCAGCAGAGTCTGCTGGCCAGCAGACGATCCACGCTCCGTACAGGAGCGGATTATCTGCTGGCCAGCAGACTCTGCTGTAGTGTCCGAGCCGCTCCATCAAGATCAAGCGGTTCGCATGAATTCACACGGCTGGACCGACAAAAAGGTGTGAATTCATGTGAACCGCTTGATCGAACGGCTCCAGACACTGCAGCAGGACGATATGCACACACAGCAGACGATCCACGTTCTCCTCGTGCATGCATCTTTACCTACAAGTTGTCCAGAGCGTTCTCCGGTCAAATCACACCCAAGCATGAAAACACAGCTGTGACGCAGCAGCGTGCCAGAATGAAGGAAACCGTTAGTCAAACCCTGCTTAATTACACCTGTATCTTCTCGCCACTGGTTGTCCCCATGCACGTACTTTGATTCCTCAAGTACGTAATCATGCTGCATGCTTCCCTTCGAAAAAACATATTACATCCCCTATTTAGCTAATACATAAGAAATCGATCTCCAGTAAACTGTTGATTCCATGCAGTGCGTCAGCTTGGCTGGACCGTCGTCAGATGCTCTGCAAGGTCCTCAGTGTTCCAGTAGCAGCAGGAGAGAACAACAAGTTTAAGGCTTCGTGCAGTAATTACTTGCAGTTGCACATGAGTAAGAGAGATGCTTGAGAAGGTGGTATTTACGCTCTTCCATTTGCTATTGTTGGTAGCTAATGTGATGTAATCGCTGAGGTGCTTCTTCTGGTTTCGTGCTCTCCTCTTCCGGTTTGCTGTTCTATCTTTGAATATAGGGACGGAGTCAGAATATTTTTGAGGAAGGGGTACGATGTTTAAAAAAATCTATCGATTATGATGTGATCGTATTCGTTAGGGAAAAGGATGTATGTTGTTGAGTGTATGTATGTTGTTGAGTTGTATGTCACTTAACACTACAAGGAAAACAAGTTGTGTCTACAAAACTATGCCTACGGATATGAGATTTGTGGCCACGGAATTGGGCTCTGGCCACAACACGTTGTGGTCAGTAGCCGTAGCTACAAGTTTCGTCGCTAGAGTTTTCTAACCACGAATATGTCGTGACCACTACAAGTGACCACAGAACTTGTCGTGGTCATAACTCTTGTATGAAGACTTTGACCACGGATTGTAGCTACGAGGAACTAGTGGCTACGGAATTATCGTGGTCACAAATTTCCGTAGCCACAATCCGTGGTCCCAACTCATTTTTCTTGTAGTGTAAGCATTCATCACCTTCTTAGCTATTTATCTGTCTTGGGATAAGTGAGTGCAAGTGGCTCTCCTATTGAAACACGTGCAAGTTAAAGTTTTGAGAGAAATGAGTGGTTGGGAGCTGATGAACATGTAAATTATATGCTGATGAGTTGGATACTCCACCTCATCTATTCATTATATAATAATAGTTTTGAAAGATAATCTATATCATCTATAGTGTTCATGTAAATAATAGTTTATTTTAAACTTTTTTAATCAATTGTATATTTTTATTGTATTTTACATAAACTGATATCATATATGTACCGCATTATTGAGTTTTTCTAATGATATTTATATCGTTTTTAAAAAATTAGATATATTCTAATGTTTTTATTTTTTTTTTCAATTCACACGTTGGATTTTGATTAATTACAATATAATTACACTTGTTCTAAATTTGTATCAAACTGAAAATATAAAAATACGTAATTTTATACTTTTTATTACCAATAACTAGAAATATTAATATGCCAATAAAGAAAAATACACCGATCAAGAATATCCGTGCATTTGACCACTTACTTGATAATAAATAGGACCACTGATCAATATATGAGACTTGGTAATAAATGATTTTTTTAGAAACTTTATTTTTTTTTGAGATCGAGAAGTAAACCTTATATCTGTACAAGTGAAAATGAGATTGGATTAAAAAAACCATTATCTTATATAGGTTGATCTAAAAAATTAGATATTCAAAAAGATGGATTGGTAGAGATCAATTATAAGTTGATCAGTTTAAGAAATTATTCCAATATGTTGATCCAAGGTAAAATCTACTATTACTAGGTAGAAATTTTATGTTAAAAGATATATTATCTGCCGGTAAAGATTACTAATGTTTCCCATAAAGAAACGAAGGAGGTGCATGTTTAAGTTTTACTCTCAAAAAATCCAAATGAAGATTTATACTTGAAAAATATTATGATTATTTTTTCTTCAAAAATCCATAAAGAATAATTAAATATATATCATGTAATCTAAAAAATTTAGGAGGGGTATGCGCCCCTCCTTGCCCCCTCTAATTCCATCCTTGTTTGAGCAGGGCGTGTTTGGTTGCTAGGTTAGACTGGGTTGGGTTGGGTTGAGGTACCCCTGTGAATAGTAAATTGTACCCATGTAAATAGTAAACTATGAGGAGGATTGAGAGGGTTGGAAGGAAGGGTACACCGATGTATCCCAACTCAACTCAGTCCAACCCGACAACCAAACAGACCCTTATTGTTTTCGATTAGATGGATCGAATACTGCAGAAAAATAAACGAGATTGTGGAACTGTATAACAAGGTGACAGAATAGGTATATTTCTTCTCTTCGTTAGGAAAGTATTATCTCTACTTGTGTGTGACCACTTGCTGTCTGTTGATAAGGAGTAGCAGAAGTTCTGTGAACCAGTTATTTCGTGTTCCCTTGTGATTAATTGCTTGTTTTATTGTGCAGTAGTTATTTTTTTTCCTTTTTTAAAGATACTGATTGCCAAAGTAACAACGTGCTTATATGCATGCCGAGCAGAAATGAAAATCCTTCTTAAGAAAATTGGATTAAGGCAACAAATAATTTGATAGTCATCGGCGTATCTTCCGTAGTTAAATATATAACAATTGTTGTTTACTTAACTAAAGTAGCAACAAATATTAGTATCTCATTTCTGTATTCCTCGCAATGAATCATATAACAATGGTTATTCGTACCTGATGCTTCTCGATCCGGACACCCCAGACAATCTATAGAGAAAACAGACCATGGATTGAAATATGGTTACTCGATCCAAGGATGATGGCAGCCTTGGGATGTGAAGCCTGATGGAGGCGAATAATGCACTGCTTAGTAAATGGATCACACAAATTTGGGGAGATTGTGACAAACGGGTTTGTGGTTTGATTCGAGAAATCTACGAGTAAGGCTCTTCCTTGTCGGGATTGAGGAACCAGGGATTGGTCTTTCACATTTTTGACAAGGGATTTGTAGTGTGGCACATGATATCTTGCCATTCTTGAGGTCGGTTATGGTGATGGGTTCAAATTCTGGGTTGATGATTGAAGTGAAGATGCCGCCTTTGGTTTGATATATGTTTACGCATCTGATGACATGCATTGGCTACTAACATGAACAATTTGTGGTGAACGTGTGGGATAGACACTCTTTTCTGTCGTACTTTAGATGTGAGCTCTCCGATCAACGTTTGGACGAGTTGTTGGTGATGCTTGAAGAGTTTGCTAATGTGGGTGGACCCACGGTGGGAAGTGATTGCTAGTGTTGGTGTGATATATGGAACCTTCATGGCGGGGAAGGCTTACAGGCTCGGAAGGGTCCCCTGACTTTTGATCCGGGAGATGTGCGGCGAGCTGTAGAAGGATATGGAAATGGAAAATTCCAGTTCGTGTGAAGATATTCTTGCGGTTATTTAGAAGGGTGAGTTATTAATGGGAACCATGTTAGCTTGCTTCATGCAAACGATTGACCCTGCTTGTCGCTGCCAGGTGGATACTGAGGATGCGAATCACCTTTTCTTCAGTTGCAGGATCACGATGGATGCTTGTGACCTATTTAGGTTCCCACTGGAACAACAGATAGTCATACTAATTTCTAGGAATCTATTAGTGCGAATTGACATGTTGCGCAGAACAGAGGATCATTGCTTTGATATGGGCTATCTGGCTGGATAAAAATACCGTGACTTCTAGGCATGAGCGTTTCTATGGTGAGAATATTGTGGCGCATGCGAAGTCACGTATTGACATTGATATCAAAGCTCTCTATCATTCCATTATTTATCCTTTTTTTTCAAGAAAACAAGTGTCTATATTGATCTCTAAAAGTATCTAAATGTCATTTCTTTGAACAATATCGTAAACATTTTTTGCAACTTAATAAACATCATGTGTAGGTCCTTTTTCTCTATGGACTTCCATCCGCACTGTCAAAAGCGAATGGCCTAAATTATAGAGGATAACTCCATAGTAAGATAACGTAAGTAAAAAACAAATATACTAATGGCACGTAAAAAATAATTCAATCAATGACATAACAAATCTATCTTTTCAAAACACTGCTTCATTGTTCTTCGTTCTCGGAGCAAAAGTTTAACTTTTTAAAATTGCAAAGTAGTCCTTATGAAGAAGTAGTATTCTTAAAAGCAAGCTTTTCCAAAGGATATTTTTTAATGTTTTCCTGACATTGCATATATTATTGGAAAAAATAATTAGGTGAGTTGGAGTTGGCTAAAAATAAATATGTGTAACATCCTGGGTTTAGGTCCCTGGTCCGTTATCGAGGAAAACTGATCTTGACAACTTGTTGAGTACGTGTCCAATTGGACCCGTTGACAATCACCCAAAATGCTTAAGCTAAAGTTGACAAGTAGTAATCCCCACCACATATAACCTACATTCAAACTTTGTGAATTTTAGAGGTGGGACTATCTTTTGGGGGTATGGGTGTTACAACCCCCCCCCCCCCTCCACTTATATTTGCAATGTCCTCGTTGCGACATGGCCCACCACTTATTCCCAGTGACAATGGCGGTTGCACGCTTCGGGTACCCATTTCTTCCTACCTCTTTCTAGGGGTGGCTCCACCTCTCGGGTCGCCCTTTCCACTATCAGAGGAAAATTGGCTCTGATACCATTTGTAATGTCCCGGGCTTAGATCATCGGTTCGTTATCGAGGAAAACTGGCCCTTATAACTTGTTGAGTATGGGCCTAATTGGACCCGTTGACAACCACCCAAAATGCTTAAACCCAAATTGACAAGTAGTAATCCCCACCACATATAAACTACACTCAAACTTTGTGAGTTTTAGATCTGAGACTATCTTTTGGGGGTATGGGTGTTACAATATGAGTGTTCGTTTTTATGTATTTATCATTTACAAGTATTGAGAGTTGTGTTATACCGTCTTGTGGTGTTTTTTTACCCATTTTCTTGTTCTTCCTACTCTTTATTCATTACAGCAAAACATATCTATAGTGATGGATTTTTAAAATTCTATCAGTAGATCATTTGTTTTTAGATATACACTGACGATATTATTTGTTCTGAAACTATTTTTTCTACTTAAAATTAAAACGAATGCAATATTAGTTGCTACAACATTAGCAACATTCCATATAGCATCGCTTACATGTTGTTGTTTTTCAAAATTTTAACTAATCCTGACTAAATTTTAAATTAGAGTTAAGAATGATTAATTAAAATCTTGAAAATGGCATTGGATAAACAACGTTATGTGCAGCATTGTTAATGATGGGACAACAGATGTGACATTAATTGCTAATTTCAAATACAAAAAATAATTATATTTAACAGCGGGTGATATAATGATAGATTTCTTAAAGAACATCATTTTGTAGATCCATTTTATTGTAGTGAGTGAGTCGACCAAGACCTAGGACCTCGGTATCTAGGTTAGGATCATAAGTAGAGCCTACAACTCTATTTATTCGTGTATTTCTTGGTCAGCTTATTTTCATATGCATATATACACTTCGACATTTTTTTATTTTTTTCTTGGCATCTATTTATGTTTTTTTGAATGCTAATAAGTGTTTTTCTATACTTATATTTACAAGAATGTAATTTTATAATACAAATGAAAGTATTCATTAAGGGTTTTATCTCAATTTTCCTGAATAAGGTTGATGAAACTAGTGCTCATCACGATCCCAAGAAAAATTCTTGAGAAAGTTAACGGGGAATCAAAGATAATTTTTACAAAAAAGATTTTATCGCAACTTTCCTGAATAAGATTGATGAAATATGGACAAATAATTCTCAATAAAGTTAACGGAGAATCAAAGATAATTTTTACAAGTAATATTCTTATCATAAATTTGAACAGCGAAAGTCACATCGATGAATATTGAAATTATTCGTAAATATAGCTCTATTTTGTTATAGTGAGAGGTGCATGTGAAAAAGCTAAATTTAAATATTTGAATTACTTCAATGGTTGTATCATCAATAGTTGTGCGCAAGGACGGATTTAGAGGGGGGCAAGGAGGGGCACATGCCCCCCTAAATTTTTTAGATTACATAATGTAATATTTTCTTTGGATTTTTGAAGGAAAGATAATCATAATATTTCCTAAGTAGAAATCCCCTTTTGGATTTTTTGAGGATAGAATTTATAGATGCACCCCCTATGTTTCTTTAGGGGGAAAGTCAATCATCTTTATCGGTAGATAATATACTGGATCAACATATTCGGATAATTTCTTAAATCGAACAACTTATAATGGATCTCAACCAATCCATCTTTTTGAATATCCATTTTTTAGGATCAACCTATAGAAGAGATTTGTTTTTCATACAATATCATTATCATTTAAACAGTTACGAGGTTTACTTCTCGATCTCAAAAAAATTAAACTTTCTAAAAAAATCATTTATTGCCAAGTCTCATATATTATTCATTTGCCATATTTATTATCAAGTATGTAGTCGAACGCACAAATATTCTTGATCGGTGTATCTTCTTCATTAACATATTAATATTTCTAGTTGTTGGTAATAAAAAGTATGAAATTGTGTATTTTTATATTTTCAATTTGATAAAATTTTGGAACAAGTGCAATTAAACTTTAACTTGCACGTGTTCCAATGGCGTAACCACTTGCACTAACCCATCTCAATACAGATAAATAGCTAAGAATATGATGAACACGTAAGTGACATACAACTCAACAAAATACTCCATTTTTCCTAATGAATATGATCACATCATAATCGATGGATATTTTTAAAGATTGTACCCCCTCCTAAAAATGTTCTGGCTTTGTCCCTGATTGTGCAAGGCTTTGAACTACTTTCAAGTGCCAAGAGAGAACGAAATTCTCCAATGTGGAAACATGAAACAATCACCTATATAGATAAGCAATGATATTGCAAAAATAGTGTAACAATTATTGATGTTTAAAAATTAATTTGCTTTATTTTTTCAGGGTACGATTCTTTTGGTATATGCTACAAAGGCAAAGATGTTTCTATCGATACTACAATAAATTTGATCTAAAACAACGAATAATTTTATTCGTTGCTACATTCTTAGAAACGAATCATATAATGTTCATTATCCATTGATTTGTTATTCTCATTATTGTTAAATTTAGCAACGATTAATATAAATTTTAATGAATAAGTCAATGGATATATCATTGATATATTAACCTTTAACGAATACGATGTTCGTTTCTAATTTCAAGAAGGAAAGCTAATTTCTTCTTTGCAATGAATAATATTCTATGGTGCGTTTAATGAATATTCAATTTTCGTTGTCTCGGGTCAAATTTTCTTGTAGTGCAAGTTCTTTAGATATGTCATGTAGTAAATTTCTCACCATCGAAGCAGTAGTGACAAATACATTATTGCCACTATAGCCTATTGTTAACAATCAATATTATGCGAGTTATAAACCATGACAAGTCTAAATTCCATTGCCATAGCTACCGAATCAAGTACAACAAAATTGATCAAAAGTAACAAATAATCAAAATTTGTTCACATATCATCTATAGTTAAATATATATCAACGAATATTTCTCATTCTTTAAATTCATAAGTATTATTATATATGTTGTTATATTTCTAGAAATGAATCATATAACAACAGTTGACATTGTTATCCGTTGACATTTTCTTATAATCGTTGGTAAGCTTAGAAACGATTTCTACAAATTTTGACGAATAAACCAACAGATAAATCGTTGTTATATGAACCTTTAGCAACAAATATGGCATTCATTACTAATTACAAGAACAAAAGCCATTTTTACAAGGAGTAATATTCTTTGTTATACATTTAATATTTAAAAGATATGCCAATGAATATTTAAAATATTCATTATTTAAGTCGAATTTCTTGTAGAGGTCTGATAATACAAATTGCTGCTATAATATAGTTTTCTTAAATGACTTGTTACAACATTGTTTTGCAATCATCAAAAAACTTACAAAGTACGTGATAATATAAAATCAAAAGAATATCTTCCAAATAAAGCTATATTCCAGATTGTGTGGACTGGAGCTTTCTGTGGGTATCCCCGAGGCATCGCGGATTTCCGGATCGGTGGATCGAATAGATGTAGAGGTGTGTCACGACCTCCTCTTACTCGGTGTTGGTAAACGGGAGGCCTGGGGGGGTTTCTTTCAGCCCCCAAGGGGTGTTCGTCAGGGGTGTCCTCTGGCCCCTTTACTGTGTGTCCTGGTGGCAGATGCGTTGGCGGTTTTATTCAGGTGCGTAGTGAACGAAGGCTGGTGTGAGGGGTTTCGCAGCGGGGAAATCTCCATTCCACTCTTGCAATATGCAGATGATACTGTACTCTTTCTGGGAGGTTCGGATGATATGACTACAAGGGCATTTCAGATCGTCGAGGTGTTCAGTAGGTTATCAGGCCTTCAGATTAATAAGCATAAGTCAGTTGTGATCCCATTTGGGATGGAGGAGGAAGATATGGGCAGAATGGCGGAGCTGCTGGGTTGTCCTCTAGGTGAGCTATCGATGTTGTACTTGGGTCTTCCCTTGGTAGCAGGCAAACTCAAGAAGACAGATTGGGATGTGGTTCTGCAGAGATTCGAGCAAAGGTTGGCGGGCTGGAAGGCAGTCTCGCTACCCAAGGGTGGAAAGTTGATCCTCTTGAAGCATGTGATGTCGGCCATCCCTATTTTCTTTTTTTCCACTAGACTGATGCCAGTGGGAGTACGAAAAATAATTGAAAATATGATGAGGAGATTTTTCTGGTCCGATGGAAAGCAACAAAGAATGGGGGTTCACCTGGTGGGTTGGGAGGAAGTGACATGTCCAAAAAATGAAGGAGGTTTGGGAATTCGAGATGTAGCAATCATGAACAAGGCGCTTTTGGCAAAATGGGCTATTCAGATATGGGGTGATTCAAATAGACTGGCAGTCAGGCTCATACGAGAGTTATACGGGGTTCGGGGGCCGCTCGAGGCTGGGAGTGAGCGGCTTCAATCTCCTCTGTGGGAAGGTGTCCACGAGGTTTTGCCTCTTGTAGCACCAAGACTGCGCCCGAAGATCGGTGATGGGGAATTATTTCAGTTCTGGCTAGATGATTGGACAGGGGACGGAAAGCTATGTAACCGTTTCCCGAGGTTGTTTGCATTGGTGGAAGTGAAGGAGTGCTCTTTAGCGCAGACAGGGATGACAGGATCGTGAGATCCATAGTTTAGGTCGAATCTCTCTTCTCAACGTTTGGAGGACTTTGTAAGAATGCGGTCCGAGTTACCGTTACCAAACTGCATCAATGAGGGAAGAGACCATTTTGAGTGGAATGGTGGCATATTCTCGACGAAGAAGGCATACATGGAATTCAAGGGGAGCTCGACGGATATGGATACAGAACTATGTCAAGATATGAAGATCATATGGGCTAGCAAGATTCCGTGCAGGGTCAAGGTCTTCCTATGGTGCCTGAGAAGGGGTAGACTGTGTGACAAAGCGAGGGGAAGGCTCTTCGGCAATGCGGACATTCAGTGCGACAGGTGTGGAGGGCAGATCGAAGACTCGGATCATTTGTTCTTCAGGTGTCCATCATCGGCTCGAATTTGGCAGGAGATAGGAGAATCTTGGATATCAAGTGGGAGCACGGATGAGTTTTGGAGGTCGGTGAGATCGGTAGGAGGAAACTCAACACAAGACTGCACGATGGCCTTTGCAGCCTTGTGGACGATTTGGGGGGGGGGGGGGGGGGAAGAAACGACCTCATTTTCAAAAATCAGAGATTCTATCCAGAAAATATAGTTGCACATTGTACCTCTCTTTATAATTTCTGGTCCTCCAGATAGTGTACTACGCTAATATTTTAAGTAATATATTTCACAGGCGGTGAATCCCAACTCGGGATGTCACCCTTTCATTTTTCAAAAAAAAAGAATGTGACAACTATTTCACCAAATCCGGCGCCTCCCTCCCCCGTGGGGATCTTCGTTGTTGCCCTAAATCAAAAGGGGCGGCAACAACACGAGTTGTTGCAGCGGTGGATCTCGCGCGCCTGGCGATGTGGATTAGTGATTTCTCCAGGCTGAGGAGATCGTTGCAGGCACGTTCTGGATCGACGGAGGTGCTCGTCTCCATGCGGAGGAGTGGTGATGGTGCGGTGGCTCTTCGCATGGCCGACCATGCTGGGCGCGATGGGCGGCGGCGTCGCTCCAAGAGGATGGAGGAGATCGGCGGATTAGCCGGGCTCGCATACAGCAGCTCGTGTGAGGGAGACGATCGTCGATCGGAGGAGGCGGTTCGTGCAAGGATCATTGAGCGGTGGAGGCGGTCGCGCGGGGCGTGGGAGACAAGGTACCGATTTACATTGTGGTCTAATTATTTTACAAATATGTCTTTAATATTTACAATTTGATTCATTTTTTTACAAATTTCATTTTTCATTTTTTGTGCAAGGACCATTGAGCGGAGGAGGCGGCTGCGCGGGGTGTGGGATACGAGGTACCGATTTACATTGTGGTCTAATTATTTTACAAATATGTGTTTAATATTTACAATTTGATTCACTTTTTTTACAAATCTCATTTTTTGTTTTCATATTTTGCAGAGCTCTGCGTGAATTTTACAAAGGCACGATATACTGTTACAAAGACTCACGGAATTTTTACAAAACGAACACAAATTTACAAAATAGACCGAAGTTTACAAAAAAGAAATTACTCTTACAAAACTCGCTGGAGTACAAAATTAATGTACCCATTTACAAAACAGAGATAATTATTTAAAAAATATAGTAATGAAATTACAAAGAAGAAAATATATTTTACAAAATCTCATTGTATTTTACAAAGCTGTGGTTGATTCCAGAACGTTTGGAATAAAATTAGTCATTAATCAAATAAATGCATTAGTGAAAATACCAAATCGAGAAAAAGCTTAGAATGACAATTTGAAACCAATAAATGAATCTCGAATTTAATTAAATTGAGAAGACGAAAATACCCTTTTGGATGAGCTTTTTGATGCAACCGTCAGATTGAGATCTGACGAATCTGAGCGATGGCTCACCACAATATTGGTGAGATCCCACCTCATTTGAAAGGGTCCATATATATATATGAGGACGGGGAGGCTGCTACATGTGGCAGTTTCCCTAAAATTTTTTTATTTTTTTTTAAAATTAAACCATGAATATTCATCTATATATCCCTCCTACATTCTATAAAAATTTCATCAGAAATGGAGACTCTTATGCCCTCCATCTAGAACAGGTCGATTACAGCAAAATTCAAACCGTTAAAAATTACCAGTCTAGATGGAGGGCATAGGAGTCTCCATTTCTGATGAATTTTTTATAGAATGTAGGAGGGATATATAGAGGAATATTCATGATTTAATTTTTAAAAAAAATAAAAAAAATTGGGGAAACTGTCACATGTAACAGCCACGTTGGTTGCTACATGCAGCAGCCTCCCTTCTCTCTCTCTCTCTCTCTCTCTCTCTCTCTCTCTATATATATATATATATATATAGAGAGAGAGAGAGAGAGGGATGCCCCTAGGGATAGCTAACTTAGCTCTCCCCGTCCCTTTATGACATAATTTTTTATTTTTTTGAAATCTAAAACCATGTAAATTCATTATTAAATCCATATATTATGTCATTCAAATTTCATGTGAAACAGAGACTCCTACGACCTCCATCCAAACGGGGTCGATTTAAAAAATCCTGTTACCATTAAAAAATGACTGTCTGGATGGAGGTCGTAGGAGTCTCTGTTTCGCACGAAATTTTAACAGAATAATATAGGGATATAGTGATGAATATTCATGGAAGAAATTTTCAAAAAAAATAAAAAATGGTGAAAATGGGGCGGGGGGAGCCAAGTTAGCTCCCCCCAGGGGACAGCCCCATTTATCCCATGTGCGTGTGTGTGTGTGCGTGTGTGTGTGTGTGAGAGCACGGGAAGTATGCACTCAGGTGCATGTTATTTTACATGAACCGGTGCCTATATCTTCCACATTTTTTATTTTTTTAGAAAAAATCACCACGTATATTCATCTATATATCCCTCCAATATGACCTTCGAATTTCGTAAAAAAAGGCTCTTATGCCCTCCATCTAGAACATGTAGATTATAGCAATTATAAGATCGTTAAAATTACCTATTCTAGTCATTGGAGTTTTTTTGACGAAATTCGAATGGTATATTGGATGGATATATAGATGAATATATATATATGATATTTTTCAAAAAAAAGTAAAAAATATGGAAGATATATACTCTGATACATGTAAAAATACATGAACCTAGATGCATACTCCCCATCCTCTCTCTCTCTGTGTAGCCCCGCCCCATTTTCACGCAAAATTTTTATTTTTTATCAAAATATAGTCATGTTCATCTATATATCCATCCTATAAGTCATTCGAATTTCGTCAGAAACAAAGGCTCCTATGCCCTCCATCTAGAACAGGTCGATTACAGTAATGTTTAGACCGTTAAAATTACTTGTTCTAGATGGAGGACGTAGGAGTTTCCGTTTCCGACGAAATTCGAATAACATATAGGAGGGATAAATAAATAAATATAGATGGTGATATTTTGGAATAAAAAATAAAAAAAATTGCGCAAAATGGAGGCGGGCCAGTCCCATTTTTTCATACACACACACATACATACATACACACACACATACATACATACCTACATACATACAGAAAAAATGAGACTGCCAATGGCATATACGAGGGATATAGGGATGAATATACATGATAATATTTTTTTAAAAAAAAGTTGACAAAAAAATAAGGCGGGGCATGCACGCCCTTAAAATAATTAATTTAACTCTCTTTTTACATTCTTCTTGCCAACCTTGAATTATTTTGTGACTTGTTGATCTTGTACTAAACTAAAACTCGTTGCCTCGCCTTCCACGATGAATATATATACATAGGTTCTTGTTCGTTTCCTAAAAAATCAATAAAATTTAGGGCAATAATTCACAATCAATTACTAGTGTTATGATTCACCAAGCAGGTATATGACCCACCATCAACATTACTCGCTGTGCATATTGATGAGTGCCCTTCTTTTGTACAAACCTTATTTACTCACTACAAAATTTACTAGCAGCATTGACGGATTCCCTGCTCGGAGTCTGTTGGCTCATTGATGGTTCCATGAAGTAAAGGCATACATAAAGAGAAAAGATGCATTGGGGGTATTGATTAAGCATACTTCTTTCTAGGTCCAAATTGATATCATTGCTGGGATATATTGTGTTGTTGGGACAAATCTACTAGTCTCCATCAATATATGGCATCACGAGCTTCTTGTTGGCTATATATAATAGCTCATCTTCATCTCACAGCTACACTACAACTCATTATGACAGCATCAAATAATAATAATAATAATAATAATAATAATAATAATAATAATAATAGGTGTTGGGGAAGCTACACTCAGAGGTGTCGTCAACTAACTGCACCCGTCCATTTTTTCATTGATTTTTTATTTTTTGAAATGAAATCAATGGGGATTTAAATGATCATATATCACCATGATATCATGTCAGTTTTAACTGAAGTCGACACTTTTATCATCTCCATCAAGACTATCACATTTTAACGGTCTCATAATTATTGAAATTGACCATATCTAGATGGGCATGTTAGGATTGTTTGTTTTGCATGAAATTTGAAACACATATTCCACTCAATAAATAAGTAAATTCCCATATATTTCCTTCAAAAACATCGAAAATCAATAAGACAAATGGCCGGGTGTAGCTAGTTGGCTGCACCCTCTGGTGTAGCTTCTCTTTTCTCATAATAATAATATGGGAAAAGAGATCCTACACACGGCTCTTTTTTTCAATATTTTCGCTTTTTTTGAAATGAAACTTTTGGAGAATTAGATCACCATATATCACCATGTTGTCAATCCAAATTCAACTTAATTTAGGACTTCTATATCTCCATCAAGACTACCAAATTTTAATGGTCTTAGAATTGTTGAAATTGAATCCTTCTAGATGAATGTGTTAGAAATATTTTTTCAATGAAACTTGAAACACATATTATCCTTAATATATTAAGAAAATACCCTTAAGGTTTTCTTAAAAGAACCTCAAAATATATTTTTTTTAAAAGTCGGGTATAGGTAGTTACCTACATCCCTGGGTGTAGACTCCCAGTAACGCAAATTAGGGCATGTTTGGTCAAAACATTTAATAGCAAACTCGGAGCCTGGTTGTGCAAACCATCCTCGAAGATATTTATTCGAGGCATCAACACTGTAACAAGAGCTAAACTTCTTACCCAAGGGGTCGCTTAAGTTGAATAATCATGATGGTTTAAAAAAACAAAATTAGCTCGCGATAACAAACAATTTGAATATTCGTTGTTATATCTTCCGATATTAAATATATAATTTTTAACAAATACTAGTTATTCAAAATTATCTTTTACTCTTGTAATTCGCAAAGAATTCCATATTCACCGCTAAAATTTCATATAATTATATATTGACTTCGTTAAAATTTCATACTACTTGATATATGTGACAAGGATGAGAAGAAAAAAGCCACAGGTAAACAATGGTATATGATTCTTTTGATAGCAATATAAAAATGAATACAATGTTCATTGAGAATTTTAAAAATCCAACACTTCATTATATACTTAACTATGAAAAATATAACAACACATATTAAATTATCTGTTGTCATATGTCAATTTTGTTACAACTCACTTAACAGTTGCAGTAAACATCAGTCGGTAGAGAGGTTAGACATTTGTAACTGCTAGTGTTATGTTCAGTTGGTTCTCTGAACCATAATCACATTTAATCGCGTGATTAGATGTCATTATAACTCATATACTCACTCTTCTCCTATGTATTTTCTCAATAAATCTTTGTTCTAGTATGGAGACAGCCTGAGCTTTCAGAGGTCCACTTGAGATGCCCTTTATTAGTTGTTAGTTAATACACACCTTAAATTTCTACATTTAAGTCCAACCCTAAGGTTTGATGAGTCTGCTTTTAGATGGTCCAACAACTTAGAACCTATATCAAATCTAAAAATCACAATATTTTATTTTTATACCTTTACCTTCAATTCTCACTGCAACAAAATTAATCTACAGTGATGCTTTTTCGAAATCCATCACTAAATTAGCTGTTGTTAAATATATAATGACGATATTATTCGTTACAAAGTGAGTATTCGTACTGAAAATTGGCAACAAATATAAATATCTGTCGTTATATCATTAGCAGCGGTCCATATAACAACGTTTATCCATTGCTATTTTTTCAAAATCTAGCGACGATTAATTAGAACTTTGAAAAATAGCAACAAATAAGCGTTGATATGTGGATTGTTGCTATGATATTACAATATATATATATATATATATATTTGTCGCTAATTTCAAGTACGGAAAATCGTTTTCGCATTGTATGATATCATCGTTGTATATTTAACAACGGCTAATTTATTGATGGATTTTGAAAAAACCGTTACTATAGCTCAAATTTTTTGTAATATCTCACAACCTGAGGTGCCAGTATATACTAATGATAGTAAATAATAAAATATTTTTTATTGCAAAATAAACCTTTATACTTTAGATTTCCCGACGAGTTAGGTTAGGTTTCATTGATAGAAACTCATTATATTGGTCTTTGATTCAGCAATGTTTAACATACTAAAAGTCGTACGAAAGTCAATGTACACTGATTGCTATAAGTTTCTCAAGCAGAAATACAGTATACCGTATTTATACGTTATTCATTGCAATCTTTGATGTATACATTATCTCACACATTTGCCAAGTTTATTTTATGGTGTAACTTTTATGAACTTTATTTTTCCAGCTGAGGGGAAAATGAAATGAAAAAAATATCATAGAGTGTCTAGAGTTGGACTAAAGGGTATCTAACCTTCTTCTCCCTCCCCGGCGGCGTTATTTCATAATAAGTAAATTACGTAAAAAATTTGAACTATATACCTGATCTCAATGTCATACTTACATTGTAAAAGGTAACAATGTGGTATTCGATCTTTAATATTTGTCTTAATGTGATTTTGAGATGTTGTGATTTAATATTAGAAAGATAAAAAAATAAACTAAATTTCAATAATCAATTATTGCATTAAAATAAATCTTAAAGATCGGGTACCATATTCTTATTTTTCAAAGCCATGTATGACATTGAAGTCCGATGTATAATTCAGGGATTTTTTTTGTAATTTACTCTTTCATAATTCACGAAGTGGGGGTAGATTGGATTTTTGCGACGACTATATCCCTTAGTTTGGCATAGTTGTTCCCCACTTTGCATGGGGAATTTTTGGCATTTGATATGAATTTGGGCATATGGCATTTAAGTTTTTGGCATTTGGCATATTTTTTCACATTAGATTTCATGTGTTTACCTTCCAGATTTTTACACTTTCCATTACATAGTTTTTTCTCTTCATTTCCCACGTTCCCAAATGTGGAGAGAAGGTAGTGAACTCGGGTTTTTTTGTGAAAATGGTTTTTTTATTCCTCATAAATTTCTCTTTATTTTTATATTTACTAGAAATAATGTATTAAGATATTTATGTTACCTTTAGTTTCTGGGAAAAATAAGCACACGGTCACTGAAGAAGAATTGATCTAACAATCTAATATTGATTAACATGTAATCGATCGAGCACTACTTGAAAATGGTTCTTATATTGAGAAACGAAATTGTAATACCCCAAATCCAAACATAGTACCCCATGGAAAACTCACAAAGTGTGGGTGTGGTTTATAAGTGGTGGGCATTACTACTTGTAAACTTTGGGTTTAAGCATTTTGGGTGGTTGCCAACGGGTCCATTTGGGCTCGTACCCAACAAGTTGTCATGACCAGTTTTCCTCGATAACGGACCAGGGACCTAAGCTCTGATACCATTTGTAATGTCCCGGGCTTAGGTCCCCGGTCCGTTATTGAGGAAAACTGTCCCTGACAACTTGTTGGGTACGGGCCCAGATGGATCCCTTAGCAACTACCCAAAATGCTTAAGCCCAAGTTGACAAGTAGTAGTCCCCATCACTTATAAACCACACCCACACTTTGTGAGTTTTAGGATTGGCACTATGTTTGAAGTTGGGGTGTTACAACACCCGGGACGTTACAGAAATATTCCAAATATTCGTGAAATTATTGCTCCAATCAGACCTTTTGCACCGTTGTTGTAGAAGGTAATCCAAGACATCTAGAGGGAGGGAGAAGGCATGACACAAGGTACTTTATTATTAAGTCTGGCTTTATGGAAGCTTTAATATTTTACGGGTTGGTCGTGACATTATCATTTTTATTTACAAATCCAATTATTTAATTCAATCCTAGAAATGAAAATCAATCGACGAAATTTTTTCCATTCTTCATAATTCCATCACCTTTCACTAGACATGGAAATGAATTTCTTCGAGCACTAAGGCACGCCTTAAAAATTTTATAATTTATGTATATGCATTAGAAGTTTACATACGATTTAGCCATGCAAATTGGAATTTGAGTTTAAACACCATCTGACGACGACGAAGACCAAGATATCATATTTTAATTTAAAGATGATTTCGGAATATATATGATTTGCATTAATATATTATGTGATTCGAACATATGTAGTATAAGTTTACGTATTTTTCCATATTTGTCATATCATTTGAGATATTATTTAGTTTCAAATATGACTCTTTGAAAAGAGCATCATCGATTGCATTTACATTAGTAGTTTATATAACAAGGATTTTTTTGTTATTTATACAACAACTAATTGTAACATCTATACCTATAAGTATATTCCTTCATCTAAAATTCACAAAGTATGAGAGTGTGTTATATGTGGTGTGGATTATTACTTGACAACTTGAGATTAAGCATTTTCGGTGATTGCCAACAGATTTAATCGAGTCAGAGCCCACCAAGTTGTCAGAGCTACTAATCCTTGATGACGAACCGGGAACTTAAACCCGAGACGCTACAAATGGTATCAGAGCAGTTTCCTCTTTTAGTGGAAAGAGCTACACGAATGGATCTAAGTCGGGAGTGTGCAATCGCCACTGTTACTGGGAATAAGTGACGGAGCATGTCGCAACGAGAACGTTGTGAATATAAGTGGGGGAGGCTGTAACACCTATACCCCCAAACATAATCCCATGTCTAAAAGTCACAAAGAATGAAAGTGGATTATATGTGGTGTGGACTATTACTTGACAACTTGAGTTTAAACATTTTGGATGATTGCCAACGGTTAAATCGAATCCGAGCCCAACAAGTTGTCAAGATTAATTTTCCTTGATAACGAACCGAAAACCTAAGTCCGAGTCGTTACACTAATATATTTGAATTATTAGTTGTCCTAAGCCAAATTTGGAGAGAAAGGCAACAGTTAGATCCCTGTAATGTTAGGATACAACGATAGGCTGAGAAAAAAACAAAGCGGAGATGATTCTTATTTTCCTATGATATTTTTTTATGCTGCATGTAATTTTGAGGGACTTGGTTCTTCCTTTTAGGAAAAAGGAAAGAAAACGAGTCCTTCACCTCTACAGTGTCCACACGTAGGAGAGATATCTCTCCTGAGCGTCTTCACACGGCTGCTTATTTTTCTACAAAATCTCCAGTAGAGCAGAATTGGAAGTACGTAGATACATACGTGAAGCAAGACAAAAAGAGGAGGAAGGATCGAACCCACATGAACTGCAAGAGAACAAAGAAGTTAATGCAGTCTGGTGGGTTGCAGGCATGGAAGATCTGATCCACAGAGCATGATGGGGATGGTGGATGGACCCATCCTACTGTTGACCGGTGGGCATCAAATTGAGGGTCCACGCATCCCCACGTATATAGCTGTTGCTCTCGTGCTCCGTCGTCCCCCACCGCTGCAGCGGCAGCGGGAAAATAGTGCATGTGGACGCGCCTCTCATCCTCTGCCATGTCCCCAACCCCATTGCACCTTGTACCTATATTTTTTCTTTCAAATATTTTATCTTCCGCGTTTTTTGTGTGAGTTTTTCCCTTCTTTGGGTAAGTCAAAGATCGTTAACATGATCTTGTATTGCATCGACCATCTCTCTCTCTCTCTCAAAGTCCTTCAAAGTAAAGGTAAAGATGAAATCCTCAGACCCTTTTGTCTCCCCTATTGCCATGGGAGTTATTTCCCAGAATATGTATGAAAGGGAAATTATTTTTCAAAATGGATACGGACCGAAACCTTTTCTAGAAATGGAGATGTATCGACAAATCGTTTACCGCTCGTCAACGTGGCACAGTAAATGGTTTACCGTGGTGACATGGCATCGGAGGCAAATCATTTGCCGCACCTTGTGGCTTGGTCGACGAGGCGGCGCGATCTTCGATGCTTGCGGCAAGGAGCATGCGAAGTGACCGTTGAGAGGCTCGTGAGCCAACTTGAACTCAACGCATTCCTGGACTCGAAGCTTCTCGAGTTCGAGTTTGGTTATCGAGTTCGAGTTTGAGTTGGGGGAGACTCTGACTCATTTGACTCGATAGACACCCCTACATATAGGTGTTTATTAGATCTCATATGGTATTGAGTAGGGATGAAAACGGTAGGATACATATACGAATATATGTATAATCATATCCTTATCTAGTTTAAAATAGGAAACGAATGCGGATATGAATATTGATGGACGTGGAAAATGTGTTACCATATCCTTAAAAACGAATATGAATGTAAAATGAATATGAATTAGATATTAATAATGACAGAAATTTTTAATATATTAACTAAAATATACAAGTTTAGGATGATCTATACATAAAATAGATATACCAGATATAGGAATTTCATAACAATTATATCAACAATTGTGAATGCAATCATAAAATATTATTGCACACAGTTATAATAAAAATGTTACTATACTTATGTATGAAAATGAATATACGAATACGAACGCGAATATTAGCAAATGTCAAAGTGATATCCATATCTGCATCTATTTTAAATGAAAACGAATATGAATGTCAAAATATATATGTATAAAATAAATACGATAGCGGCTCAGATATGAATATATTCACATTCATTTTTATCCCTAGTATTGAGTTGTATTTCATCCTTTAACCTTCCACCACCTCTTGGACTGACAATGGGAAAGATGTAGATCGATAATGTGTGTAAACAAGAGGGGGTCTAGATTTCACTCTTTGACACAGTACACTACAAGGAAAATAAGTTGTGGTTACAAAATTATGCCCACAGATGTGGGGTTTGTGACCATGGAATTGAGCTTTGATCACAACATGTCATGGCCAATAGTTGTAGCTACAAGTCTTGTTGTGTGAAGTCTTTGAATATGCCATTGCCACTACAAGTGACCACAGAACTTATTGTGGCCACAACTCTTGTGTGAAGTCTTTGACCATGAATTGTAGCTACAAGAAATTAGTGGCCACGGAATTATCATAGCCGCAAGTTTCCGTAGCTAGATTCCGTGATCACAACTAATTTTTCTACTAGTGGTAGGATGGTGATAATTGTTTTCAACTTCATTCCTAACTCCTTTATTAGCTAAAATAACTACCACCCATTAACACCTGAGCTATAGTAGAATAGGGCAAGAGAGGATGATTCTCTAGGGTTCATAATTTTTTATACTTCTCCTTTTTATAGTCCACGTAGGCGATTTTTTAGAAAATCGGCCAAAGGTCACGCGACCTATTAATATATCATACAAAATGTGGATTTCCTAGTCAAAAGGTTCCGAACTCTGGCATGCTCATCCCATTGAGGTGGTACCAAGTCACATAGCTCTCTCACAGTCTCGTCAATCTCGACTTTCTTTCGAAGATTGCCATTCCGACTGACAGAGAGTATTTTTATAATATCTCGGGCTTAGATCTTCGGTCTGTTATCGAGGAAAACTGACCATGAATGTTGGGCACATGCTCAATTAAGCTCAAGTTGCCAAGTAGTAATCCTCGTCACTTGTAACCCCCGCCCACAATTCGTCAGTTTTAGATGTGGGATTATATTTGGGGTTGGATTGTTATAACCTCCACCACCCACTAATATTCACATGTCCTAGTTGTGACATGGTCCATCACTTATTCCCAGTGACAGTGGTGATTGAACGCTCATGTTATCCTTTTCCTCATATATCTTTATAGAGGTGGCTCCACCTCTCGGGTAGTCATATCCATTATCAAAGGGAAAATTAGATCTAACATGATTTGTAAGTCACATTCTTAGGTCACTGATCTGTTATTGAGAGAAACTGGCCCTAACAACTTGTTGGATTCGGGTCCGAAAGGACTCATTGACAACCAGCAAAAATACTTAAGTCTGAGTTATCAAGTAGTAAACACACAACTTATAACTCATACCGGCACTTCATAAGTTTTAGATGTGGGATAATGTTTGGGGTTGGTGTGTTTATGATTTTGTCTAGATAGTGAACATTTCATAGTTAGTGCTTGGTAACCACTCCTCCCATCATCACAACCACTGTGGTATTCCTAGTGTACACCAATACTAGGCTAGAGATGTGTATCGATCCTGCAGGACTTGTGATAGTGCCTATTGTGTATTTTTCAGTAGTTGTCATTGATCGTTGATTCTAGGAATGAGTCAGCGCTGAAACTAGTAAGCAAGTAAGGTAGAAATAGATGCATCCCTCTTTTCCTCTGTTCATTCAGGGCTGAGGTTTCTAGCACCTGTCCACCAAACCAGGTTTCTCTACATCATAGGAGAACTAGAAGGGGAAAGAGTCCACGAAAAGATACGGCTTGACCCTGGCTCGACTCCTCCTATTATGCATTTGACCTTAGGTTCATGGACATTCAGTGGGCATGAGAAATAGGAGATGACAATATATGCGCTAGTATATATGAATAGTTTGAATGTCTCCCTTATGATTTAATGTGCATGGCTTTGGTGGAATCCATATAAAATATATGAGTATGAAATCCATTTCGGTTGTATGTAAATTATTGAATAGTTGAGTGCATGACTTTGATCGATAAACAAATAATGAGTATGATATCTCGAGTGACCATCATGGGAAGGTGTGCATAGGTCAAAAAAAATTAAATCCCATAGTGAGATTATAAAAATTAGTGAGATAGTCAATGGATGCATTCTCTAATTACAGTAGACAGATCGCCATGAAATGTTATTCCATATAGACTGTAGTACATAGGGGGATGAAGCTTCCTAATGGATTAAAGAAATGATATTGAGTATAACCTTGAGTCATGCGAAACGGATCCTCTGGCGCCTGCCGTGATGCAAGAGATCTGTTAGATGATGATCGGACGACCCTCACAAAGAGCTGGAGATGGTCGGCACGTATCTCGAGGTCGTCTGATCCTTATTCGAGAATTTCACGTTATTATGGAGTTTTGTTAAATTAAATCGCTTTACGTGTTTATTTCAGCATATAACACATACATTTACAAATCAATGCCTAGTTGGACATATTCCTCTCAGTTTCCTAACAGCTAAAAAAAACTTGTGATCACAAACACTACAACAAAATTGAACTATAGTGACGGTTTCTTCAAAATCTATCACTAAATAAGCCGTTGTTAAATATTAAATGACGATACTATTCGTTGCGAAATGATTTTTCGTACCCAAAATTAGCGACAAGTATCATATATATCATCATACCATTAGCAACGGTCCACATAGAGATGCCTATCCGTTGCTATTTTTCAAACTTCTAATTAATCATCGCTAAATTTTGAATATTAGCGAGACGATTAGTTTATATTTTGAAAAATAGCAACGGATAAGCGTCGCTATGTGGACCGTTGCTAATGATATAATGACATATATGATACCCGTTGCTAATTTCGAGTACGAAAAATCATTTCGCAACGAATAATATCATTGTTATATATTTAACAACGGCTAGTTTAGTGACGGATTTTGAAAAAAAGCGTCACTATATTTCAATTTTATTGTAGTGAAAATGTTCTACTCTAAGGGTTCGTTTGGTTGCATGGTTGGGCAGGGTTGGCTTGGTCCAACCCGGGTTGGCCCCCGCAACCAAACAAGGTTCTCCTCCTCACAGTTTACTATTCACAGGGGTACCCCTGCCCAACCCAACCTTGTCCAACCCTGCAACCAAACGGACCCTAAAAATGCATGTTCATAAACTCGCGCTCTCGTCTTCCATCTCCATAGTTTTTATCTTACATGCTTATCATCACCAAATATATCAAAAGAAAAGTTTACCTTATCCAACAACCCTGCATGGGAAACAAGTGAATCTGTCATTTGTCGTTCTTATAATCTTCTCCTGCATGCCAGCTCTCTTAGTACTTTTCATGCACGTTTCTGTTTCGACGTCTATCTACCTCTCAAATTACCCATCACGAGCAATAACTTGGAAGAAAAGTTGCATGATGAAGCGAAAACAGAATGATATCGTAGGCCGTGAAGAGATTTTTTTTACAAGAATGCAAATCACAGCTTCAACATCAATCAGGATTCTGATTCTCTGCTGTAGCACAGCAGGTACAGTAATCGTGAGAGCCGTCCGAATCGGACGGCTCCTACGATTACAGAATCGGACGGCTCCCACGATTACGGTACCGGCTGTACTACAGCAGAGGATCGGTTTCCCTTCAGCATAACCTTCGAATTGTACCGACTGCAATGGGAAAAAAAGCTAACACAGAAATCATACACACCACACCCAAGTTGACAGTGCGTGCCAATTTAGAGGTCACGCGTGGGGTCATCGAGTACGAGCTCTCGCCCAATAATACTGTCACCCTTAGTCGTATATATCTGGCACGTCTATGTTTGGCATTCATGAATGCTTCCAATTGGATGGATGCGATCGACGTCAAAGTTCTTGGTCAGATAGGAAGACCACCGTCATCAAATCCTTAATCACATCAGTGCCTCTTATGTCGGCTCGCCTACTCCAATGCAAGCTCATTAATCTACCTCAAAAGACCCAACAAACTGTGATGCCGATTTTCCTTGAGACCGACTCCTCCACTACTGTAGCCTTACTCCCTCAACTTGTCGTCCTATTTTCTGGCAAGCTTATCGAGATCACTTTTCGATGTTCATGAATCTCTCTCGCAGTAATTGGATGACCCGGTTCCTTAACCCATTGTTGCATGTGATTCCCTTAACCATGTGTAGACTCCATCTCACCTCTTATGTTGTGGAGCTATATGTGAATCCCATCGATATTAGTGACTATCACTACAAGAATGTCAGTTTATGCGGACATTCAACCGCCAGGAACGTCAGGTTAGAAACATCTTTACTGGACATTAATTATAACATCTAAAATAAAAATTCTCTCACGACGTTACACTCAAAACGTCCATATATGTTAAATATACATACATGTTTTTAATCAAACGTCGGGTTTGTTACCTACAATAATTCGTTTCCCACCATCCTGCCTTTTCGGATTCCCACCAAACTCGGCAAGAGCCTTTTGGAAACCCTAGCATTCCAAAGACGGTTGCTCCTCCTCCCTCTCTTGTTTCTTCCTCCGACGGCACTAGCGGCTGCCCACACCCATATCGGTGGTTGCTCCTCCTCGGGGACGACAAAAATCAGACCCTTTGGAACAATCTGCAAGACGTCGAAGGAGGTAAGTTTTTTTTATCTCTTTAGGGTATATGGGACTTCTTTTACGGGTTGTTACTAGTAGTGGTGCGCTGCCATTTTCTGCGGTGACCTCAACGGAGAAGATGGAATAGACAGGGCGATGGTCCGAGAACCTCGACTCCCCTCTCACGTAGCATATCTGCTTTATTCCCTCTCCTCTCCATAGGATCCGATCACACCTATAAAGAAACATATATGGAGTATGATTACATCAAGGTTATCCAATTCATATATAGATGTTGCATAGCAGGACCGGAATGCAGTTTAAGGTTAGAAAGATTTATCTAAAAAAGATAGAAATTCGTTCATCTAAAATAGCAGAGCCGTAGAAAGCAGGAAACCCAATGGTGAAGGGGTGACTTCCAGAAAGTTTCATCAAAATTTGACAACAGTCCTCCATGCTGAAGATAACAGTATAATTGCTTATTTGGATTCAGAATGGCTTATTTATCATCCCTGGATGAAAAGTTTGTGACACCCCGCATCGCGTAAATTTATATGACTCCTTGTTTTCAACTCATCGACTTGGGTCCAGAGTGTAAGAATAACTCTCACTTTTAGAGATTGGATAGCCATTTTTTTAGGCACAAAGTTATACTGATTAATTACCAAATCACATCCGAAATATCCTGTATGCTGACCAAGAAGAACATCGTTTTGCTATATCATTCATTCATTTGAAATTATGAATTCAGTTCATTCCGATGGATTGTAATTGGATCTTATATTACTTACCAAGCATTCATTTTGTTCGCAGTATCATATATCCATTTTGTTCGAAATATCTTGTATTCATTTTGTTGTTTGTTGTTTCGTTTGCCATAATTTTATTTTTTTGTAGGCCTTATTGTAACTCTATACTAATCAAAACACAATATTTTGGATCTTTAGCATGTCTTCACCGTTCACATTCACGAAGAGACAAAAGAAAGATAAATGTAATAGCAGTCGACCGAAATATGTTGTTCGCAGTCAATCTCAAGCACCACCAACACCTACACCAACATCCGAGCATTTTCATTCACCTATTATGTCTACTCAACTGCACTCAGATAAAGGACCATCTACTTCTCAAAAGAAAGGTGAAGGATCTAATTTTTTATAGTTTTGATACTTCAAATTATTTCATGAACTTTGTTAAATTAAATACAGTGCGACGAAGGGGAAAGTCAAGAGGTATCATATTGGCCAAACATGTGGAAGCTACGGGGCATAGGCGGATTATATGTATCAACCTAGAGGAAGGTAGACCATTGGATGCCAAACAAGCGAAATATCTACAACTAATTTGCGGGATAGCGGCAAGAGAGGATGTCCCATTGGTGGCAGACTTCAGGGTCTTATTGGTAGGGGGCAAGGACACGTGCCTAAAGGAAGAGGGCGTCGTAGGTCTGCATCCATTTCAGAGGATGTAATTAAGCAGAGGGTGGCGGAAGAGCGAAGAAAAATAGAGGTCGAAAATGAAAAGAATATGGCATCCCTTCAACAGGAAGTGCTGGATTTGAAGTCACAGATAGATACAATTAATAAGAAGGCATCGACAGAGCTTCAAGATAAAATAGCGGCTGGAATTGTCGCATATTTTAAGAATTACCCGTTAGCAATGGGACGCCTTCGACATTTTCTCCACTTACATTATATGGTACTTATTTTCAAAAGTATGGTCATTTTGATATATCTTCTTTTACCATGTCTAATATACTTATTCTTTATTAGATGCTTCTCAAGGACAATCAAGAGGAGATAGATCTGGAGGTGTTGATCCCGATGCTGAGACTGAAGAAGATGTTTAGAATTTTGATTTGCCTTAAACATCTTGAATGTACTTTTGATTATTATTTTTGATGGAACTATAACTTGCTTTTTTTGTAATCAAGTTGATACTCAACTTTATTATCATATTTTTAACGCATGATTTAGTTCTGACTTTGGTCGTACTACACTTACAATTGTAATTATTTTCCCCCGATGTCTTTCTACATTCTAATCCTATTATTTATCATGTTAATAAGACTTCTTAAAAAAATGAAAAACCTTGATTACTCGTATTCCCTTACTCATGTAATTGCACCTAATCGGTGGATTAATATTAAAGGATGTCCACATAAAATATACAAGTATGTTTGTTAACGATCGCTTCTAAATTTTTGCGTGGATGCATTAAAAACGACAATAAAACATGATTTTCGACAAAAAATGATGAACATCAAAATAGATTCGACCAAAACGTTCACAAACATCTGTAGAATTGCTTAATCTGCAGACGTTCTAAATTAACATCCACAAAGCATCTTTTTTTCGCAGATGTTATTAAACATCCACGAAGATGTTGATATATGGACGTTCTCTTAAAACGTCCTTTAAAACTTGTCCCGACAAGGCTAGCTGGACGTTTGTTTTGGATGTTTACTAACATCGGAATAGTGATGTGCCGACATTAGAAATACCTTAGGAAGACGTTTCAAAACAACGACAAAGGTAAATTTTATTGCAGTGTATACTGATTATCAGCTTCGGACCGCCATCCATGGACACACCTTTCTCATGGATGCTTTGATGATTTCCGTCATTTTTTGGTTGTACCAATGATGCACCAACCATTGACGATCTTTTGGAGAGGATTTCTCACTATGATTGTTGCGAAACCCTCCTTCCTCGGCTCGGAACATGGCAAAGAACTGCCCATTGGACTCTCCTTACTTGTGGCCTCTCCCTCGACTCTTGAATAACATCTTTTCCTCGATTTTTTGGAACAATATGACCAAGTTGTGATATATGACTGATGGCATGCTAATTCTAATATACACTTATGTTAATGACCATCCATTCAGTCAGTGTCATTACATTATGTCTATCTTGGCAACCGCTCCTATACACCACCTTCCCTCGGGATCCTAGTCCCCCACATCGTCCACCACTTCTCCATCCTCCAATCAGGGGACCCCCCAGCATTGCTCGAGTCAAGCCCATTTGGGCTCAAGGCGATGAAGTTCAATCATTCTGTTGACGATAACCCTCCTCCCCCTCTGCCATCCTCTTGGTCGAGTCCCTCTCCCTCACCCCTACTTCCAAGGATATGTCCCCCGTACTACCCACCATGACGTGTCCTATTATGACAAGTCTTGGGCCTATCAGAACTACACCCTTACCCATGTTGACTCTTTGGACCAATTAAATATGGTCGACAAGTGTTCACGAAATCAACCACACAGGTTGCATATACCTGTGTAGCATGCATACCGAACTAATTATATGGATTGGTGCATTATGCGCCTAAGCACATATGAGGTCTGCATATGCCCCACATATCCCGCATATGCATCGCAGCTCCAACAGCTTGGTGGCTCAGCTTCCAGCAGTTTCAACTCTCCAATCCTCTCATTCGGGTGCTTATCTCTGTATGTTCGCATCTTCTTCCATTCAATTGTGACAATGTGCAATGCATTTTTATACAATTGTAATTCACTATGCCATTATATATATATGCAATATTTGCTCATGTATCATTTTCATGAGTATATGCAATGTATCTTCTGATATTTTAATATATGTCAATTGAGATTGTATTCGTGTATTGCAAATCTACATGCATGTATATTGAAGTTCTGTTATTATGATCATCTAATATGTCATGTTTTTAAAGCTAAATTTTTGTGATTAAATGCTAGGAAATTAATGGCATCTAGTCAACCATCTAAGATGAAGTGTTTTATCATAAATTTTCTTTAACTCCACTTTGATGCATAAATTCAGAAGTAATATTGTTTATAGATATTTGCTTATTTTAAAATTAAAAATTTAAAAATCGTATAGAGCTGCCTATACCCCACATATGTCGCAGCATACCGCTTATTCAGTATTCGGTGACATATTTGAATGCATATGCATACTGATTTCCTAAACCTTGATGGTCGATGCCTTCTCCTTCCCCTTCCATAAGACATATGAGAATGCTTAGAAGATGATGAGTCATAATATCGACATGTCTTATTGGACAAAGAGCACTCATGGAGGTGATCTATAACCTCTCACTAGATGTAAATGAGAAGAAGAAGCTTTCATCCTTCTTCTGACCCAAGCAGTCTCCACCCTCTCCTTCTGCCTTGAGAGCCTCTCGCACTCGATGACCTCCTCCTTCCATCGCTATCTCTTTTTGTGGCAAGAATCTTATGATCCCCCTCTAGTTCAAGAAGAAGAAGAAGAAGAATATGATGATGATGACGATGATGGTGACTTCTCTAACTCCCCTGACTACAATGGACACATTAGAGAGATAAGGCATCACATCATCGAAGAAAGAAAGTGACCTTGTATCTTTCTCCTCGTGATTCCGATGATAGTGATTACAATCCATATCATTGAGTTCTCTTATGGTCTATTTTTTCGTGTTTTTTGTTCCTCTTTTTATATATGAGAACATAGATTATGCACATAAATATTTTGTATAAGTTCCTCTTCATTAATGAAAGTTATTGCGCATTTTTTTTGTTAATTCCTTATTTTTCTATAATAACTTAACTGCTAACAAAGGGGAGAAAAGAAAAGGATTAAGTGTTTGAAAGAATAAATTAATTAACTTTCTTTTTACCAAAAAAATGAAAAAGAATTAACGTTGTGCTTTAATATTTGTTTAGGGAAAACCTAAAAGACTTAAAACTTTGACTAAAACTTATCCTTCATATGTTTAGGGGGGTTTTGCAAAAATTAAGTCTCTAACATTTTTTGATGCATCTCTGTTCTAAACTCTTAAGCAGTTATTTTGTCATCATTAAAAAGACGATAATGTTAGTTCTTTATTTCTCTTTCTATCTGTATATATATAACATGTGCTTATTATTCTTGTAATTTAGTTTTAATGATAACACAATTGCAGGTCGCTTGCATATTATGTATCTTTGATTTATATGTCTACATATTGTTACAAGCTGTCATGAAGATATTGAAAGATAAAAGGCATGTTTCAAGAAGTTTTACTATAGTTGTAACTTGATGTAATCCCTAACAAAGTTATTATATTCTTGTATCAAGCTGTAAGTTCTTGTGTATCAACTCAGAAGTTTTCAAATCAAGAACTGACCAGACCAGTTCAAAATTTGACCAGATCGATCATCTTCACACATGATCGACCAGATCAACCAACCTTGACAACTGACAATAATTGCTTTTATTTTATAGATCAATCGATCAATAGTTTGTAGTTGATCTATGTGTGTGCCGAATGCACAGTATTGCTGAAAAATAATTAACTAACTAAATGAGGAGGCTCGTACTACAATTTTTCCCTTACGTGTCGAATTTACATGATGCGCTAGGGTATTGAAATCTCCATTTCATCACCTTTATTCTTTCATGTTGTCCTTTAACCCTAGCTAAATACATGTAAATATCATTACGTTACATAAATTAACATTCATTATTTATTATATTAATACTATATAAAATACATTTTTAAATCCAAAATAAAAGAATAAAGACAAGAGAAAAAATAAACGAAAAAAGTATTTTATGACCCTAAACTCGAGACCAGGTCAAGAATTGATGTGGACTTAAAGTCCAGGGTGGGTTGTCTTAGTTTGATTGATAAGAAATAAAGTTGGTGGAGATAAGGACCATCTATTTTATTCTTGGTTATTTATACCTCAAATAAATAAACTTTTTAAATGAAAGTTGTAGATATAAATACAAAGAAAAATAAAAATTGATTTCACACGAAAATAATACACAGTGTACATTTTATACTCAGAATAAAAATCCAAAACCCGAATTTCCCAAACCCATATATTCTCCAGATGAACTTAAAATACACCAAAATCATCTTTAATTGTATATAATTTTTATTATCTATTTAATGAAGGCGGTTTCATTTAATTTAGAGTTAAGATGCAAAAGTTAGGTTTGGACCCCTATTGTACAATATACTTGTATATATAATCAAAAGGAGAAATTATTCTTTTATTATTTTATACACTTTATATTTTTTATACCCTTAAAATTAATATTTATATTCTATTAAAAATACAAAAATAAAATAAAACCACAAAAATACAATAAAATAAAATAAAAATAAAAATACATAGATGAATATATTATACTTATACCTTTATAATGTATACCTCTATTTATTTAAGTGTACATATTATATCAAAAAAACACAATAAAAATATATTTATGTATATTAAATTAATTTATCAATATGTAAATTATGCGTATAAAAAAATAAAATAAAAATAGAAGACCTAATATATAAGTAAATATACCTATAAATGAACCCTTAAAAAGTACCTGTTAATAAATAAACCCATAAAAATAAATAAAAATCTCAATAAAATAATACATAAAATAATACATAGTTTTCATTTTTAATTAAAAATTAATTAAATTCATTTACTATTTTATTTTTAATTATTTCAAATTTCAAATCGATTTTGTCTTTTTGCAGGTGACGTGGCCCAATCAGGGTCCGTCACCCATTGACTTGGGTCAACTCTCTGACCCAAGTCGTAGACCTGTCAGAATAGCTGCCCGCCTTCCCTTCTTGATTTTTTCTATCGATATGTCGCTCGAGGGCTTGTACATCCTTCATTGGAGTTGACCACTGTTCATCCAAGAATCACGCTGAGCACCTCTCTTGTGCCATATCTTCTTCCTGTGCACAAAATCATCCCATGAACTTCACCCCTTTTTCGCCTGCACAAAAATCTCCACCTCGCCTTCCTCCATTTTTTTGGTCCGCTTTTACTCCACTTCGCCCCCTCAAATCTGGCCCTAAGTCTAGAGTACAGTGATAGCGAGTTCGCCCAGGCATTTTTTACAGCGAGGAGCGACGAGTAAAAGTGGTTTTTACCATCTCTACCGCTCGTCGGTGTGAGGTCTTTGCCAATTCGAGAGCTCCAACGAGAAAAAGGAGTGGAAAAAACCACCAAACCCCCAGAGCTCAAATGAATACGTAAGCCTACAAAGAGTCAGTAGGGGGATTGACGACTTAAACAATGAAATTTCACTCTGTTTTTTCAGCTCTGATAGAGGTTATGCACTTGGCCTCTTCGACGTTCACACCACTTGGTCCAGATAAGATTCCAAAGATCATGTCATCCGAAAGAGCCTTTCTTTCCCTATTACTTCCCATAGGGGGGCTGGATAGATAGCAGAAAGTCCTGATCAATGACAGCAAAGAAGTCGAGCGGGTAGCTTAGATTGAGAGATGCTCCTCGACGCCTGGAAGACAAAGAAAGCCTTTCTATCTAGTTCCTGCTTTCCAGCTAGACGCACGGTTTCCTCAACTGCCAGCGAACTTCTATTCGATCGAATTCCTACTATATATAACGGAGGACTAGAAGATTATAGGCCCGGGGATCACTCGCTTCGTGTTATTTATTACGGGATAGAAAACTAGAAAGACTGCCCTAACCTATATCTCCTCATTCCCATCCGCACTAGCGGATTTTTTTGAAGATTTTTCATATCCCGGTAAACTCGTAGCAAGAAAGGCACTGGGTTCAGATTCTCAGGTTAATATCAGAAAAGCACATTTGGAAATTGGCGACTCATTCTCAGGCTAATATCAGAAAAGCCTCATATATAGAGTCTGTCAGAATCCCTGTGGAATTACTTACATCTTGTCATGCCCGGCGACTCACTCTAGTTGCTGCGTCTGGTCAGAGATGCCAATTCATGAGGGCCTCTAAACTATATCAAATTGGTGGACAAGAGGTGAGGATGAAGGTTCCGGACTAGTAGTAGGAAAGGAAGCCAGCCCTCTAATGACGCCTTTCTCCTTTGTTTCTTTGATGAGTCGTGGGACGACCTAGCGCTCTTGGAGCTCTACTACGCAGAAGACTCGCTCTTTTACCTCGTCTACGCTCTACCGGCCCGAATATATAGTTGGTCCGCGGTCAAGCTCAGGTGAGCTAAGCGTCAAAGAGAGTTGGACGAGCGAGGTCAGACCCGATGGTGCTTTAGTAGGCCAATGCCGAATGCCATGAAAGAACCATCCCTTCCAATTTCAAATGAGACCAAAAAGCCTTCTATACCACTTGAGTTAGGGGGCACTTCACTTTAAAGCTCACTCGACATTTATATGATGTTATTTGTCTTTTTCCCATTCCATAATTATATGGAAAATATCGGGAGTTCTCACTTCTAAGCCCGGATATATAGTACGAGTTGGCGACAAACTGACTTATATAATTGTATTTACCTGAAATGGTTTTTCTTGTCATTTAGAAAGCATATTACAATATCTCAGGCAAGAATCCTTGTTCATTCATATCATATTCAAATGGTCGTATTTACGAGAAGTAACCAACTGGCAACGTACCATAATCTGATTACTTTCATACGATTATATAGCTCTGAGAAGAACTTCCAGGAAGAGAAGCTTGTGCGGAAGCATGCTCTGCTGCTTGAGAAGCAAGGAAACTGTGAAGCTGCGTAATAGCATGTAAGCTTGTCTCTACTAAGGGCTTCAGTTATGATGTTTAACAAGCCGCTGAGAAGATCGGATTGAAGAGCTAGGGTCTGGTCTTTCCTCCGGAGACTAGACTAGGAGATGGGGGCTCAAAAAGGAAGAGACTAGAAAATGGCAGAGAGAGCTAAGCAATTAGTCAGTGATTCGCGGAAGGCTAAGCAAACAGTCAGTGAGAAAAGAAGGAGCGGTCTTTCAGAGGACTAGGTCTTCTTTCCCCCTTTCCATAACTAGAGAACTTCTCTGTTCCCTCACTACTCGGGGCCGGAAATGACAAATGCGGAATCACACTTGATATTATTAGAAATTTCCCTATTCTTCACTGAAGCAGAAGAAGGAAATTTGCCTATTCATCACTTCAGCAGACGAGGGTAATGATTTGAGGGAAGGAGGCTTTTCCTACGGCTCTCTTCCTTTAGCGCAGAAGGCTCTTTTCCTATTCCTCACAGCATTCTTTAGTTGAAAGTTTGATTAGTAGAAGGACGTTGCTTCTGCCATCTGGCCCGGTCCAGTGGACGGGTTGGATTTGAGAACTAACTAAACAATTTAGTCATCAGAGAGATCTCTGACTTTCGATCTTCGGTAAGGTGAAGCCTATCTACATAAGCTGCAGGCGGGGGAGGCATTTGCTAGTTGTTTCTCAGCCCTAGAATTCATGCTTGCCTCTTTCCTTAGATGAGAAAGCCAATCACCGAGGCCTTGCGGCCAGGGTCAGATTATTTGTAGAAGCCAAGTGTCTACTCTGACAAAGAAAATGAAAGAAAAGGATGTCACAAGACCACTGATGAATCCATGATTCATCTCCTTTATTCTTTCATTTTGGCTAAAATCCTTGGTAAAATACATGTAAATAGCCACTAATTCCATGTAATTAACATTCTAACCACAAATATTAATATTATATAATTAACACTGATTTTCACCAAAATAAAAGAATAAAGTGAAAAAGGAAAATAAAAATAAAAGAAGGCTGGATATAAAATATTCAGACTGATCCTAACCCCGAGACCAGGTCAATATTGACCAGGTCGACAAGAAAAATAAGTAGGGGGAGATAAGGATCTTTAACCTATAAAAATACAAAGAAAACAAAGACCAAAAATATAAATTAATCATTCTCCATAATGTAAATTTGTCACATATTTTATTTATCATCAAAACCACTCCAAACATAAACAATTTCTTCATCAAAGTTGTAGATAATAATTTAAATAAAAATACAAAATTGAGTTTGCACAAAAATAATAATCAATGCACAAATTATACACAAAATAAAAAGCCACAATCTAAACTTCACAGACCCATAACTTGCAAATAAAAACTCCAAATCACCCAAACTCACCTTTAATTGTATATAGCATCTCCTAAACTATTTTATAAAATTGGGTGCATAATTTTTGGGGTCCATATGCAAAAGTTAGGTTTTTGGCTCTTCTTGTACATAGTACCTATCTTCCCCAATATTCCATATTTTTATAAATTAATATTTTGTAAAAAAATGTCTATAATACTTGTTTATAATAGATAAAAGAATTAATAATAAAATTTTGTAAAAATAAAAATTACAAAATAAAAATAATAAAAAAATATGTATATATAGGTCTATATCATACATAGGTAGCTCACCTATACTTATACATAAATAAAACAATTCTTTATAATGTAGATATTATTTATAAATTATTAATAACATAAATCCAAAACTAAAAAAATTTTTAATTAAAAAAAAAATTAAATAAAATAAAAATAATAAAAAATTGTATAGACATAGGTAAGATACCTATAGGTCCATACACATACACATATCTATTTAAAAATACAAAATAAACTTATAAAAAGTAAATAAAAATATATTTTTATATTCATAAAAATAATTTATAAAATTATATAATAAATAAAATAAAAATTAATTTAATAAATAATAACTATTATTACTTATTTAATTAACTTAACTAATTATATATTTACTTTATATTTACTTAAATTTTATTGGGCGGTCAACCGGTCAGCGGGTGAACAGTGCCCGCCCAGGCACTGTTCACCGTCTCCTTCATTCAAAACCGCCAGGCCCTGCGAGCTTCGAGCCTTCTCAGCTCCTTCCTTCTTCCTCGCGCCCAAGCTTCTCCTCCGTCCTCTCCTCCGAGCTCCAGCTGTCCAACCGCTCCAACTACCTGATCGTTCGGCTAACGACCCCCCTCCGGCCGTGAACCCGTCCAGATTCATCTGACCTTCTCCCTATAAATACATGTCAACCCCCCCGAGCTCAGATCATCCGCCATTTGCCATTTTTTTCATTCCACCAGAGCTCCGGAGTCGAGAGAGAGAGGAGAGTGACAGTCTCCCATCCGATCCTCCGTCTGAGCGAGGAAGAGGAGAGGCTATTGGCGAGATCACGCCGCCGCGCCGTAGCGAAGCTCTGCTCCGCCATTGCGCGTGCTCAGCCTCCGTGAGCCGCCGCACGTCGAGGCAATCATCGATTGGAGCTTCGCCAGAGCTCCATTCTCCCAGGCGATCCCCTCCGCCGAACCTTCACCATCTCCGATCATCCTTCCAGGTCAGATCCTTCTCCTATCTCCTCATCTCTCCTCCATTCTCTCCTCAATCCAGTCCCTTCTCTTCTCACTCCCTCCATTCTGTAGTTTTGCGTCGAAAATCCGATTCATTTTTGATCCGACTTATCCGATCTCCGCCTTCATCGCCTATCGAAATCCGCTTCTCCATCTCCTATCATTTCTGACCATCTCCGGCCGTATCCGACGGCCGGAGCTTCGAGGCCTTCCTCCACTTCACGTAGCCTCGCCCGTTCATCCACTATCCTTATCATCGCTGCTACGATCTATCGGATCGAGGTGTAGATCCCTCGATCCAGTATCACTTTGTTTTGCAGGTCGCAGGGTTCCATTCCGACGACGCCTCAGCTATAATCGATCGAGCACTTCATCGTTGGGAGCTCCGTCAACGTCTGACAACGTTCGGAAGTTGCATGGCCTCCTGGAGCGTATAGACTGCTCGATTCACATCTCCAGGTCCTATCGAAGATACAGGAGCAGCTTAGAGAACTTCCACCTCCAGATCCTCCGATATCTCCATCGAGTCGATGATTCGACGATCAGCTGGTGCGGAGGAGTGAAACGAAGGTGTTCGAGCTATCAGCGACGAGGATCGAGTCGAGGAGCGCTTCAATTTGACGATCGAAACTCAACATCGACCACCTTCGTCCCTGTTCATCGAGATAGCGTCAGCGCCGTCCGATCGCCGTAGTCGCGTCCAGATCCGATCCGGATCGTTGACTAGCGCCCAAATTATATCCGTCAGATCGCCGCCATCGAACGGTCCAGCAGGCGCCAGGTGTCAATCAGTTAGCGTAACAGACGCGCGCGTGCAGAGCACGTGACTGAGGTGAATTTTACATATCACACCCTGCAGGTTTCAAATATTACGAACAGGTCCTCGTCGGTTGGAGGCGCGTGCAGATCACGTGGAGCACTGTGACTTTTGCCGTTACACCCTCGCAGGTTTTCATATTTGCGATTTAGTCCTTCCAGAGGTGCAGCTGCTGCGAAGCGCATGATGATCTGAACTTTTTGCACACAGGCCCTCAACGTTTCATATATTTCAAAAGTGCCCCTGCCTGTTACAGTTTCATTACATTTATACCCCTATCTCTATAGAATACCCTATATACACATATAAAACCCCATAAAAATTATAAAATACTTTTAAAAATCATATAAAAATTGTAGTTAGTCTATATTACCATATATTACATATTAGACCCAAAATAAAATAAAAATTAAATAATAAAATCAATAAAAAAATACAAAATACACAAAAAAATACATAAAAACTTGTAAAAATCATAACTAACTCAATAAAAATCCCCTAAAAACGTGCAACCTATCGTTTTAAAGGGAATTTCATCTAGTTTCTACAGAAAATAAAATAAAAATAATTTCGCATTAATTTCAGCTTTAAAAATCACAAAAACTACACTGTTTGCAATAAAAATTCCCTTTTTCCCTTTAAAAACAAACCAAAAATTAAAAAAATCTTAATAACCCTTTAAAATTCCATAAAAATAATAAAAACCTTTAAAAGCCTAAAAATTACAAAACTAAAATCAAATAAAAATTTAAATAATTTCTCATAATAATAAAAATCTTAAAATAGATAAAAATTACAAAAACAATATAAAATTCATAAAATTCAAATAAAAATTCAGAAAAATTCCTAAAAATACAATAAAAATTAGGGAACACCTACCCTTAGGTTTTCCATTGATTTTCCTAGTTTAAAACAGTTTGCCTCCCTGAGTTCGACACTCCCGTACAAAACCGCTATACATTTGTTTAGGAGTATAAATAAAATAAAGGAGATTAATTCACATTAATCTTTTCTGATAACCCTCACCTGGTCGACAACGACCGAAAATCTTTCTTTCTCTGATTTCTTCGCAGGAATTCGAGAAGACAGCAGACCAGGTGAAGGTGTTCATCAGATGGCGCCGTTGCCGGGGAGGCAGCGCTAGGAGTATCGCGAAGACCTTAGGATTGATTTTATTTTCGCGATTTTATTTCTCTGACCTCACGGTTTCTTGTTTTTGATTTGTGCAGCACAGCTCGAGCCGCGCAGCTCAAAGCCACGAAACCAAGTAGTTTAGATTTCTTGTAATTTCTTGTAAAAAAAAACATATAAAAAGTGTCGTAGAAAGGGGCCTCGTAAAGGCATCCCGACTTGTACGTTTCTCGGGGTCTGTTTCACCAGGGCTGTACTCCTGGGGGAGCAGAGCACCCACCGCAGTTTTCTCGATCGCGATTTTCTCGACGGTTTTCCGCGGCTTTTCCGAGATAGGTGCTTGTTAGGAGTTTTACGATTTTTCCCTTCTCTGCGCATCGTAGGTTAGCTTAGTTAGATGCTTGCATAGGATTCGACACCTAGGTGCTTGTATCTAGGGCCAATCCCGAAAAAGACAAAAATACGTTAGACGATTTTTCTCTGAAAATATCCAAAAAAAGTGAAAACCGAAAATTAAAACAGGGACTGCTAACACTATCTGACTCTAAAATAAACGTAAGGACTCACTTGCTTTGGGAGAGCAATCCCCGAAAAACCGAATCATCGATCGAATCTCCAGATCAGCGAGAGAGAGACGACACATAAGGTAGAGCCAGAGTCCGGGCTTTTATCGAAATACTACTTAGTTCACGTCTTCAATCACCTTATCTTCAGTGGGTAAGCTCGGGTAGCCGGAAACGGTCCGAGTTTACTTAGCAGAGTGGGAGGTTTAAAGGACACTGCGTAAGGCTCGGTCCTTAAGGAATACGGGTAGCCGGAAACGGTCCGTACTTACTTCCATACTGGCTGAGACTAGGTGATTCCTGGCGAGAACTCGGGACAGTACGACGTTGAAGTCTTGGGCACCTATCTAATCTCGCTTATTTGAGAGAACGTTGTCTGCTAACCAACCATAAAATCGAAAAGATAAACGACCGAACTCTTACGGTCATCACCAGGGTTGCGTTGGTGAACTCGGGGTTTGTCTTGTGTTTGCTTGCAGAGTGAGTCTAATCTTCCAGATCTGATCAATAATCTCTCAGGATGATGGGCAGACGATCACTTCAGCCGACTCTTACGGCACCGCTCTCACACACTCGTGCCCATTCATCTAGATTGGTTCAAGAGAACCCCCTCTTTGAACCAGAGGATCATCCTCTTCCCTCTAAGACCCTGTCTCCTGGCTCGGTTCGCGAGAACCTTCTCTTCGAGCCAGAATCAGAACAACATTCTCCTTCCAGGCGTGACTCTGACCCTGGAAACTCTTTTCAGATTTCTTCTCCTCATCATTCTCTATCACCATCATCTCCAGATAATCAGCAGCTACATATTGACTTGGCGAAGCCTGATTTGGACTCTTTTTCCTTTCCAGACGACATGGCTGGCAAAGGACCGCAGACCACTTCTGTAGTGATCGATCAGGCTGCGATCAACAGTGGTCTACTTGCTTCCCTTGAAGCGATACAGAATCAGATTAGGGAGCAAGGCAGAATGATGAATGACGTCCGAGCTGAGCTGAATCAGCTTCGAGCACAGAGAGATCAGCCTGTAGCTGAACAACCTGAGGATCAAGAGCAGCCAGATGGACCTCCAGAGGATCAGAACCGAACGATGCAACAACTCTACAACCCTGGAGCTACTACGACTCATCGATGGATCCGTCTTCCTGTCATCCGAGGGAACTTCGAGTTCCGACCTCAGACGATCCAGCTGCTGCCCAAGTTTCATGGGCTTTCTACTGAGGAGCCGCACTTGCACCTTCAGGAGTTCGAGCTCATCTGCAGCACGGTGCATGATGCAGAAGTGAACGAGGACACGATCAAACTGATCGCGTTCCCTTTCTCCCTTTTTGACCGAGCAGCCTACTGGCTGAAACACTTAGGGAGATATGTTTCGACCTGGGCGGAACTGAGAACCGCTTATCTGAACAAGTATTATCCTTTAGGTCGAACAAATGCTGCTAGAGCAATGATTAGTAATTTCTCCATGATCGGGAACGAGCAGTTCCACGAGGCATGGGACAGATTTAGAGATCTGATTGATCGGTGTCCCCACCACGACCTTTCGAAGCCGACTCTTGTACAGAGCTTCTTCGGTGGGCTAACACCTGAGTTGCAGGGGCTGGTGAATGCCGCCTGTGGTGGTTCGTATTTCTCGATGCACGAAGATCGAGTCTGGGCCATTTACGAGAAAATGGCCGAAAATTATACTACGATGTCTCAGACTCGAGTCTACAACCAGACGAAGCCACCTACTTATCACCAGCATTCCCGAGTGGCACAGATTGAAGGGAATTCATCTTCTGATGTTTCTGTTTCTCTCGAATCCTCAGCAGCTGATATGGGGATCATTAGCCAGAAGTTGGATCGAATGGAAATCATTGAGAAAAAGTGCCAGAATTTAGATAAGATCAATAAGATTGATGATCTCGAGAAATGCATGAGTGACCTGAAGACACAGATTATGTGCCTTCAAGAATTGTATACAGATTCCAATCGGTCTTCGAGGTCACAGGCTGACTCAGGTAGCCGAGACAGAGGCATACTTCCTAGACCTCCAGTTCAGCACATTTACCATGTGCATTCTGAGCCTGCTCAACATCACTCGGCATACCCGCAGCTTCCGCAGGCACCATCATCTGACACCCAGATGGTGGTCTATCAGAGTGATCAGCCGTTGGCATCTATGCCCCCAGCATATCCTGAGATGTCTGAGCCATTGACTGAGGTCAATGGGATCTGGTATGATCGGCCGCAGCAACCAGGGATCCGTCGCGATCACCCTGGTTTCCGATGGTCTACAGGTACCTCTTCCCAGCCACAACCGCAGACTTTCACGGGGCAGCACCGAGATCATCAGCAGCAGCATTCTGGTCCTCGTCAGTATCCTCAGTGGAGGCAGAGCACTTACCAGCCTCAGCAACAGCAATACCCTCCACAGCAGCAGCCAGCACAGCAGCAGCCTCAGTATCAACGAGGCGACTCATCCGGGTCTCATGGACCTTTCCATGACAACCCAGCGCTAGAGTATCTCGCTAACCTCATAACTGATCAGCATGCTTCTTTTAGGCGAGAGATGGATGAGTTCAAGACCCATGTCACCGACCTCGTCAAGGGGAAGTCCGCCTTGCCTGCTCAGATAGAACCCAACCCCAACAATCTGAAGCGAAAGGCTGAGCAGGTAGATTTGATCGAGCCCACCCTCCAATCACAGGTATTATCCGATGACTATCTCTACTGTGATGACGCTGACTTCATCTCTCTTAGGAGCGGTAGGATTCCAGTAGGCGGAGACTCTACTAGGCTCGAGGACAATATCTCAGATCACGCAAGCGAGCCTGTAGACGACATTGATGGCGGTGCTGAAGCCGCAACCTTTGACGCTGAAGATGGTGGTGCTGAATCCACCAAGTCTGGAGAGCAGCCAGAGCAGAACGCCGATTCAGCTGCATTACCATTTTTCATTTCTTCTGATGATGATAGAAAATCACAAAAAAATGTAAAAAAGAGGAGAACTCCAAAGAAGAATAAAAAGATTGTTGATCCAGATCTTGATCTTTCTGCTAGCTCAAAGAAAGCAAGTCCCCGTTCTCCAAAAATCTTTGTTTTTACTTCTTCTGATCCTCCGATTGTACAGACTAACCCGGAGGATGTACAGATACCTTTCCCGAAAGCACTCTGCTTAGGAAAAGGTGCTAAAAAAGAAAACCCCAAAAAGATTCAAATGAATGATCTGACGAAAGAGATGCTTGAAAGGTTCACAATCCAACTCACTCTTTCGGAAGCCTTGGCTCACATTCCTCTTCTGCAGAAAGGCTTAAAAGAACGAACCACCGTCCGCAGAAAGAAGAAGCGCAATCATTGTTCTGAAATCCATGTGTTGACCAAGGAGACTTGTCACGCCATCCAGAATCGTCTCCCAGCCAAAAGATCAGACACGGGAGCGCCGTATGTTAGATGCGAGATCCTCGATCAGACTTTCGATCGGACTCTATTAGATAGCGGATCCTCGATTAATCTCCTTCCATCTTCCTTACTCGACAAGTTCGAGTTCGGGCCTCTTCGACCAAGCCGAACGGTCTTGCAGTTTGCTGATAGATCAATCAAGAGGCCTAAGGGTTTAATCGAGGACGTTATCGTCACCATTCAGGGTTTGCAATTCCCCGTGGACTTCGTCGTATTGGACATGGCGGTCCCTGAATGTGTGGCTGATACCCCAATCATATTAGGACGACCTTTTCTGGCAACAGCAAAGGCCGTTTCCGACTATGGTACTGGGAAGGTGTACTTTCGCGTCCAGGGCGAAAGTATACATATAGAGACGATCCAAGATCAGAAATCTAGAGCACCTGAATCAGAGAGAGCATCTGATGACGAGCCCGATAGTCATCAAGACTGTGACTTCGTGCAGACAGACGATGAAGCCGTTTGGGCCGAACCGAGTATCCATTCCTTCATTACGCCTTCAAAGGAGTCTGAGTTGCAGATACTAGATGAAGACGAATTCGATAGCACAGTCTTAGAGCAGACACAATCACAGACTGAGGCCGACGATTCTGATGATGATCATTCAGATTATCTATCTTGTCATTCTGATTCTGATCCCTCCGATTTAGACGTGGATTTCGATTGGCAAAGTTTTGATGAATATGTTCCGCGTTTAATCTCAAATGAGCCTACAACCAATCTGGAGATCAACTCGAATCAGAACATCATCCCATCTCCAGATCTTTCTGAGTCAGAGCAGGCAGAGCTCACGCACACAGATCTAGTAGCCTACACCCAGGCTCTAATCAAACCCGCCCTCCCTGCCCCTTCTCCCCCTGAACTCAAACCATTACCTCAGAGCATGAAGTACCGATTCCTTGCGGGTGAATCAAAAATGTTTCCGGTCATCATCTCTTCCAATCTGACCGAAGATCAAGAATCCCGTCTGATGGCGATTCTTGAGAAGAACCGCAAGGCGATCGGGTGGTCAGTAGCCGATCTCCATGGGATTAGTCCGGCTCTGTGCTCCCACCACATCTTTCTCGAGGATGACGCCAAGCCATCTCGTGAGTTTCAGCGCAGGCTGAACCCAAATCTTCGAGAAGCGGTTATGAAGGAAATATCCAAGTGGTGGAGCGCCGACTTTATCTATCCCATCTCCGACTCGAAATGGGTTAGTCCTTTGCATGTGGTACCCAAAAAGACGGGTATCACCACAGTGATCAACGAGGACGGAGAGGAGATCGCTACCCGAGTACCGACTTCTTGGCGCGTCTGCGTGGACTACAGACGCTTGAATCAGGCGACCAAGAAGGATCACTTCCCGCTACCGTTCATCGATCAGATCATCGAACGGTTAGCCGGGAAGAGCCATTATTGCTTTCTCGACGGGTACTCGGGATATAATCAAGTGGCTATCGCTCCAGAAGACCAAGAAAAGACGACATTCACCTGTCCGTTCGGAACGTATGCTTTTAAACGGATGCCCTTTGGATTATGTAATGCTCCGGCTACATTCCAGAGGTGCATGCTTTCGATATTCGCGGACATGGTGGGAGATATCTTGGAGGTCTTCATGGACGATTTCTCGGTCTACGGCGATGATTTTGATTCTTGCCTTTCTAGCCTAGACCGCGTGCTTCAGAGGTGCACGGAAGTTAACCTCGTGCTTTCTTGGGAGAAGAGTCATTTCATGATGACTCAGGGGACGGTCCTTGGTCACATCATCTCCAACCGGGGCATGGAGGTGGACCCGGCCAAGGTGGATATCATAAAGAAACTCAATCCACCGTCCAATCTGAAACAGCTTCGGTCATTCCTTGGGCATGTCGGTTTCTACCGACGTTTCATACGAGACTTCAGCAAAATTGCCCGACCGTTGTCTGATCTTCTAGCGAAAGACACCGAGTTTATAGTCGATGATAAGTGTCTTTCGGCTTTCAATACTCTCAAGAACATGGTTGTAGAGGCTCCTGTCCTTCAGCCACCCGATTGGTCTCTCCCATTCGAGATCATGACGGATGCCTCCGATTTTGCCGTTGGGGCTGTGTTGGGACAGAGGAGGGATGGCCTTCCATACGCCATACACTACGCTAGCAAGACTTTGGATTCCGCGCAGCGGAATTACACGGTTACAGAGAAAGAGATGCTAGCTGTAGTATTTGCCTTAGACAAATTTAGGTCCCATATCATAGGATCCAAAGTCACTATCTTTACTGATCACACCGCCATCAAATACTTAATGGATAAGAAGGATTCGAAGCCGCGTCTGACCAGATGGATCCTTCTACTCCAGGAGTTCGACATTGTTATCAAAGATAAACCTGGAGTCAAGAATGTGGTGGCGGATCACCTCTCCCGACTAGAATTACCTGAGACTTCTGATTTTGATACACCAATCACCGAGACCTTCCCCGACGAGGCGATTCTTGCTGTCGCCTCGCTGCCATGGTATGCCGACATTGTGAACTTTCTTGTTGCTAAGAAAGTCCCGCAAGGTTGGTCCAGACAGAGACTTGAGACTTTCCTCGCGAAAGCCAAGTCTTACCATTGGGAGGATCCGATCCTTTATCATGAAGGAGCGGATTCCGTCTGGCGTAGGTGTATTCCTCAGGAGGAATACCAGAGTGTCCTCATGTATTGTCATCGATTAGAAGCTGGAGGACACCATTCAGGGAAGAGGACAGCACAAAAGGTGCTCCAATCCGGCCTTTGGTGGCCTACACTCGTTGCGGATGCTCATGCATTCGTAAAGAGATGTACTGACTGCCAGAAGATGGGCACTTGTGGACATAAAGACATGATGCCGATGCAGCCTATCCACTTCTGCGAAGTGTTCGATGCATGGGGTATCGACTTTATGGGCCCATTTCCGAAAAGTCAGGGGTTCGAGTATATCCTTTTAGCTGTGGATTATGTGAGTCGTTGGGTGGAGGCAATTCCTGCCCGAGCCGCGGATGCGAACACGGTTTGCAAGTTCCTGAGAAAGCATATCATTACGCGGTTCGGAGTCCCTCGAGTTCTGATATCAGACGGGGGTAGCCACTTCATCAACGACAAGGTAAGGGCACTTGCTAACGAGTTCGGTATAGACCATCGGGTTGCTACTCCGTATCATCCTCAGACGAATGGTCTAGCCGAGGTTTCGAATAGGGAGATCAAGACGATCTTACAGAAGGTTGTTCGCCCAGACCGAAAGGATTGGTCGCAACTTTTGGACTCGGTTCTTTGGGCATATCGAACATCCTTCAAGACTCCATTAGGTACATCTCCCTTTCGGCTCGTTTATGGCAAGCCATGCCACTTACCTGTTGAGATCAAGCATAAATCCTGGTGGGCAGTGAAAGAAGTGATCTTTGGACTTGATGATTCGGGAGACCAAAGGCAGACTGAACTGGCAGCCCTGGAAGAGCTGAGAGATCAAGCCTTCACGAGTAGCCTGCATTACAAAGAGCGGATGAAAGAGTGGCATGATGCTCACATCAGCCACAAGCAGTTTGAGCCTGATCAGAAAGTTTGGCTATTCGATGCGAGACTGAAATTATTCCCAGGGAAACTTCAGAGCAAATGGAAAGGCCCTTACATTGTCAGAAAGGTGTACGACAACGGAAGCATCGATATATCTGAGTTGTCATCTGAGTCCACCTTTCGAGTCAACGGTCAGCGACTGAAACCATTTCTCGATCATGATCCGCAGACCGTTGAAGTTGCCCCAATCCATTTTGTATGAGATGATCTTTTCACTCTTACACTATGCATCTCATACCTGATTCTCAATGATCTTTTTGTACATACTTTCGATTTCATTCTTTCTTCTTTTCGTTTGTCTTACACCCTTAGGCTGATCTAGATTTTGCTATACTTAGGATGTGCTTTATCCTAAGTATAGGGGGGTGTAGACACCGTGTTTTCTGTTTGTATCGTCCTGTTCGATCACCCCTGTTGTTGCTTATACTTAGGGTGTGCTTTACCCTAAGTATAGGGGGGGTGATCTCGCTCATACAGCCTTTTGATTGTCGTCGTTTTTGTATCGTCTGCTCTCTCGCTTGTCCCTCACCTTTTGATTTTCATCTCTATACTTAGGGATATTTTACCCTAAGTATAGGGGGGACAAGCCGAGCCTTTGAGTTGTGTACATTCTCTTGACCTCGATCATCTTCGGTTTTGAGTCTGCTATCCTTAGGATCACTTGATCCCAAGTACAGAGGGGATGATCGACTTCTATTCATTCATTCATTATTCTTTGTGTCGTTGTAGTATAGATTCTTTTCACCGATCTATACTTAGCCCGAGTTATGTCTTCCTTTGCCGCTTCTTTGGTCACTATGAGGACATAGTTCACGCTAAGTATAGGGGGGTGTCGTATATATATGCTATATATACTTTAGAAGCCATAACTCGTACTTTCTCGTATTTTTAATAATAAGGCTTCTTAAAAGTATGGGTTTATATTTTGGTTTTTAAAAAGCCGCAAGAAAACCGTAAAAAAATATCTTATAAAAATGGCTTAAAAATTTGTACATAAAAAGTTGTAAAATTCTCTGATAAAATCCTTAAAATTTTGAAAAAAAAAATATAATAAATAAAATCCTTAAAAAAAATTATGTATAAAAGCCGTATAACTTGTATATAAAACTTGTATAAAATCCTTTGTAAAATGCACAAAAATCCGTGTAAAATTTGTGTAAATCGAATTAATCTACTAACTTTTACAAAAAGACCCCTAAAAATTGAAAAGTTTAAAATCCAATAAAAATTTGCAAAATTCTTTAAAATCCATTTAATGCATTCAAGCCGAAAAATCTACCGCATAAAAAATTGTTGCATTCATTAGCATTTTTCAGAACAAGTTCGATTCTTGAACCGCATGGATCTAAATCCGAGAGATGGAGCTTGGTTTAGGCCTTAATCCACTTAATTCAAGAGGGACTTTATTAGGATCGGGAATTGAGTCTCTTCAGGTCTTGTAGACTTAATTCTTTGGGTTCCATGAGACCGTGTTCGGAATTCAACTTGAAAGTGCCTAAGTAGGACACCTGGTGTCATCCGTTGAACTCTTCTCCATTTGAACCAATTTTGAGCTCATGCACTCTGCACTTAGCTCGACCTGCCTGGGGTTGCGAAGGGCAATCCATTTCGGTGGTGCGTTTCCATCCTTATCTGGTGGTGGTGATGTCTAAAGACGGGAGAGATTGGGGTTGAAATAAAGCTTCGGATGAGGGAAGGATCTGCTGGCACAATTTTTTCTAAGACCCCAAAAAATGGGCGGAATGAAAAGATGCTATATCCGTCGGGGCACAAAAGACCGATGCAGTGCAACAATCATTACTACCAAAGAAGCCAAATACACCAAATTCCAAAATGACCACAATGGTCCAAGCTTCAGAAAAGCCTGCATGTCTTCGTGGAGACTTGGCTAAACTGGCCAGGCTTCACCGGAGATGTGATTACACTGATCACACTCCAGTTCTCTTCTCTTTCTTCTATCTTCTCCCTTACTCGATTGTGGACACAGCACGAACTGACCTCAGAAGGAAATACCTCCCTCCTCGAGGACTGAGCTGTTGGATAAGGACCCAATGGAAGTGTGTAGCCGTATGGGCGGTTTCTTCGCTTCTCTAGGGCGGGAAGAGCTAAAACTTTTCACACACAGTACTAATTGCTTTCAAAGCCGAAAAGTTTGCGTGATGGATAGGTGGATCTGAGCTGGCTGTTGAGGTGAATCTGGATAAGGATTTATGGAACTTGAGGGCTGTCGAGGCTTAAGTCCTGAGTCTAATAGAGTCCCGACACACTATTAATCCAAAGGTCTAAATCCAGGCTCCAGATTTCGGATAAAGTGATATTCGGTTTAAAGAAACGATCATGTTCTAAGTTCTTTTATTTTCCTTTTTCTTTTTCTTTTTGCTTGCACTTATTTATAGAATAAGTGTTTGCTAAGGGACTAGCAAAGGTAAAGTATAGGGGAATGATGAATCCATGATTCATCTCCTTTATTCTTTCATTTTGGCTAAAATCCTTGGTAAAATACATGTAAATAGCCACTAATTCCATGTAATTAACATTCTAACCACAAATATTAATATTATATAATTAACACTGATTTTCACCAAAATAAAAGAATAAAGTGAAAAAGGAAAATAAAAATAAAAGAAGGCTGGATATAAAATATTCAGACTGATCCTAACCCCGAGACCAGGTCAATATTGACCAGGTCGACAAGAAAAATAAGTAGGGGGAGATAAGGATCTTTAACCTATAAAAATACAAAGAAAACAAAGACCAAAAATATAAATTAATCATTCTCCATAATGTAAATTTGTCACATATTTTATTTATCATCAAAACCACTCCAAACATAAACAATTTCTTCATCAAAGTTGTAGATAATAATTTAAATAAAAATACAAAATTGAGTTTGCACAAAAATAATAATCAATGCACAAATTATACACAAAATAAAAAGCCACAATCTAAACTTCACAGACCCATAACTTGCAAATAAAAACTCCAAATCACCCAAACTCACCTTTAATTGTATATAGCATCTCCTAAACTATTTTATAAAATTGGGTGCATAATTTTTGGGGTCCATATGCAAAAGTTAGGTTTTTGGCTCTTCTTGTACATAGTACCTATCTTCCCCAATATTCCATATTTTTATAAATTAATATTTTGTAAAAAAATGTCTATAATACTTGTTTATAATAGATAAAAGAATTAATAATAAAATTTTGTAAAAATAAAAATTACAAAATAAAAATAATAAAAAAATATGTATATATAGGTCTATATCATACATAGGTAGCTCACCTATACTTATACATAAATAAAACAATTCTTTATAATGTAGATATTATTTATAAATTATTAATAACATAAATCCAAAACTAAAAAAATTTTTAATTAAAAAAAAAATTAAATAAAATAAAAATAATAAAAAATTGTATAGACATAGGTAAGATACCTATAGGTCCATACACATACACATATCTATTTAAAAATACAAAATAAACTTATAAAAAGTAAATAAAAATATATTTTTATATTCATAAAAATAATTTATAAAATTATATAATAAATAAAATAAAAATTAATTTAATAAATAATAACTATTATTACTTATTTAATTAACTTAACTAATTATATATTTACTTTATATTTACTTAAATTTTATTGGGCGGTTGATGAATACCCATTCATCACTCTTTATTCTTCTATTTTAGCTACAAAAACCTTTGCAAATACATGTAGATATGTGTAAATACAAATAAATACCAAAGGCATGCATTGTGTAAAAAACCTATAATTAGCATGTTTTTGTGCACAAAATAAAAGAATAAAGAGCAAAAAGAAAAAGAGGGAAATATTTAGAATAAATATTGAGCAACCTAACCCAAGGGAGGGCTCAGCATGGGCCTGACCGCATAAAAGCCAAAGTAGAGGGAGATAGGGGCTCATGTGTATATATTTGTAAATAAAGCTATATATATTTTCCTCACCCAAAAATATACTTGTACATATTGTGTTTATATCCTATTAAAAACAAAATAAAAAGATAAAAATCAAAAAGTCAAAAATAACCTTCCTTCACCATGTACATCAACCATCATCTTGTATTTATTTAACCCTATAAATAAATTCATTTATTTTCCAAAATTTTTGTAAATATTCTATGGATTATTTTGTAAATAAAATAAATAAAAAGAAACAAAACAAAATTCAAAATCACAAAATGAAAAATACAAAAATACATTGTATAAATACCACTGTATATAAAGGTATTCATTTATTTATTTCACCCTTGTATATAGGTGATAAAAATCAAATAAAAATATTCTTTTATTCCATAATTCATCTTGTAAATAAATAAAATACAAAATGGGCATAAAAACACAAAAAAATAACAAATAAAAAAATCAAAAATAAAAATCCATATAGTGTACATATACCTATATATAGAGCTAACCTATTTTTATTTCCAAAAATTAAATAAAAATCACCAAAAAATAGAAAAAAATAAAAGAAAAATATTTCATGTTTTAAGTTTTTCCTAATTCGACCTATTTCTACCCTAAAATAAATGGTCAAAAATCCAGCACACGTGGCCGCCTCTGATTGGGCCACGGGGGAATGTTGACCCCGGTCAACTCCCCCGCGCCCCTTTCCTATTCTGGACCTCGCGCGCCGCGTCACCTTCTCCGATTTATGCACGCGCATCCAGCCTGTCTCGCACTCAACCCCCGCGCCCATATTCTTCGCCGCACATCCCTCTCCCTCGCCGGATCCTCCGCCATCGAATCCACACCTTCCTTTGCTGTCGCCACTCAACCCTAGACGCCCGGTCACACTATATATCCTTCACCTCCGCCGCCCTCGCGCCGCATCTTTGGCCCATCCCCTTCTTCCCCGTGACCTCCATCGGCATAGCCTGAGTGACAGCGAGCTTTTGCCCGTGTTGCAGTGAGGCGAGAGGGGCGATTCCATCGATCCGGCGTAACCTCGCCGTCCTTGCTCCGCCGCCGCGTCGAGCACCGAGCTTCAGGCGTTGACGACCTTCGAAGCTACGACCAGGAGATAGCCCATCTCCAGCATAGTCTACTTCAGCCATCAGGTAACCTTAGATCCCTCTAGTTTAGCTTAATTTTAGATTACGCCCAATTCCGACCTCCGACGCATACCTCCGATTCCGGCCACTCCGATCACCCATTTTACAATCCGACTCGATCAGCACCTTCACGACCTCCTCACGCACCTTCTTCACCCCTCCACACAACCCAGATCGCACAGGATCTGGGAGTCGAGCTCCCTCGCCGTCGCCTCGCCGGAGCTCCTTCGCCACGCCGCACCATCCACCTTCACGTCACCTAACCGGGTCGAGGCACTTTGCCCTCGACCCGCGAAGCTCCTTGAATACTTTGCAGGTCCAAAAGGAGGCGTCTGAGGCCCCCCCCGACATCTTCCCAGGAGCTTCTTCTTCGTTGACCTCGCCGGAGCTTTCCAGGGCTCGGCCGAGGCCTTGGCCATCACCATCAGCTGCGGGCAGTCACCAGGAAGCTTCTCCGACCTTCAGGCGCAGCTGAGGAGGGGTGTAGCGCACACAGGAGACCGGCGAAGTTCGCCGGTGACGAGTTCCTCCTCCACCTTCCAGAGCCGTCCGATGAAGCCCTCGCTCCAGATCCAATCCTGAGCGTCCATTCCTCGAGGAGCAGCAGCCGTCGATTCATTTGAGGAGTTCATCCGGACCCTTGATCGCAGAGGAGAGAGGCCAAGAGCCCAGCACCGTTAGATTAGCCACGTGGACCTCTCTCCGCCGTCGATCGAGCCCAAGCGCCGAAGGAGTAAGGGCGCGTTTGATCTCCACCGTCCGATCATCCACGCGTCACCATCGGGCCGTCGATATTAATAAAGGGGTAAATTTCATAGAGCCCCCTCTGTTTGTCTTATTTCAGTTTAGTCCTGTAATTTTAAATTCTAGTTGTTTATTTTCTGGGTCATTTGCATTCTGGACCTCGCACTTTATTTTAATTGCAATAATACCCCTGCCAGTAGAGACCCACGTGCGTCAGCACGTGTATTTTGGGATTTTTGCATTATATGCCCTGTTGTTCTGGATGTTATTCAATGAATGAAAAGTTTTGTTTAATTGCAAATATACCCCTGTGAACACTGATTTGACGCATGTGCGAATTATTTTGGGAATTTTGCAACCATACCCCTGGGTTTTTGATACTTGTTACCAATAAGCCCTCGGAACTTATTTTTCTTACATTTAGGTCCCTGTGTGCCCCAGACACGTGCTTGGCACGTGATTTCTTGGGTATTTTGCACCAGGACCCCAGAACTTTTGGGTATTTGCACTTAGGTCCCTGTGCACAGTGCCCCCTTGTTCTTTTTGAATAAAATATCAAACGACCTCCAAATCCAATGAAAGTTTGACACATGGCTCCTGTCATGGTGTAGGAATTTCTATGATTTTTGGGGACATTTTTGATTTCATTTATTATTTTTAAAAATTCAAAAACCACTAATTTTTGCTACTGTTTGACTTTAAAAATACCAAAAAAATATAAAATCACCTTTAAAAATTCCAAAAAAATTAGGCATTGTTGTTTACTGGTTGCTTGATTTTCTAGCCAAGTTTGGCTATTTTTCATCACATAAAAACACTAAAAATTGAAAAACCCCTAAAAATTCATAAAAATTGTAGTAAATAAATTAAAAATCCAAAAATAATAATTAGGGTACCTAGATTTTCCTTATTCTTTCTAGAATATAGGAAAAATACCTTTAGGGCTTTTTGAGATCCAAAATTATTTTATTTTGTGGTCTTAAGCCTTGCTGGACAGTACCCTATTTTTCTCGCATTGTTTGATTTTTAATAACTATTTTGTCCATTAGAAAAATTCCAAAAATTCATCAAAAACAGTAAAAAACATAAAAAACATAAAAACCATTTTTCCATAATTTTTGCATCATTTGTGTGTCTTGTATAAATTGTTGAAGTCCCCTTGCATTTGCATTCCTTCATTTTCTCATCTTTTAAAAATCTAAAAAAAAAAAATTCCAAAACAAATAAAAACTAAAAAAAAGACTCTTTGGGATACTTGACTACATCGTAGGCCGCAAGGCCAATCTGTGCTCCTTGTGTTCGACCCTGGGAGCTATACCAGGTTAATCTTATAGCAGACCGCTCTTTCTTGTGCTTGCTTGATCTATTTTGTGAGTGGTTTATTTTCTTGATTTACTCAGCCCGATTGATTGAGGTCGCAACGACATTGTGATTTATTTCTTTAGACCTTTTACCTTAGTCATTTGGGCGGTGATCAGAATGGCGCCGTTGCCGGGGAGCACGGCTTTGTAGTCAGTTATTCATTCTGCTATTTTTGACTCTCTCTACATTATAACTGTTTTCTGACACTTTCTCTTTCTATTTTTTTGTGCGAGGTACTACGGGGAGATTTGGAGTACATTTTTTTGAGGACCCGCACGGGAAGAAGAGCAGGAAGAGAGAGAGAGGAGAGGAAAAATTTTATTTCAGAGAGAGAGAACATTATTCTTTTTGTAATAATTTAGGACACTTGAACTTTGGACTCTTGTGGACATTTGTAACTTAGCGGGTCTGTTTCACTGAGCACCGGTGTGCTCGGGGGACCCATCCGGATTTTCGCGGCTTTTATCGTGGTTTTCATAGCTAGCTGCCTTTTCCGGTGTTTCTCGCGGTTTTAGCCCCTAGACATAGGAATTTTGATTGATTGTGACGTAGAATCCTAAGGCCCAACACTTAATAGAATATCTGTTCCCATAGAACGTAATTGGACCTTAATAAAAATCACTGAAAAAGTTAGTTTAATTGAATTTGAGACCACGTGCCGTGAGGAGTCACATACAGCGCTGGCAGGACCCACTGTGGTGGGCACCGAGTGACTCCCAAGATCGGACTCCGGACTCTATTCGATTAGCTAACTATTGTTCTTCACGATCAATAGAAATTGCTTGTCTAAGGCCGGTTTTTCCCGCTGCACCATTTAGGTAGTTTATTTCTGTCTTTTAATTCTGCGCGGATCACTTGCATGTAGAGTGCTGGAGACAAGGTACGCATTTCTTTCTTTGCATGCATCATTGATTTTTCCGTGCATCGGCTTTTTCGTCTTCTCCCTCTGTTTTATTGGACTTAATCATCAGGAGAATCGGAAAAACCGTTAGGCCGCTTGTATTTATTTTTGAAAAATATTTAAAAAGAAAAACAAAAAAATTGGGACTGGATAACATTATTGACCCTAAAAGACACTCACCATAAAAATTTGTCTTGGGGAGAGCAACCCCCTCATTGTTTGGTTTGATTGTGCGAGAGAGTGACCCGAACACTAGGTAAAGCCCTCCGGTGCTCATCTCGACTGATTACCGACTCTTCTGTGCGGGACAGTCGGTTGAGAGAGTATCGGGTATCCCAACAGGTCACACGTAATCGCTCTGATATCTTGAATGTTCACCAAATAAAATTGACCAGATAAATTGACCGATCTTTCACGGTCTTCACATTGTGTTGCGTTGGTGAACCGGGGGTTTGCTTGCAATCATAATTTCTCCAGATCCCATCCGCCCAACTCGCCAAGATCAAGATGATGGGTAGACGATCTCTTAGGCAGCCTCTGGCTGCACCGCTTTCCGGCGCGTCTTCTCCATCATCCAGGTTGGCCCGTGAGAGTCGAGACCAGCTCTCCGGGCCCGAGTTCGAATCCACCCTGTTCCCCCTCGATCCCCTTTCTTCTGTTTCTGAGAGACATGAGCCCGAAGAGAGACGAATTCATTTGACTGAACCTGAGTTGGGCTCTTGTGATTTTGCAGACATTCCAATGGCTGGAGCCGGTAGTTCAGATGATCGCCAGCCCGAACATTTTGTCTTAGACCAGGGGGCGATCAACTCCACCCTGATCGCGTCTTTAGAGACAGTTCAAAACCAGTTACGCGATCAGGGGGCTTTCATGATCGAGATGAGGAGGGAGTTGGAGAGACTCCGAAGAGAGCGAGACGAGCCGAGCGAGCCAGAGGACATCCCTGATGCTGATGCAGAGGCAGCAGCCGCAGCAGCAGCCGCCGCAGCAGCGGCAGCCGCCGCCGCAGCAAGACCGATGCGGGAGCTTCACAACCCAGGATCTACACTGATGCACCAGTGGGTAGTGATTCCTGCTATCGTGGGGGATTTCAAGTTCCCTCCGAACACCCTGCAGATGCTTCCTCACTTTCATGGACTCGCCACTGAGGAACCACACCTCCATCTCCAGGAGTTTCTGATGATCTGCAGCACTGTCCACGACCGTCGTGTGGACCAAGATACGATTCGAATGATGGCCTTCCCTTTTTCACTGGCAGATAGAGCAGCCGCCTGGCTGAAACATCTAGGGAAGTTTGTATATACTTGGGATCAACTCCGCACCGAGTACTTGAACAAGTACTATCCACTCGGGCGGACGAATGCAGCGAGGGCCCTGATCAACAACTTCTCCATGCAACCTAACGAGCAATTTCATGAGGCATGGGAGAGGTTCAGAGAGCTTCTGGATAGATGCCCCCACCACGACATTTCGAAGCCGAACCTAGTTCAGAGCTTCTTCAGTGGGCTGACACCAGAACTTCAGGGTCTGGTGAATGCTTCTTGCGGCGGGTCCTACTTTGCCAAGGACCACAACCAAGTCTGGGCCATCTTTGAGGAGATGTCCGAGAATTACATGGTGATGTCCCAGACTCGGTTGTACACACAGAGAGTTCAGCCGCCAGGACCCGTGCAGTATCAGCGGATAGCACGGGTAGATGCAGGTCCATCCAGTTCGTCCACAGTTGCAGCCGCACAGGCAGAGTCGGCCGCTGCGGACATGGGGATTATCAGTGAGAAGTTGGACCGCATGGAGATCATAGAGAAGAAGCAGTGCCAGGGCATAACTCAGATGGAGGAAATGGCACAGACTCTGAGTGACATGAAGACCCAGCTCTTGTGTCTTCAGGAGGCACAGACGGCTCCTCAGCCCCGTCTTCTGTCGCGAGGCGATTCCGGCGGCAGCCGCAGCTCGTCCCAGCGCTCCAGCTCCTTGCAGCAGCCTAGACAAGTTCACCTTGTACAGGCGGAGCCGTACCAGCAGCAGCAGCCCTCTTACCAGGCACCACCATCTCCAGAATTACAGATGGTGGTATATCAGCCGGATCAGCCTCTGGATGTACTCCCACCCGCCCCATACGATGAAGAGCCGTTGATGGACGTCAACGGAATTTGGTATGACCGTCCCCAACCTGGAATCCGACGAGACCATCCCGGATTCAGGTGGGGAAATGGGGGTAACCAACCCCAGCAGCAGCCAGCCGGTCATGGAGGGCAGTACTCCCAGCAGAGGGATCACCAGCAGCACCCAGCATCCCAGCCATCATCATTCGTATCTCGTCCCTATCAGCAGCAGGGACAGAGTTGGAGACGTGAGCAGCAGGCTCACCAGCAGCAGCATCCATCCTCTTACCCCTCTCAGCCCCAGCAGCACCAGGTCCAGCAGCCTCATTACCAGAGAGGCAACCCGTCGGGCTCCCATGAGAGCCCCGCCATGGATGATCTAGCCCGCCTCTTCACAGAGCAGCAGGCTACATTTAGACGGGAGATGGACGAGTTCCGCCAGGAGATGCGGGACTTGATGAGAGGGAAGGCCGCCATCCCTGCACAGATCGAGCCTAATCCGAATAATTTGAAGAGGAAATCTGAGCAGGTAGTTCACACTGAGCCTACCACTTCTAGTGACTCATTTGATGTTATCTCGTCGGATTTATTCGATGCTGATTTTGTCACACTTAGGAGCGGTAGAAGACCAGCAGGAGGCGCCTCATCTGAGCGGCCACACGAGGATCCATCTAGAGCGCCAGATGAGGAAGAGGAGAGCGGTACTGAAGCCGCACACCATGATGAGGGTGGTACTGATGCCACCCGAGATGCTGATTCACCCGGCGGTACTGAGGCCGCCATTTCATCACATAGAGGAGGTGGTACTGACGCCACCAACAGAGCCGAGCCAGCCAGCGGTACTGAGGCCGCAAGATATCTGCATGTAGAGCCAGCTAGAGGTGGTACTGATGCCACCAACATTTCTTCTGATAGAGCTGTTGTCTTTCCTCGAATAAATGTATCTCGGAACTCTGATTTGAATAAAGGAAAAGGTTTAGTTTACTTTGATCCCACTGTTGTGAATGATGTTTGTGAGGATCCAGACATTGAATCATCTAGGCCTATTCCTAGTCCTTCATCTGAGAAGGACCCTGTGATCCCCTTTCCTAGAGCCCTTGAGTTAGGGAAAGGGAAGAAAAAAGAAAAAGACCCAAAAAAGAGAGAGCAGGAGGAGTTCAGCCAGAGCATGATAGACCGATTTCACATCCAGCTGACCCTCAATGAGGCTTTGCAGCACATTCCTCTTCTTCAGCGATCCTTGAGAGATAGGACCACAGTCAGGAGGACGAAGAGGAACAAGACCGCAGAAATTCATGTGCTAACAAAAGCCACGTGTTACGCGATCCAGAACCATCTGCCGACTAAGAGGCCAGATTTAGGGGCCCCGTATGTCAGATGTCATATCAGTGAGCAGAGGTTCGACCGTACTCTCTTAGATAGCGGATCGTCGATCAACCTTCTTCCGGCAGCCCTTCTCCACCACTTAGAGTTGGGCACTCTTGTACAGAGCAGGACATACCTTCAGTTTGCTGATCGGTCTGTCAAGAGGCCAAAGGGGTTGTTACGAGACGTTGTCGTCACGATTCAGGGTTTGCAATTCCCCGTGGACTTTGTCGTACTGGACATGGAGACCCCTGACTCGTTGACCGATTCCCCCATCATCCTCGGTCGCCCGTTCTTGGCCACAGCCAAGGCAGTGACTGACCATGACAGTGGGAAGGTGTACTTTCGCGTCCAGGGCGAGAGTATACAAATAGAGACGGTTAAGGACCACAGAGCCAGATCTAGATCCCGCTCACATGGCAGAACGGATTCAGAGCAGCTGACAGACGCAGAGCCAGACATCCACCAGGACTGTGATTTTGTGATCACAGATGATGAGGCAGCTTGGGCAGATCCTGCAGCACGGACAATCCTCTCATATTCAAATACATCTGATGCAGAGATGATAGAAGAGGATTGTCTGGAGAGCACAGCCCTGGTTCAGGATACTATTGAGTCAGCAGAGTCGGATCTTGATCGCGACACGATTTTCAGTGATGGTGGTACTGAGGCCACCCTGCTCTATGGTGGTGCTGATGCCACCTTGTTCTCCAGTGGTACTGATGCCACTGAGTCTGACATAGATCCCTCGGATTCAGAATCTGATTGGGCAGATTGTAATGATCAGATGCCAGATCTGGATCCACCTGAGCCTATAGATGAGGAGGAGGTAGAGGCAGAACAGATCAGAGACGATGTAGAGGACCCGCCTTCTCCAGATCCAGTTTGTGAGAGTTCGCTATCATTTTCCCAGGCAAATTTGGCAGAATTGTCTGCATACACACATCTTCTTCAGAAGCCAGATTTGCCAGCACCCAGCTGTCCAGAGCTAAAGCCGCTCCCTACTTCGCTGAAGTATCGATTCCTTGCGGGAGAGTCTGAGATGTACCCAGTCATCATCTCTGCAGATCTGACTGGAGAACAAGAATCCCGTCTGATGGAGGTTCTTGAAAGGAACCGCAAGGCAATCGGATGGAGCGTAGCAGATCTCCATGGGATCAGTCCCTCGTTGTGCTCCCACCATATCTATCTCGAGGAAGGGGCAAAGCCGTCGCGTGAGTTCCAGCGGCGACTGAACCCCAACCTAAGAGAGGTTGTTATGAAGGAAATATCAAAATGGTGGAGTGCAGATTTTATTTACCCCATTTCCGACTCCAAGTGGGTTAGCCCCTTGCATGTGGTGCCCAAGAAGACGGGCATCACGACTGTGATCAGTGAGTCGGGAGAGGAGATTGCTACACGAGTACCCACCTCTTGGCGGGTCTGTGTTGACTACAGGAGACTCAACCAGGCCACCAAGAAGGACCATTTTCCCCTGCCTTTTATTGATCAGATCATAGAGAGACTGGCAGGGAAGAGCCATTACTGCTTCCTAGATGGGTACTCGGGCTACAACCAAGTGGCCATCGCTCCTGAGGATCAGGAGAAGACCACCTTTACCTGTCCCTTCGGTACTTACGCCTTTCGACGCATGCCATTTGGGCTATGTAACGCCCCTGCGACTTTTCAAAGATGCATGCTGTCAATCTTTTCGGACATGGTAGGGGAGTGCTTGGAGGTCTTCATGGACGACTTCTCGGTTTACGGCGACGATTTCGATTCCTGTCTTGACTGCCTAGACCGAGTACTCCAGCGATGTATTGCCACCCGCTTAGTTCTGTCTTGGGAGAAGAGTCACTTCATGGTGACTCAAGGGACGGTGCTTGGCCACATCATCTCCAACAGAGGCATGGAGGTTGATCCGGCCAAGGTCGATGTCATTAGGAAACTCACACCGCCGTCCAATCTGAAGCAGTTACGGTCATTTCTGGGGCACGTTGGTTTTTACAGGAGATTCATTCATGATTTCAGCAAGATTGCCCGACCGTTGACTGACCTCTTAACGAAAGACACCGAGTTCCTTGTCGATGACAAGTGTCTTTCGTCCTTTGCGACTCTCCAGCAGTGCGTAATTGAGGCTCCTGTCCTTCAGCCACCCGATTGGTCTCTCCCATTCGAGATCATGACGGACGCCTCCGATTTTGCCGTAGGGGCCGTGCTAGGACAGAGGAGGGATGGAGTGCCATTTGCGATACACTATGCTAGCCGCACATTGGATTCCGCCCAGCAGAATTATACAGTCACAGAGAAGGAGATGCTAGCAGTAGTGTTTGCCCTAGATAAATTCAGATCATATATCATTGGATCAAGAGTGACCTTGTACACAGATCATACCGCCATCAGGTACCTCATGTCAAAGAAGGATGCCAAAGCCAGACTGACTAGATGGATCCTTCTACTCCAGGAGTTCGACATTGAGATCAAGGATAAGCCTGGAGTCAAGAATGTGGTGGCGGATCATTTATCCCGATTAGAGCAGCCTGAGGATTCTGAGCAGATTGATCCCATTTGTGATACCTTCCCAGACGAGGCGATCCTTGCTATCGCCTCACTCCCGTGGTATGCCGATATTGTGAACTTTCTCGTTGCTGGGAAAGTCCCACAAGATTGGCCCAAGCAGAAGATTGAGACCTTCCTTGCGAAGGCCAAGTACTACCACTGGGAGAATCCCATCCTTTACCACGAAGGAGGGGATAGCATCTGGCGTCGGTGTATTCCTCAGGAGGAACACCATAGCGTCCTCACTTACTGCCACAAGCTTGAGGCAGGAGGACATCATTCTGGGAGGAGAACGGCACAGAAAGTGCTCCAATCCGGTTTGTGGTGGCCTACACTCTTCAAGGACTCTGATGAGTTCGTGAAGAGGTGTACTGACTGTCAGAGGATGGGCACTTGTGGACAGCGTGATATGATGCCGATGCAGCCCATTCACTTCTGTGAGGTTTTTGACGCATGGGGCATCGATTTCATGGGTCCATTCCCTAAGAGTCAGGGATTCGAGTACATTCTGTTGGCCGTAGATTATGTTAGTCGTTGGGTTGAGGCTATCCCCGCCCGAGCCGCAGATGCAAAGACAGTTTGCAAATTTTTGAAGAGACACATCATCATGCGGTTCGGGGTTCCACGAGTTCTTATTTCTGATGGGGGATCTCATTTCATCAACGACCAGGTGAAGGCACTTGCTAGAGAGTTCGGCATAGACCATCGTGTTGCTACACCGTATCATCCACAGACAAATGGTCTAGCCGAAGTGTCGAACAGGGAGATCAAGAATATTTTGCAGAAAGTCGTCCGCCCTGACCGAAAGAACTGGTCACAACTTTTGGACTCGGTCTTATGGGCATATCGGACGTCTTTCAAGACTCCATTGGGTACATCTCCCTTTCGCCTCGTTTATGGCAAGCCCTGTCACCTACCTGTAGAGCTGAGACACAAGTCACTCTGGGCAGTTACAGACATATTGATGGATCCAAATGGTATAGGAGACCAAAGGAGGGCAGAGTTAGCCGCCCTGGAAGAGCTTAGAGATACAGCTTTCTCAAACAGCCTACATTATAAGGAGAAAGTCAAGGAGTGGCATGATTCTCATATCAGCCACAAGCATTTTGAGATTGGACAGAAAGTATGGTTGTTTGATGCGAGGCTTAGATTATTTCCAGGGAAGCTACAGAGCAAATGGAAAGGACCTTACTTGGTCAGAAAGGTACACGATAACGGTAGCATTGATATATCTGAGTTATCTTCTGAGAGTACCTTTCGAGTGAACGGCCAGCGGCTCAAACCATTTCTAGATCATGAGCCGCGGGACGTTATTTTTGCTGCAATTCATTTTGCGTGAGATGTGGTCTTTTGACTCACATCTTGTACATCTCACGCCTGATTTTCACTGTTCCTCCGCCTGTATAGATCCAGTTGTCCATATCATTCTATTCTTTAGTCCCACATCCCATCTCTCATCTTGTGATTATGCTATACTTAGGGTGTACTTTACCCTAAGTATAGGGGGGATGTAGGACCTGCGAGTATTCTTTTCATTCTTTCTGCTCTTGTTTTTGCTGCCTATACTTAGGGCTATTTTACCCTAAGTATAGGGGGGGCAGATTCTGTATATTCTTCACTCGGCTTTCCCTTCATGTACAGCTTTCTATACTTAGGATTAGTTAATCCTAAGTATAGGGGGAAACCACCGAGTTCCTCTTATTCTATTCATTTATTCGTCGTTGTAGTATACCATTCCTTTTCACTTCCCTTTTACTAAGCACGAGTTATGTCTTTTTCATCGCTCTTGATCACTCTGAGGACATCGTTCGAGCTAAGTATAGGGGGGTGTGTATATATTTCATATATACTTTAGCCATAACTCGTACTTTGTGTGAGCGTGTTAATAAATAAAATGGCTAAAAATCACAAAAATTTAAAAATTTTTCCATGTACATAAACCTCTTTTATTCTTGCACATACATAGCTAGTGTACAAAGTATTTCTGTAAAAATGATTTCAAAAATCTTTTGTGTAAAGCTTGTGTAAATATTTTTGTATCAAAATTATGTATATAGTACAAAATTTTTTCAAAATGTTTTGAAAATCAAAAGTTTGCAAAAATCTTGTGTAAATGTGTGTAAATATCTTTTTGCAAAAACCTGCACTTCATGCATCATTCATTCATGATTTCAAAACATTTTTCAAAATTTTTGCATGATTGTAAAATATTTGTAAATAGCATCTTGTGTACATATATGTATATAATTTTTCCTGGATAAGAGTTGACATTTAAACCAAGCCTGGAATTAAATTGAGAAATGGAGCTTGAAAAGATCTTAATTCACTTAACTTCAAGAGGAACCTTGTAGGATTTAGGTTTAAGGCTTTTCAGGTCCATAAGGACTTAATTCTTTGAGTCCACTAGGCTATGAGCATATGTCATCTTGATGAGCCTAAGTAGAGCACTTAACAACACACGCATGACTCTCAGAGACAATGGCTTAACTTGCACCTGCACTTTACACATGGCTCTCCATGGATGAGGTGGTGAGGAGGCAGTTTCCTTTGGCTTGGGGTAGCATATGAGGGTAGTACTTCTAGGCGGAACCTCTCTTCTTCTTATAGTGAAGGAAGTGCACCTCAACTTGGTCTAGTGGTGTTGAAAGCTAAAGACAGAAGCTGTGGGTTGCAATAAAGCTTCAAAAGAGGGATAGTCTACTGGCTCAAGGGGAAATTTCTTATATATGCTGCACCATGTAGATATGTTGTACAAAAGTTGTTGAAAAAAAAAAAAAAAAAAAAAAAAAAAAATTGCAAAAATGCAAAAAGAACTCCAAAAAAATGGTGGGTCGGATTGAAAATTTAATAACCCCACCGGAGTGTAAAGATCTCATGAAGCTTGCAGCGGGAGACTTAGCTACACTGGCTAGGCTTCCAAAACTCTATACTTCTACCCCCTCTTCTTGAGCCGGTTGCACTTGAACTTAGAAGGGAATACCCCGCTTCTCGAGGAAAGAGTTGCTAGACTGAGGCATTAGAGTTACCAGGTTGAGGGAGGTTGTTTCTTTGTCACTTCTGAGGTGGGGAGCCACATATCACTTACACCGCAAGGAAAAGATTCATGGTCATTAGAGTTTGTGTATGTAGACTTGTTCTGATCTGGTTTATTGAGGAGTCTTGTCCATAGATTGGTGGAACTTAGAGGCTGTTGAGTTTTAGGCTTAAGTCTAAATAAGGTTCCGACACATTAATAATCCAAAGATCTGATCGAGCTCCATATTTCAAATTAATAAAGGCAAAATTTAATAAGTCAACCTTGATCCATGTACATCCTCTTTTTCTTTTTCTTTTTCTTTCTTTTTCACTTCTTTTTCAAATAAGTGTTTGCTAAGGGACTAGCAAAGTTAAGCATAGGGGGGTGATGAATACCCATTCATCACTCTTTATTCTTCTATTTTAGCTACAAAAACCTTTGCAAATACATGTAGATATGTGTAAATACAAATAAATACCAAAGGCATGCATTGTGTAAAAAACCTATAATTAGCATGTTTTTGTGCACAAAATAAAAGAATAAAGAGCAAAAAGAAAAAGAGGGAAATATTTAGAATAAATATTGAGCAACCTAACCCAAGGGAGGGCTCAGCATGGGCCTGACCGCATAAAAGCCAAAGTAGAGGGAGATAGGGGCTCATGTGTATATATTTGTAAATAAAGCTATATATATTTTCCTCACCCAAAAATATACTTGTACATATTGTGTTTATATCCTATTAAAAACAAAATAAAAAGATAAAAATCAAAAAGTCAAAAATAACCTTCCTTCACCATGTACATCAACCATCATCTTGTATTTATTTAACCCTATAAATAAATTCATTTATTTTCCAAAATTTTTGTAAATATTCTATGGATTATTTTGTAAATAAAATAAATAAAAAGAAACAAAACAAAATTCAAAATCACAAAATGAAAAATACAAAAATACATTGTATAAATACCACTGTATATAAAGGTATTCATTTATTTATTTCACCCTTGTATATAGGTGATAAAAATCAAATAAAAATATTCTTTTATTCCATAATTCATCTTGTAAATAAATAAAATACAAAATGGGCATAAAAACACAAAAAAATAACAAATAAAAAAATCAAAAATAAAAATCCATATAGTGTACATATACCTATATATAGAGCTAACCTATTTTTATTTCCAAAAATTAAATAAAAATCACCAAAAAATAGAAAAAAATAAAAGAAAAATATTTCATGTTTTAAGTTTTTCCTAATTCGACCTATTTCTACCCTAAAATAAATGGTCAAAAATCCAGCACACGTGGCCGCCTCTGATTGGGCCACGGGGGAATGTTGACCCCGGTCAACTCCCCCGCGCCCCTTTCCTATTCTGGACCTCGCGCGCCGCGTCACCTTCTCCGATTTATGCACGCGCATCCAGCCTGTCTCGCACTCAACCCCCGCGCCCATATTCTTCGCCGCACATCCCTCTCCCTCGCCGGATCCTCCGCCATCGAATCCACACCTTCCTTTGCTGTCGCCACTCAACCCTAGACGCCCGGTCACACTATATATCCTTCACCTCCGCCGCCCTCGCGCCGCATCTTTGGCCCATCCCCTTCTTCCCCGTGACCTCCATCGGCATAGCCTGAGTGACAGCGAGCTTTTGCCCGTGTTGCAGTGAGGCGAGAGGGGCGATTCCATCGATCCGGCGTAACCTCGCCGTCCTTGCTCCGCCGCCGCGTCGAGCACCGAGCTTCAGGCGTTGACGACCTTCGAAGCTACGACCAGGAGATAGCCCATCTCCAGCATAGTCTACTTCAGCCATCAGGTAACCTTAGATCCCTCTAGTTTAGCTTAATTTTAGATTACGCCCAATTCCGACCTCCGACGCATACCTCCGATTCCGGCCACTCCGATCACCCATTTTACAATCCGACTCGATCAGCACCTTCACGACCTCCTCACGCACCTTCTTCACCCCTCCACACAACCCAGATCGCACAGGATCTGGGAGTCGAGCTCCCTCGCCGTCGCCTCGCCGGAGCTCCTTCGCCACGCCGCACCATCCACCTTCACGTCACCTAACCGGGTCGAGGCACTTTGCCCTCGACCCGCGAAGCTCCTTGAATACTTTGCAGGTCCAAAAGGAGGCGTCTGAGGCCCCCCCCGACATCTTCCCAGGAGCTTCTTCTTCGTTGACCTCGCCGGAGCTTTCCAGGGCTCGGCCGAGGCCTTGGCCATCACCATCAGCTGCGGGCAGTCACCAGGAAGCTTCTCCGACCTTCAGGCGCAGCTGAGGAGGGGTGTAGCGCACACAGGAGACCGGCGAAGTTCGCCGGTGACGAGTTCCTCCTCCACCTTCCAGAGCCGTCCGATGAAGCCCTCGCTCCAGATCCAATCCTGAGCGTCCATTCCTCGAGGAGCAGCAGCCGTCGATTCATTTGAGGAGTTCATCCGGACCCTTGATCGCAGAGGAGAGAGGCCAAGAGCCCAGCACCGTTAGATTAGCCACGTGGACCTCTCTCCGCCGTCGATCGAGCCCAAGCGCCGAAGGAGTAAGGGCGCGTTTGATCTCCACCGTCCGATCATCCACGCGTCACCATCGGGCCGTCGATATTAATAAAGGGGTAAATTTCATAGAGCCCCCTCTGTTTGTCTTATTTCAGTTTAGTCCTGTAATTTTAAATTCTAGTTGTTTATTTTCTGGGTCATTTGCATTCTGGACCTCGCACTTTATTTTAATTGCAATAATACCCCTGCCAGTAGAGACCCACGTGCGTCAGCACGTGTATTTTGGGATTTTTGCATTATATGCCCTGTTGTTCTGGATGTTATTCAATGAATGAAAAGTTTTGTTTAATTGCAAATATACCCCTGTGAACACTGATTTGACGCATGTGCGAATTATTTTGGGAATTTTGCAACCATACCCCTGGGTTTTTGATACTTGTTACCAATAAGCCCTCGGAACTTATTTTTCTTACATTTAGGTCCCTGTGTGCCCCAGACACGTGCTTGGCACGTGATTTCTTGGGTATTTTGCACCAGGACCCCAGAACTTTTGGGTATTTGCACTTAGGTCCCTGTGCACAGTGCCCCCTTGTTCTTTTTGAATAAAATATCAAACGACCTCCAAATCCAATGAAAGTTTGACACATGGCTCCTGTCATGGTGTAGGAATTTCTATGATTTTTGGGGACATTTTTGATTTCATTTATTATTTTTAAAAATTCAAAAACCACTAATTTTTGCTACTGTTTGACTTTAAAAATACCAAAAAAATATAAAATCACCTTTAAAAATTCCAAAAAAATTAGGCATTGTTGTTTACTGGTTGCTTGATTTTCTAGCCAAGTTTGGCTATTTTTCATCACATAAAAACACTAAAAATTGAAAAACCCCTAAAAATTCATAAAAATTGTAGTAAATAAATTAAAAATCCAAAAATAATAATTAGGGTACCTAGATTTTCCTTATTCTTTCTAGAATATAGGAAAAATACCTTTAGGGCTTTTTGAGATCCAAAATTATTTTATTTTGTGGTCTTAAGCCTTGCTGGACAGTACCCTATTTTTCTCGCATTGTTTGATTTTTAATAACTATTTTGTCCATTAGAAAAATTCCAAAAATTCATCAAAAACAGTAAAAAACATAAAAAACATAAAAACCATTTTTCCATAATTTTTGCATCATTTGTGTGTCTTGTATAAATTGTTGAAGTCCCCTTGCATTTGCATTCCTTCATTTTCTCATCTTTTAAAAATCTAAAAAAAAAAAAATTCCAAAACAAATAAAAACTAAAAAAAAGACTCTTTGGGATACTTGACTACATCGTAGGCCGCAAGGCCAATCTGTGCTCCTTGTGTTCGACCCTGGGAGCTATACCAGGTTAATCTTATAGCAGACCGCTCTTTCTTGTGCTTGCTTGATCTATTTTGTGAGTGGTTTATTTTCTTGATTTACTCAGCCCGATTGATTGAGGTCGCAACGACATTGTGATTTATTTCTTTAGACCTTTTACCTTAGTCATTTGGGCGGTGATCAGCGGTCAACCGGTCAGCGGGTGAACAGTGCCCGCCCAGGCACTGTTCACCGTCTCCTTCATTCAAAACCGCCAGGCCCTGCGAGCTTCGAGCCTTCTCAGCTCCTTCCTTCTTCCTCGCGCCCAAGCTTCTCCTCCGTCCTCTCCTCCGAGCTCCAGCTGTCCAACCGCTCCAACTACCTGATCGTTCGGCTAACGACCCCCCTCCGGCCGTGAACCCGTCCAGATTCATCTGACCTTCTCCCTATAAATACATGTCAACCCCCCCGAGCTCAGATCATCCGCCATTTGCCATTTTTTTCATTCCACCAGAGCTCCGGAGTCGAGAGAGAGAGGAGAGTGACAGTCTCCCATCCGATCCTCCGTCTGAGCGAGGAAGAGGAGAGGCTATTGGCGAGATCACGCCGCCGCGCCGTAGCGAAGCTCTGCTCCGCCATTGCGCGTGCTCAGCCTCCGTGAGCCGCCGCACGTCGAGGCAATCATCGATTGGAGCTTCGCCAGAGCTCCATTCTCCCAGGCGATCCCCTCCGCCGAACCTTCACCATCTCCGATCATCCTTCCAGGTCAGATCCTTCTCCTATCTCCTCATCTCTCCTCCATTCTCTCCTCAATCCAGTCCCTTCTCTTCTCACTCCCTCCATTCTGTAGTTTTGCGTCGAAAATCCGATTCATTTTTGATCCGACTTATCCGATCTCCGCCTTCATCGCCTATCGAAATCCGCTTCTCCATCTCCTATCATTTCTGACCATCTCCGGCCGTATCCGACGGCCGGAGCTTCGAGGCCTTCCTCCACTTCACGTAGCCTCGCCCGTTCATCCACTATCCTTATCATCGCTGCTACGATCTATCGGATCGAGGTGTAGATCCCTCGATCCAGTATCACTTTGTTTTGCAGGTCGCAGGGTTCCATTCCGACGACGCCTCAGCTATAATCGATCGAGCACTTCATCGTTGGGAGCTCCGTCAACGTCTGACAACGTTCGGAAGTTGCATGGCCTCCTGGAGCGTATAGACTGCTCGATTCACATCTCCAGGTCCTATCGAAGATACAGGAGCAGCTTAGAGAACTTCCACCTCCAGATCCTCCGATATCTCCATCGAGTCGATGATTCGACGATCAGCTGGTGCGGAGGAGTGAAACGAAGGTGTTCGAGCTATCAGCGACGAGGATCGAGTCGAGGAGCGCTTCAATTTGACGATCGAAACTCAACATCGACCACCTTCGTCCCTGTTCATCGAGATAGCGTCAGCGCCGTCCGATCGCCGTAGTCGCGTCCAGATCCGATCCGGATCGTTGACTAGCGCCCAAATTATATCCGTCAGATCGCCGCCATCGAACGGTCCAGCAGGCGCCAGGTGTCAATCAGTTAGCGTAACAGACGCGCGCGTGCAGAGCACGTGACTGAGGTGAATTTTACATATCACACCCTGCAGGTTTCAAATATTACGAACAGGTCCTCGTCGGTTGGAGGCGCGTGCAGATCACGTGGAGCACTGTGACTTTTGCCGTTACACCCTCGCAGGTTTTCATATTTGCGATTTAGTCCTTCCAGAGGTGCAGCTGCTGCGAAGCGCATGATGATCTGAACTTTTTGCACACAGGCCCTCAACGTTTCATATATTTCAAAAGTGCCCCTGCCTGTTACAGTTTCATTACATTTATACCCCTATCTCTATAGAATACCCTATATACACATATAAAACCCCATAAAAATTATAAAATACTTTTAAAAATCATATAAAAATTGTAGTTAGTCTATATTACCATATATTACATATTAGACCCAAAATAAAATAAAAATTAAATAATAAAATCAATAAAAAAATACAAAATACACAAAAAAATACATAAAAACTTGTAAAAATCATAACTAACTCAATAAAAATCCCCTAAAAACGTGCAACCTATCGTTTTAAAGGGAATTTCATCTAGTTTCTACAGAAAATAAAATAAAAATAATTTCGCATTAATTTCAGCTTTAAAAATCACAAAAACTACACTGTTTGCAATAAAAATTCCCTTTTTCCCTTTAAAAACAAACCAAAAATTAAAAAAATCTTAATAACCCTTTAAAATTCCATAAAAATAATAAAAACCTTTAAAAGCCTAAAAATTACAAAACTAAAATCAAATAAAAATTTAAATAATTTCTCATAATAATAAAAATCTTAAAATAGATAAAAATTACAAAAACAATATAAAATTCATAAAATTCAAATAAAAATTCAGAAAAATTCCTAAAAATACAATAAAAATTAGGGAACAACTACCCTTAGGTTTTCCATTGATTTTCCTAGTTTAAAACAGTTTGCCTCCCTGAGTTCGACACTCCCGTACAAAACCGCTATACATTTGTTTAGGAGTATAAATAAAATAAAGGAGATTAATTCACATTAATCTTTTCTGATAACCCTCACCTGGTCGACAACGACCGAAAATCTTTCTTTCTCTGATTTCTTCGCAGGAATTCGAGAAGACAGCAGACCAGGTGAAGGTGTTCATCAACCACCCAACCCAACCTACCTTCTTTCTTCCCCTGGAAAAGCGCTTTCTCTTTTCGCCGACTTGATCTTGCTTGAGAACAAGCACAGGGTCGTAGAACCTCCTCGATAGCTCTAGAGTGACAGAGACTTCCAAAAAAAGCGGTCGAGCCGTACTCCCTACTAGTATATAAAGCGAGGTTGGAGAGGCTAGTTACATCAGCTATCGGCACAATTAGCCCTCGCACTCGCAATCTTAGTCCAGGGATGAAACAGGACCCAGGGAAAGAACTAGCGAGTTCAAGGCCCTTATATACTAGTTGCTCGCTCCACTACGCTTGCTTCTACTCTGCGCTTATTCTTGATTCTTCGAACTGTAGGTATAATTACAGCTTACCTGAGATAGCCTAGGTTTAGATTTTAACCTTGTCGGAGCTCTAGGGAGCCGACCACCCTCCTCACCATTATATACAAGTATTTTATTTTTTATGTGTACAGGTATTATACCAAGGTAAATTATATACAAGTATTTTATTTTGTATTTTCTTGAGGTTTTTATTCCTGTTTTAATGTACATATATATATGTTATAAATAATATTTACAAAAATTATAAAAATAAGAAATTATAAAAATAAAGAATAATAAATAAAATGAATATTTTAATCTGTACAAGTATACAATAGGGGTTCAAAACTCAACTTTTAAACCGGAGCTCCGCAAAATGCGAAACCACCTTCATTAAATAGATTATTTAAAATTATATACAATTAAAGGCGAGTTTAGTACATTTTGAGTTTTTATTTGAGAGATACAGGTCTGGGAAGTTGGGATTTTGGAAACTTATTTAGATCATAACTTTTTATCTGTACATTATTTTTGTGTGAAATTAATTTTGTATTTTTCTTTATTTAATTATATACAACTTTCATGTACAAAGTTTCTTTATTTGACGTATAAAAAGTGAAACCAAAAATAGGTCCCAAAATGAATAAAGAATGAATTAAATAAATGGGGTTTTTATTGTGCTTTGGCCCTTATCTCCCCCTACTTTATTCCTTGTCGACCTAGTCATCGAGATGCCTAGGTCTCAGGATTTCGGGTCATAAAATATTTACAATATTTTATTCTTTTTCTTTTCTTTTCTTTATCCTATAATTTTGGCTTTAAAAACCGCATTTTATACAATATTTATACAATAATGCATGGATGATAAAATGCATGAATTAACGCTATTTACACACATTTACTAGGGTTTTTAAGGCCAAAATGATAGAATAAAGATGATGAAACGTAGATTCATCAAGCCCCTGGAGCCATTTTGCACTTCGCTGGAGACATCTAGAGGTTCTTCGTTCCGCCACCTTCGTGGCCGTGCTACGACGCTCCTCCGGCGGATCTGAGGGTACCTGCATATAGAGGCTCCCTGCAAGAGTACGCCGACGCCATCAGCGAGGCTCGGGGAGGTCGGAAGGAGAAGGGCCCTTGATTTCAATCTCGCCACCGACGAGTTCTTCAACTGCTCTTCCACCTTCGTCGAGCACCGTTGGATATCGATCCTCCACCCAGTTTACACAGCAGCCGTCGGATTCAGCATGTTGCCAACCGTTGGATCAATCAAAATCTTCTAATCTCAGCCGTCAGCGAGCGAACCGTCATCGGGCCATAGGATCTGGACATGTGGCATAAGTGATACGCATCAGTCGTCCAATCCGCCTCCGCTGGGTATTTTGCATTCATTCCCCTAGTGATTTTTGTATTTAACTATTAAGTCTGAAACTTTCTTATGCAGTTTCAAATATTTTGTAGATATTGCACCTCAGCCATTAAGCTTTAAGTATTTGCAAAACGGTCCCAGCCCACGTCACCTCACGTGACTAGCGTACGTGGGGGGCGAGATTTTTGCGCAGGAGCCCCTGCAACTTTGGGTATTTCATTTTGGTCTAGGAATTTTTGTTTTAAGTGTAATACTTCTTGGAAAATTTGCAAAGTTATCTCTCAGGTTTTGATATTTACAAATAGGTCCTTGCGTGTCACGTGCCTTGCGCATGTGACTTTGGAATTTTTGCACATGTATCCCTGGATTTTTGACTATTGGTGAATGGTCCTGGAACAGTATTAATCAGTTATATATTTCTGAAAAAATTGCATTTGGGCCCTTAACTTTTTGGATATTTATATAAATGCCCCTGCTAGAATTGATTTTTCTTTTTTTTGTTTGCATTTATTTCATGCATCTATAAAATCCCAAAAATTTCCAAAAAAATCAACTTAGGCTCCTGTCTAGTTGCTCTTTCACGCCATATTTTTGTTGCATTTTTGTTGCACTTTCTTATTTATAAAAATTCAAAAACATGTATTTTCAGCACTATTTGCATTAGAAAAATATATAAAAATTAGAAAAATTTTTTGAAAAATTCGAAAAAAATTTATATTTTGTGTGTTTCTGTGTGTTGTATCTCTAGATCAAAAATCACTAAAAAATACAAAAGAAAACTCCTAAAAATCATAAAAATCCAAAAATCTTCATAAAATTATTAAAAAATTCCTAAAAATCGGTAAGAATACAATATCTATTTTCAAATTTTCTTTAATTTATTATCTTTAAACTAAAATTAAATTGGAGAATTTTTATTACTATTTGATATTTTATCTCTCCATTTTAGTTTCAGCCCTTTATTTTATCCATCGTTTTCAGTATTTTTTACTTTAAAGATAACAAAAAAATTAAGAAAATTCCGAAAAAATCATAAAAACATTAGAAAAATATAAAAATCACAAAAAACACTTTATTTCCTGTATTTTCAGTATTATTTCCCATTTTCATCTCTCTTATACCTAGTGTATATCTATTCCTTATATATAAATTATATCTTTATTAAAACAAAAAGGAAATACAAAAATATAAAATATAAAAAGAAAATATAAAATCAGTAAATTAAAAATCAAAATATAAAAATATAAAATCAAAAATTAAATGAAAAATATAAAATTTAAAACCCACAAAAAGTCCAAATTGGCTAAGTAATTCAAAAGACATAGGGCACTTGACTTTTGTTTAGTCCGCTTTACTCCTTTGCTTCCAGTGTTCGACCCCTACTTGCTTGTCATTCTACATTTTTAGTAGGGGATAATAAATTTTAATACTTGCTCTTAATTGCTTGATTATCTGTATGAGTTAATTGTTGATAAACGAGAAGGCCTGAGTAGTCGTCTCAGCGACAGTGAGCCTGATTTGTCAGGCCATTACTTAGCGGCTCTTGTCTCTCCGTTTTTCAATTGCTCCGTATATACGGAGCTTAGCTGGAGATCAGATCACACCACCCTCGAATCGTCGCCGCTCCTAGAGTTGCTTCATAATTTGGGAACAAAAGGGTCAACCCCAGATTTTATTTCAACCACTCGATCCAAGTCTATCGCACTATTGTAGTCACTCCACGCGAAAGTACCCGAAGCCCCACCCCTTGAGTGTGGTCATGCGTGAAGCGAGTGCCAAACCGTTTTTAGGACGATAGCATAACCATCCCCAGAACTGCGAATAATTCCAAATTGATCCTTGCAGAGTTGCAATCATGTGCATTTGCAAGTGGTTCCTAAGATAATTGTGGGAATACCCCTTTTGTTTCCCATATTTTCACTTGCGCCCCAATTTTCCAGCATATTACATAAATACCCACATAACTACACATAAATATTATATATATAGTATACATAATAAAAAATATAAAATATAAAAAAATCATAAAAATACATAAAAAATATATAGTAATATATTATATATAATTTCAAATCAGTTTTAAAAAATAAAAGCATTTCTATTTTTAATCAATAAAATATGAAAAATACATAAAAATATAAATACCATCAAAATTCCTATAAAAATTAGCTATAGTATATTTTATTATATTTTACATATAAAACCAAAATAAAATAAAATTTAATATGAAATCCCTAAAATTTTAAAAAATACATAAAAACTTCAAAAGTTAATAACTAATTCGATAAAAATCACAAAAATACATACAATACCTTGTTGGAAAGGTATTTTTGCGCACTTTCTAGTAAAAAAAATAAAAATATTCTGATATTGTTTATTATTTTAAAAATAAAAAATTAGTTCCTATTTTCAATAAAAATTTAGTTTTCACGTTATAAATAATCCAAAACCCATAAAAATTCAAAAAACCATTAAAAATACATAAAATAGGAAATAAAATTCAAAATATAAAAAATCACAAAAATAAAAATCAAATATAAAATATAATACCTATATTTCTTTACTTATAGGTATATAAAACAAAAAAATGAAATTCATTAAAACTAAATAAAAATCATAAAAATTCCATAAAATAAGCTAAAATCAGAAAACTCCTTTACCAAAAATGCTCTAACTTTTTACCTTAGTTTACGCAGTTTGCCTCACTGAGTTCGACATTTCCCTGCTTATTGCTATACACTTAGAGTTTAGGAGTATAAATAATAAAAATAAAATCTTTTTCTGTGAATTTCATCTGGTCATCACAACGACCATTATTTGTTACATCTTTTTTAGACGATCCGGCCATGTGAATTTTTCAATATGATGACGGGTATAATATTCATCGTAGCGATGAGACTTAAAATTTTGAAAAAAAATATCTATGGATAAGTGTCGATATATGAACCGTTGCTAATAAAATAACAGTGGATATGATATTAATAGCTAATTTCAAGTATAAAAAACCATTTCACAACTTGTAATACATTGTTATATAATGGTTTAGTGGCGGATGTTGATAAATGCGTCACTGTAACCTAATTTTGTTTAAGAATTATTTCACATAAATCTCAGTCTCACACAGCATTGCTTCCTTTTTTATTCTTTGCACATAATGCTTCCCCCCACATATGCAACAATTACGCACGAAATATACATTGCTATAGCTTGTTATTGTATAATATTATAGCAATCAGTGTTAACAATAAGGAGTACTTGATCCACTAAATGGAACTTTGGAAGACACTATGAAGCTTTTTAAAAAAATGTATTCAGAATCTCGGATAGTTAGAGAGAGAGAGAGAGAGAGAGAGAGAATAAGGGATGTGACGACATGACTTCTCAAGAGTCACGAGATGGAATTTCCTTGAGAGAGTCCAATTATCCTTTCTTTTTACAGTGTTACCAATAGAGCAACTTCACCAAACAACCCAATTGGCTCATTGATGAACCTTAACGCTCCCATCCATCAATGAGTCATAACTAAGTCAAAAGGCCACATAAATGTGGAGATCTACTTCAATAGTTAAAAGCATCAAAGGAACACATCACGTTTATTTATTTTAAATACCCATTTACTCGTTAAGGTCCTTGACATCTACCGTTCAATACCTAACAGCCTTTACCTCTTCTCTGCCTCCTTTGTTTGTATACCCTTTAATCCACACGCATCATAACTCTCCAATATCCCTTTTCTCCTCCCCCTATTTATAGTTACTGCATGATTCTCTCCTCCAAATCTCAATTCACACTTGAGGTGGACATGGACACCAGCTCGAGTTCGCGCAAGAAGGACGTCCCATCCTCGCCGGCCCTCTCGCTCTCGCTGGTGAACCTTACCGGTCACTTGCATTTAGTCACTGTACATTCCTTAATTGTTCTTGCCTTGAAGCTTTGTTGTTGTGTTGTCTATATAGGCAGGCGTGTTTCGTAATGCGCCAGCTGCGGCGGAGGAGGAAGCGGAGGAGGTGGATCAAGAAGATAGCGGAGGTGGAGGTGGTGCGGAATTCAGCAGCGAGAACACTGGCTCGAGGAGGTCGGAAAACGACGTGGAAGAGGGGACGGGTCGCGAAGAGGAGGCGGAGGGCGGTATCGGTAGAAAGAAGAAGAGGAAAACTAGCACAAAGTATCATAGGCACACTGTGGAGCAGATCAAAGTGATGGAAGCGTGAGCAGCAAACTACTCTTGCAGGAACCTAATAGAAATTTCTGTTTTCTTGATGGGTCTTGTTGAAATAATGGACTTAGAAAGAACATAGTTCTTCTTTTCGAAATCAAAACCTGCATTTTATAAATTCCAATATTAGAAAACAAATATGTAATTAAGGGTTACATAGAAATTGATGGAAGTTATATATGCCTCTCATGCCATATACAGAAAAAGAGAAGTGATCTATTTTCTTTATGAACATATAAAATAAACAGTATCCACGACATTCCATTTGTCTAGATATTCAAGTATGCAGATCTAGATCATTGCTCCTGCGCTTCAAGAACAGAAACCCTAACATCAACTGTTCAATTCTTGCAGTGTTTTCAGAGAAACACCACATCCAGATGAGATACAAAGGCAGAAGCTAAGCAAGCAGTTGGGCCTTGCTCCTCGACAGGTCAAGTTCTGGTTCCAGAACAGGAGGACTCAGATCAAGGTACATCCTTCCGAAACCCTAGACCAGTAACGGCACTTGCGACATAAGAACTGTAGAAATCATTTCATGCACGTATACCCATGATTGCTACATGATATATTGTGTGCGTGCGTGTGTATGAACTGTACATATATGTACAGGCAATACAGGAGAGACATGAGAACACCTTGTTGAAGGCAGAGATAGAGAAGCTCCGGGAAGAGAACCAGACCATGAGGGACGCCATGAAGAAGGGACCTTATTCCACCTCTGCATCCATTGCAACTTCCAGAGAGAGCAATTTGACGTCAGATGAACACAAGCTACGTATTGAGAACATGAAGCTCAAATCTGAGGTATACGAAGAATATATCGACCACTCCTTTTCTTTTTTTTTTAAGAAAAATGGGCATCCACCGTGTAGGTGTGTGCCCAAAAACTTCACCTTTTATTCACCAAAATATAGTACAAATTTAGTGTCAGAATCCATACAGATATGCTATAAGGACCAGTACTCAACTAGCGCCTTTGCGTGCGCCACAATGCTCTCATTATAACACAGTTCCTGCCTAAAAATCACCCCATTTCTGGCCACCCATATGGCCCAGATCATTGCAATTCGGCTCGCCCGCTCCTTTTCAGTTCCATTCCAATTCTCGCCAATGGATTCCCAGAAACCAGTAACCCCATCAACCGTCACCGTTGGGTTTCCAAATAGATACCAAGCATCCATCGAACTTCTGCATTTGAAAAACAAGTGATCTGAATATCTAGGTTGTGGTGTATTACTTTCTGTCTTAAAGATGGATCCTCTAAGTTGTTGTGGTGTATGTACGTAATTATTAATATCTAGGTTGAAACAGACGCGGTTTGGAAATTGCTTACATTTACTACAGAAATCGACTGTCAAAATTCACACAGCAACCATTATTTCTTGAGATCCTTGCTGGTAAATCGTGCAAATCGGTTTTTTTTCTTGTTTTTTGGGTGAAAGCCATAATCTCTATCCATTGTGTGTGTGTTCATTTTCTTGTAGTGACTGCTAAAACTATATTTCTGTGTATTCAGATCTATTAAAATTAATTTATTAATCGTACTACAACTAGACAGGAAGCCAAAGGATTTTTACTTATCTGAAAACAATTAGGTATACTATCTATCTCGTTCTACGTAATGATTTCCGAATAAGATTTCTATCTAAATATGTTAAAATTTAATTAAAAAAACCATGCATTTACGGCCTGCAGAGAACATGCGCCATTTCTTATATTAGTGTAAGTGAACAATAGAAAAATCTATCGATGCAATCTCAAAAATTTCTATGCATGGGATATATACTGCACGATCAGATTACTCTGAGTCTCTGACCGACTAATATTCTACTTTTCTTGCACGATCAGATTGAGAGCCTTAGAGGACTAGTGGGAAGAATCCAACAGAGATCAGGCAAATCATCCTCCCCGAGTGATGGTCAAGATCAAAGGAGCCACTTAGATCAGTCTTCAAGCTTTTATAGGCTCGACGAGTCCAGAATGCAAGAGATTGTCTCCACTGCAATGGATGAACTGATCAAGATGGCGACCCTCAATGATCCTCTATGGATCCGAAGTGTCGAAACCGGCCGGGAGATCCTGAACTACGACGAGTACATCCGTGGATTCTCACCCGCAAGTTCGTCCCCCCGCAGCCAGCACGGTCGGACAGTCGAGGCCTCGAGAGAAACCGGCATCGTCTTCCTTGAGATATCCAGGCTCATACATGGACTTACGGATGTAGTAAGCACCCAAAAAATTTCGCATTGGATTTTTTTACCAACTTTTTCCCTGACCTAATTTGTTCTGTTTAATTAACCTATAGAACGAATGGAAGGACATGTTTCCGAGCATGATCTCAAGGGCGGCTGTGATTGAAGTCATTTCAAATGGAGATGGACGCACCAAAGATGGCCTTATTCAATTGGTACATGGGTTCGATCATTTAAATTTCTTGATGTTTACTGTGTGCAAACCATTGAGCAATAAATCTGCATTTCTAAATATTTTACCAAAACAAATGGATAAAATAGATGTAATAAGCTTGCTAAGACTCAACCTCGATTACAGAATAATCCCCTCTGAACATAGCAACATGTATATCCAAATTTTGAATTATTCCACCTGTTATCCATTCTGCAAATTAAACTCTCATGCAGCTGAGAAATCTGAATAGTATAAAGATATGAACATATTCCACTTCAGTAGTCACACAAATGAGCAATATTGTTAATATGTTATGAAAAAAGACTATAAAATATGAAAAAAAGGTTGGTGTGGCAAATAGTTAGGGGTGTCTATCGAGTTCAACGAGCAGAGTTGGCCTCAAGTCGGACTCGAACTCGATAAGAAACCTAAGCTCTAACTCGGGCTCGATAAGGATCGAGCCCTGGATCACCAACTCGAACTCATCGAGTGCGAGTTGACTCACGAGCCTCTTATCGAGCCACGAGTTTCTGAGCTGGCTCGCGAGCCTCAAAATGAGCTGGCCCGCGAGCCTCTTATCGAGTCATGAGTTTCTGAGCTGGCTCATGAGCCTCAAAATGAGCATGCTCATGAACCTCTTAATGAGTCATTGTTCCATTTTATACATTAAATTATGCAAATGGCATTTGTAGTTTTGATTTTTTATACTCTTTTCTGTAGCTTTTTTGGGCAAGAAAAATGTTAACCTCTATTTTATATCAAACTCAACGTGGAAGTTTCCGTATATATGTTTTTATTTTTTATTAAGAGGGAAAACGAGTTATCGAGTCGAATTTCCAAGTTGAACAATGCCCAACTCGGACTCGACTCGATAAGCTAACGAGCCATAAAACCCAACTCGGGCTCGGGCTCGTTAAGGTTTCGAGTCCAGCTCGCGAGCCCTGAACGAGACGAGCTCGAGTTGAGCTCATCGAGCTTCCCTGACAGCCCTACAAATAGCCCCCCTCTTTTTTTAATGCTTCTAGTTCATTCCATCCATAGGGAATAAAATTTGTCTAGGGTTCTTCACATTCCCTCATCGTCTGCACATCTCTGTCAGCTATACAGAAAAGACCACCGATGTATTTATTTACAGCGAACGTATGTATTTACTGTCTCTTATATTTTTTTTGCATCTCTGACGGGAAATGCAGATGCTCGCAGAGCACCAGCTGCCGACGCCCCTTGTGGCCACCAGAGAGTCGCATTTCCTCCGGTTCTGCAAGCGGCACACGGCAGACCGGTGGGCCATCGTCGACGTATCGGTCGACCAGCTACTGGAGGACAGCAGCGTGGGGACATCGTCGTCGGCCGCGATCAAGTGCAGGAAGCTCCCTTCTGGCTGTGTCATACAGGATACTGCAAACGGCCACTGCAAGGTAATAACTAGTATGCACAGAGCATCCGCAGCTCTAGAAACTGGATAGGATGTTAATGCTATATATGTACTAGTAATTAATTATGGATACTGGATAGGATTTTGGAATGTTGTATGTACACGTGATTGCATTTGTGCCAAATCACGGCAGTATATGCCTATATTATGGGTTAGTCGCGTAATCTTTTTTTTATTATAATGAACATAGGAACTGGAACAGTTTGAAAGATAGTGATCTGACACAGGGAATGTCTATCGAGTAGAACGACTCATCCTCAAACTTAATGATCAAACTAGTACTCAAGCTCAGTCTTGATAAGCCTCGAGTCCAATAGTATTTACTTTTTTTTAATAATCACTACATGAAAATGAGTTGTTGTTACGGAATGCGGCTACAGAAACTTGTGGCCACGATAATTCCGTGACCACTAGTTTCTTGTAGCTACAATCCGTAACCAAAGTTTTCATAGAAGAGTTGTGTCCACGACAAGTTCCGTGGTCAGTTGTAATGGCCACGACATATTCGTGGTTAGAGAACTCTCACGATGAGACTTTTGTTACGGTTACTGGCCACAATGTGTTGTAGCCAGAGCCCAATTCCGTGGCCACAAATCTCACATCCGTAGGCATAGTTCTATAGACACAATTTGTTTTCCTTGTAGTGAATGCTAGGGTGACATCTCGAACTGGGATTCACCGTAGGAATAGTATTTTACTTAAAAAATGTACATTATCTGGAGGACCAGAAATGAGACAAAGAGTTACAATGAGCGAGTACATTTTCCGGATAAAACCTCTGATTTTCGAAAACGACGTCGTTCCTTCTGATAGTATTTACTTGAACTCGAACTCCTTAAGTTCAATCGTATTGAACCTTTTGTAGGTTGATTTTTAGATTCATTATTTGTGAACTTTCTTTAAAAAAACAATTCAACTCATTAGGAATTTGATTAATAATAATATATTTGAGTTTTTTTATAGTTTAGATAAATGTTTTTATTCATGTGTATTCAATAAGAACTATAAAATTTTGATATAAAATACAAGTATATACAAACAACACACAACCCCCATTAACATGCTTGTGCACCACCATTTTTTCCAAGTCATATATCATGTGTGTCCATATGGAATGGGAAAGTGAAAAAAAATATAAAATTAAATCAAGTTATCGAGTCAAATTAGAGGCCTAGTAGATAATATTAACAAGTCATTTATCCAGATTGACTCGTAGCCAATAGTTTTTTGAGATTGGCTCATGAACTCTTATGAGTTGAGTCCTAGTCTTAGCTCATTGAGCCCAAGCTTTGCATTCCAATACGATGATAAAATTTATAATAATTACTAAACTACATAGATATTTACATATTTATTTACATATGGGTAGAATATGCTCATTCTCTTTTTATCATTTTCTTTGCTTTGTTCTGGTTTTTTGGATCACATAAAGTTTTAGAGTTTTTACTGTGTCTAATATGTGCATATGCTTTCTCTCTTTCTATGTTTTCTCTGCTTCTGTTTTTTTCTGCATTTTGATTCTTTTATACTTAGTTAAAATGCATATTATATTTATGGAAACAAAAAGATCTTAAGTGAAAATAGTTATTTTTTAACATAAAATGATAAGGTTCTGATCATGTATCCTATATATAAATATGATCTTTCTTTCCCTCCCTTTTATTATTTTTTTTAGTTTTTATATATTTTTAATATTTTATTATAATTAAAATATACTAATTTTTTTCAAATCAAAAATATCTAATTGATTTTTATTTACATCAGTGCTCCCCATGATTCTTTGCTGGTTTGTTTTTTCAGTTCCTTCTTTTCTTGTCTGCCGTACTAACATTTCATCAACTCCAAAGACCAAATAATTCCCTTCTAAATGATCTCTGCTGTTACAGCACCTGCTTTAACGAATGAGAGTCGCTCGATGAGGATTGAACCATGCTAAGAGGGAGCCGGGGATGGCTGGTGCGCATCCGATCCTTATCGAGCGGCGAGCGACTCCCCCGCGTTACAGTATAGGATCCACTCGATCGTCTGCTGAAATGTCTGACGCAGTAGACTCTGCAGTAGGCCTGTGGACCGCTCGATCGTGATCGAGCGGTTCACACAAATTCATCAGATAAGGGCCCGCAAAAAGGATGAATTTGTGTTAGATAATGAGTGGTGGCAGTCTGTCTTCTTGAAATTCTAAATTTGTTAGATAATGAGTACATTTTCTTCTAACTCGTTACATTTCTGTCCTCGCAAACTCTTCTGCCCACAAAATCCTGACTCCGCTGCTGATTTCAGGTGACGTGGGTAGAACACACGGAATGCCAGAAGGGCGCTTCGATCCACACGCTCTTCCGGCCGGTCGTGGCGAGCGGTTTGGCGTTCGGCGCACGGCGGTGGATGGCCACGCTGCAGCAGCAGTGCGAGAGGCGCGTCTTCTTCATGGCCACCAACGTCCCAACAAGAGATTGCAACGGTACGCCGTGCATGCATGCCATATACGTTATACTAACATCGAGTTCGTTAATTATAATGGGAAAATATCTTTCTAAATAATCGAATGTGCAGGTCTTCATGAAGCGGTTCTATGGTGAGAACAATATTGTTCTAGTAATATTGATGGATTAATCAAAATCTTGCTTATGATTATTAGGTGTGTCAACCTTGGCGGGAAGGAGGAGTTTGATGGCGTTGGCGCAGAGGATGACACGTGGATTTTGCGCGTGCTTGGGGGCGGCAAGCAGCCGTAGGTGGAGGAAGGTGGCGAGCAGCGGTGGCGAGGAGACGAGGGTGTCATCTAGGAAGAGCTTGGCAGATCCAGGCGAGCCTGTTGGTGTCATCCTTTGTGCGGTCTCTTCTTTATGGCTACCCGTCGCACCCCTCACCCTCTTCGACTTCTTGAGGGATGAGTCGCGAAGAAACGAGGTACTTATGCTTATCCATTTCCAACCTCCTTTCTCTCTTAAACCATGTTTCAGATAAGGGAATTACATTACGATCGCATCACATTAGTCAATATCTTTCTTTATTACCCTTAATGTCAAGGAAGTGGATCGTCTGTTGTGCCATGGGCTGCAGCAGACTGCTCCACGATCCACAAAAAGTATAAATTCGTGAGAACCGCTCGATCAAGATCGAGTGGCTTTCGGACGTGCAGCAGATTATGCTGCAGTCTATGAGAAAGCAGACGATCCTCTTCCTAATATAAACTGAACAAAAAAAGGATAGATCGGATTCTTTCGTTACAGCAGAAGTGTTGTAATGGGCTTTTTTTTTTGCAAAACTCATTCCGAAATACATCCTTATAGATTTAATCCTCGGTTAATATTTTACATGTCCTCCAAATTTTTATTAAAATCCGATATAATTTGCTATTTTATCGTAGTAGTCAAATGTTTGGTTCTTTTTTAATGGCATTTAAGTTGCTTAAATATTGACCGGATATTTGATCATTAAAATAAAATAACAAATTATATCAAATTATATCAAAGGATGGATTTTGGAATGAAATTCACAAAAAAAAAATAAAAACCCATTACAGCACCTCTTACAGCAGAGGATCCGGTCTCAAAAAAGGATGACAACTCACACTTTTTTATTCTTTCATTTGCATTAAGAAATGGAACAAGAAATAGGATATTACTATAAGTTTAAACGATTAGAATCATGACGTCTTGATTCAAAATATTAACGATGGCATATTTTTCGTTAAAAAATGAGATAATAGCTCAAAGTTTTTTATGAATATATTGGATTTAGTTTTTACGTTTTAATGAAAAAATACACCGTGGTTAGAATATCCCAATTTTGAAATATTATGTACCAAAATACCACTATTTTTTATTAAGACCTCTTTTTGTTGGACCTATAAATTTCGATTCCTTCTTGAATTTCCTCAAAAATATTCTGCTCTTTCTAGACATTTTTTTCTGCGAGCGTCATTATATTTCATGTTAGGTATCATGGCTGATGATTAGGGATGTAAACAGATATGGATATATCCGTATTCGATCCGTCAGCGTATCCGTTTTATACATATTTCGACTTCCGTATCCATATCCGTTTTAAAATGGATACGGATATGGATATCGTTTTGATATCCGCAAACATTTGTATCCATATCCGTATATCCATTTTCATATATAAATATAGTCATAGATTTATTTTTAACCCTATATAACATAATTCTCTACCTCTTTTTATCATATTTTTATAATTTTTATAATACAAACACATTTAATAAATTAATATCATGTGTTTCCATTCAATTCTTATAGATTTAAGTCGATTCTATAGAGTATTTCTAATATTACTCGTGTGCGATCAGTATCCGTTTTACATCCATACCCGTTTTTTAAAGATATGGTAAGATGATTTTAATATCCGTCAATATCTATATATGCATCCGTATTTGTATTAAAAACGGATAAGGATATGGTAATACCTATATGATCCGTATCCGTATCTGTATCTGACCGTTTGCATCCCTAGTGATGATTGTGGTATTTTTTTTTGAAGAATATGAATGAACTTTGCATGTCCGCACGTTAATATATTGCAATAAGAACAGAAATATTATTTTTTTTTTGAGAAAAGTATAGGACCTTCATCTAAATATTAGAACATATAATGAGAGTTGCTGTTGGCTTCTGGATTGCAGTGGGATGTGATGTTCGACGGGGCGCCGTTGAATGCGATGGCAACGATAGTGAAGGGGCAAGATCGGGGCAACTCTCTCGCCGTACTCGTGAGCTTCTTGCTTAATAAACCTTCTCGATACAACTGCATACATATATACACGCACATGCATACATGCATGCAATTCACACATGAACGTATGCATGCATGCATACGTACAAGTACACACGTATATACACACATATATATACATGTTACAAACATGTGCGTATGTGTACATACGCACACGTGTGCATATAAAAGATGTCAAATAATATTGCATTTGTAATTATGCAATTATTGTAATTAAAATTAACACTACAATAAAATTGACCTAAGGTAACGAATAATTTTATATTCGTTGTTATATCTTCCGTAGTTAAATATATAACAACGAATATTATTCGTTGCTTACTTCTTTGAATTCGCAACGAATAATGATATTCGTTGCTATATTCCTCACAACGAATCATATAACAACGAATATTCGTTGCCGTTTTCTTCTGATCGTTGCTAAATATGGCAACTATTAGCACGGATTTTAACGAATAATTCAACAAAAAATCGTCGTTATATGGATTTTTAACAACGAATATGATATTCGTTGCTATTTACAAGTACAAACGATCATTTGACAGCGAATAATATCTGTTGTTATATCTTTAACGTCGGAAGATATAGCAATGAATATTTAAATTATTCGTTGCCTTAATCGGTCCATCAAAATGGTCCGAGAACACAAAATCATCGCATTTTGGCCTATTTAAATCTCCGTAGAGTTAGATCTATCCTTCATCATCTATCTACTACTTTGCCAGTTATAGAAAGATCCATATTCATTGTCAATAAGAAACTTAGTTAAGGATAAACCTTATAAATTTTATGTTGTGTTTGTTTCATCATTGCTTGCTTAGTTGCTTACAGAAAGATCCATATTCATTTTCAAATTTTTAACTAACTATCGCTAAATTTTAAATTAAAAATTAGTTTTGGTTAGTAAAAATTTTGAAAGATAACAACACTAAGCATTATGACATGTACTGCCGCTAATTATATAACAATGAATATGACATTCTTCGATATTTCAAGTATTAAAAGTAATTTCGCAACTAATGATATCGTTATTATATATTTAAATCATCATTACATATTTAGACAAAGGACAATATACTAATAAATTTGTAAAAAAAACACCACTATAAATTCATTTTATTGTAGGGACGTAAATACTGTACAATATCTAATGTCTATAGTGGGATAAATGAAAAGGTTTTATAAAATAATTATCTTCTATTCAATATATAATAACTTATAATATAACATCATTACAAGCATAAATCGAAGGGTATGTGATATCTTCAAAAATTGTGTTGTTGGACAGTCCAATAAATCCTTTAATTTCTCAAACTTTTCGATGCACACCTATCTCATTGCAAAGAGGATTTTCTGGTGTGTTACAGCACCTGCTGTAGCACAAGGATCCGTCCGACGGAGATCGGGTGATCCTCATAAAGGATCGACCATCTTCAGCTCCCTGTGAAGATTGTCCAATCTTCATCGAACAGATCCCTACATTACAGCAGGTGTTGTAACACAGGATCCGTCCTCATCTCATTGACATGGGTAGGGGTGTAAACGAGCCGAACCTGAGCGAACCAACCCAGGCTTGTTTCGGCTCGTTTAGCATACTTTCAGGCTTGAGTTCGGTCCGGCTTGATAAAATGAAAATTGTAATCAGGTTCGGTTCGGCTCGGGTAAGGTTCATAAAGATTCGGTTCGAGTCGTTAAAGGTTCGTTTAAGAATAAATATTGTGCATGTGCTTCTGTTCAAAGGAAAAACTGCAGTTGCAGGGGAGGGTTTTGTGGGGATTCAGGAATATAGAATATTGTCTTAAGGAGTGGATGACTGGATGAGTTTGGAAAAATAAGTGAATGCCCTTATGTTAATATGGAATGTTTTTTCCTTGTATATATACAATATGTATGTTTATATACTTTTATGTATGTATGTGTATATAATCGAACTTTTAACGAACCGAACCTGAGCGAACTTATGTTTTTGATGTTCGGCTCATTTATTTAATCAAGCCCAAACTTTTTTTTTGAAGGAAAAAGGGTGTCAAACCGTGAAGGTAGACACCCAAAAAACTTTATAATCACAAGTTAGGTACAATGTTACAAAGACCAAGACCCATATAGGAGTCTGGCATGCTCTATAATCAAGCCCAAACTTGTGTTCAGGTTCAGTTCGTTTATTTTCGAATCGAATCTGAATCGAACTTTTAATGAGTCGAATCTGAACGAATATCGAACCTGAGAAATTTCTGACATCCCTAGACATAGGGATTGTTTCTTTGTTTAAGGCGAGATTACATGCTACATATCAATAATTCCAATCTAGATATTCAAAGATGGTTCGATTTCGAAGTTTTATCTTTTGATATTGGTAAAGATATGTGTTCGATCCAAATCTATACACATCTTTAATTAAATATCACTTTCACCTTCCCCTGAACAGATCTCCGACGACAACAAGACCAAGACATGGCACCTGCAAGACTCATGCACAAGCCCCGTCGAATCAATGGTGGTCTTCGCCACCGTCGACGTTGCCGCGATGCAGTCCGTCATGACCGGTTGCAACTCAGGCAACATCGTTGTCCTGCCCTCTGGCTTCTCCATCCTCCCGGACGGGCTCCAAGCCAGGCCATCAGTCATCACGTCGAGGTCCACTGGAGACATGGCGGTCGAGATCGGGGGGTCGTTGCTGACGGTCGCGATCCAAGTCTTGTCGGAGAGTTCCTCACCGGAGAGAGCGACGGCTGCCGATCCTATGGATGCTGTGAGTACTATAGTTTCATGCACTGTGCAAAACATCAAGAGGGCCATGCAATGTGAGGACTGGTGAATTGCTTTCTTTCTTTTTTGAAAATGAAGCATATGATCCAATTCATCTTTTCCAAAAAGCGATTTATAATGTTTGTCTTGTGGTATGAATGTTGTTGTTTCGAGTTAGCAATGAAAAAAAACGGAAACACTTTGGTGGAAGATTTTTCACCAATTCCGATGTTAAATATATAACAACGAATATTATTCGTTTTCAAATGATCTTTTGTACTTGTAATTAACAACGGATATCATATTCATTGTTGAAGGTCCATATAACGACGATTTTTTCGTTGAATTATTCATTAAAATCCGCACTAATAGTTGCCATATTTAGCAATGATTAGAAGAAACGGCAAAGAATATCGTTGTTATATGATTCGTTGCGAGGAATATAGCAACGAATACCATTACTTGTTGTGAATTTAAAGAAGTAAGCAACGAATAATATTCTTTGTTATATATTTAACTACGGAAGATATGGCAATGAATACTAAATTATCCGTTGCTTTAGGTCAATTTTCTTGAAGTGAAAATATACAACAAATATACATGAATAATCATGAAGTAAACGCAAACCCTGATCTAAACAATCAAGTAATTTAGTGGACTTGTACCTATTTATGTATAACTCCAAATGGAGCGAACTCAACTTTAAATTCATCCCATAATAATTATTGATTTATAAAAATACTAATAAATTCCTGATTTCAAGTGAATTTTAACCTTTTGGACCCTTTGTATTCAAATACATAGAATGAAACATTTCTGCATATCTTATTTCAACCTCTTTTGATCTAATTTTTTTGGTAACTTTTATAATAAAAATGTATAGAAAAATATAACAATTATTTAAAGATATCAACTTGTATATATACCTCAAACATTAGCTTCCAATATCCTTGTATTCGCATGCACATATATCATATGTACGAACTCCAATTTGACTCTACTCTACTTTTTTTGAATAACATGAGGGTGACCTCCCGAGATGGGATTCACCTCAAGAACGTTGTATTAATATAATAAAAAAGAGTACATTAGGCAGAGATCCAGAACCGATATAGAGATTTACAGTGGGCGAGTACATTCTCCGGATAAAACCTTTGATTTTTGAAAATGAAATCATTCCTCCCTCCCCAAATTGCCCAAAGAACTGCAAAGGTAGAGCGCAATCATCTGTAGAGTTTCCTCCCACCGACCTTACCATCCTCCAGAGTTCCGCCATACCTCCTGTCGAAGACCACGGTGCGCCAACCTCCTTCCAAACATGTTCAGACGTTGGACACCTGAAAAACAAATGATTTGCATCTTCAGCATGTTCACCACATCTGTCGCACTGCGTGTCGGGAATGTTAAACAGTCTTCCCCTCCTTACTTTATCACATAATCTTCCCCTCCTTAAACACCAGAGGAAGACCTTAACCCTGCAAGGAATTCTGCTGGCCCAAATGATCTTCATATCCGAGCAGAGTTCTAAATCTGTAGACGCAGTGGTCCCCTTAAACTCCATGTAAGCCTTCTTTGTAGAGAACCTTCCCTTAACCCACTCAAAATGATCCCTCACATTTGTAAAGCCTTCTGGCCTCGGCAGTTCCGACATTTGTAGAACCTTCCCTTAATCCACTCAAAATGACTCTACTCTACTTAAAGTTCCTATCTAAAAATATTCCAAATATAAAAATATTTCACGGCTAAAGCAAGATTCGTTTGCAGAAAATGGAATTTAGGATCTTATTATATATAGGAATAAATGTAGTTCTAACTTAGATATTTCTTTTTATTTATTCTAATACTTGTCATACGAAACAAACAAAAACAATTTTAAATTAAACATGGTTAAAATATATCTGTATATTACATTTTGCATTTTATATTATGTATATATTGTAAAACTGTAAATCATTAAAAATATGTTTATATGCATAGTATACTATATTATTACAAATATATATAACATGTGTATATTATTAACAAGAAAACAAAAATCCAAAATCGAAAAACCGGAAATAAGCCTTAAAATTCCTAGCTTTCACAAATAAATTTTATTATAAAAATACAAATTAGAGATCTCATTATAATTATCACTTCCATTTTTCACCTTTTTATATGAGGTCATTTAGTATTTATTTCGAATTTCACATGGTTTTCCTTTTTGAATTTTAAGATGCGACACATGTCAGCATGCTAGGCTACCTTCAACCAGTAAAAAGACTAATGCCTGCGGACACATGTCAGCATCCTAGGCCACGATATGCCATCTTCCTCCTTTTCGAAGGATACTTTTGCTGTCCACATCCGATGTTCCACCTGCTACTCTTCTTTGCGAGAGGATCCTCTGTTGCAGCCCCTGCTGCAGTAGACTCTGTAGTAGGGGTTGGAGATGCTCGATCTTAATCGAGCGGTTCACAGAGATTTGCACTTTTTGTGGGGCTCTATCGTGCAAATCCTTCCGAACCGCTCGATCAAGATTGAGCAGCTTCAGCCCCTGCTGCAGAGTCTGTTGCAGCTGAGGCTACAACAGACGATCGGCTCCCCTCTTCTCTCTGCAATACACTAGCTCCACACAGCCGTGGCCTCCACATCATCCATTGTCCCCTCCCTAATCTATAAAACCTCACTTAAAAGCACTATCTGCACCTATCCCTCCCATGTGAACCCAAATCACTAATCCAACTTTGGCAGGCTTCCTTTAGTGACAACAGCATTGCGATGAAGAACCAAGGTCAGCATGGCGTTCATGGCTATTTAGGAAAAAGGTACATGTGCTCCTCAAGAGGCCTGCGTAGCATTGGAGTGGTGCGTACTGCGTAGTGCGTACAACTCTCGTTACATATCGGGTCCTCGTTTATGGACCCGAATCCATTTTGGGTCATAATCTTTTTATTGTAACAATTAGGGGTTGTTCGGCTAGAGGGGTAAATCCCTCTTTCAGGAGTTTATCCCCCCTTAACCCTTTTTTCCCTCCATGTGGGTCCCACTTTTTATCTTTTAAAAAAATTTAAATAAATCAATTATCCATTATCAATTTCATCAAAAAATAATATATTGTACCATCATATCATATAAAAATTATAAACTACTTCACTTCTACTCACTTTTTCAAACTTCAATACAATCACATCACAATAACTACTCACTTTTTTAGACTTCGATACAAATATATCACAATAAACCCACTTCTGACTCACTCCCAGTTTAACCCTCTATCCAAACACCAAAACTCAAAAATAGGTTACCTGCTAACAGTTTAACCCACCTAAACCCGCATACCAAACACACCCTTAGGCTCCGACTCATGTTGTAATACGAAAGAGGAACCCAATGTTACAATAATTATGTAACTAGAGGATCCGCACCATCCCTCCGTCTTCCCCACAAGCATCAAGAGATTTTCTGGCCTCCCTTCTCGTTGATCCACCTCTCCGGTCAGAACTCCTTACAATCTTTCCCCACACTCCTTCCATCCTCGCCATTGCCTACCTGAACACCAAAATCCTCACATACGGCGTCACCTTCCTTGTGCCCGCTTGGCAGCGTGTCCTCTGTCGTTGCTCTCTTGTGCTCAAACGGCACTGGAGGGTACAGCCTCAGCGTCTTGAGCAACGTGGCATGGAAGTACATGAGATTCCTGAGCTCCTCTGACATCGGAAGCACTCCGTCATCGGATCTCTGGTGCTGCTTCAGCTCCTCGTAGATCTTGTCCAGAATGTGAGGGTGGAGGGAGAGCACGTAGAAGAGCCACGTGAGGTTGGCAGCTGCATCGGCGTCCCTGTCGACGAGCATGAGGTTCACGACGGTGTAGGGAATGCAGGGCCGTCCCTGAGGGTTGTTTGAGAGTGCAATGGTCTAAAGCCCATCCATTTTAGGGGTTCATTTTTACATGTTTTTCAATCTTTAGTTTACGAAAAATAGTATACGTTATATTGGACTCTTGTAGAATCAAATTTTTGATGAAAGAACTCACAAAAAATGGGCCCTTATAAAATCAAATTTTCGATGAAACAACTCACCAAAAAGTGGGCCTTTATGTAATCAAAGGTGAACAACTCAATGTAAACTCCAAAATTTAATGGGATTCCATAAGGACACATTGTTCCATGAAAAATTGTTAAGGGCCTATTCATTTCCTTTTACCTAGAGCCCACAAAATATCAGGGACGGCACTGCTGGAATGGAAACGTTGCAGTTGAATCGGTTGCCGACGCGGAGGAAGGAGAAGAATATATTATGGCCGTTGATGGGGAGGGAGGCTTCTTGCTCGCACTTGAAAACGTGGATCTTGACGAAGTGATCGATTGTGTGGAGGATGTGGAAGAGGCAAAGAGTATCGTATGCTGTGTTACAACAGGTGCTATAACTTAGCCAGATGTCCGAAAGGGATCGGACGACTTTCATAGGACGTCGTTCATCCTCGACTCCTTATGAAGGTCGTCCGATCTCCATCGGTCAACTGCATGCATTGTAACACTTGTTATAATACAGCAGACGATCCGTCCTCGTGGAAGAGGTGCCGCAAGTGCTAGAGGTCGAGGTGGTGGATGTGCTTCCAGAGGGGTACGAGGATAACGTGGCATATGGTGATAACGTACTCGGAGTTGTTTATTGTAGGAGCGAAGGGGGTTTTTTAAGGAAAAAGAATGTCAAACCCAAAAACTTGCATTCACATGTTAGGTACACATGTTACAATGATCAAGATCCATATAAGTGTCTTGAATACTTTATTATATTTTCGATATAAAATCTTTCCTCGCGAAAAATAGTTCCATTCCTTACCAACCAATTCGCCCACAAAATAGATGACGCGTTTTGTTTCTCAGATATTGTACAAGTTCCATACATATCAACGCACTCCCAGAACTCTCTAATCCCAGAAGATGCAACATCCGGTAAATTGACCCCTGCCCAAATCTGTCTCAAAGAAGAACAAAGGAAAAACAGATGATTAGCATCCTCCATCTCCTCTCCACACCGCATGCAGGAGTTGTTAGCCCCAAAGAGCCTAGTCCTTCGAGCATCGATCACCACCTGCTCTCTCTCGAACAATCAGAGAAACACTCTTCCATGGGCAAAGGGGATGTCGGATAGGAAGGAGAGAGAGTTGGGAGGTAGGGATGAAAACTATCAGACAGGGATAAAAATATAGATATAATCATATCTCTATTCATTTTAATATACAAATATGAATGTCGATACAAATATTGACGGATATGAAAATGTGTTGCCATATTCTTAAAATTGAATATGAATATAAAACGAATACGAATCGGTGATGAACAATAACATAAATATTTGATAGAGTAACTAAAATATACATGTTTAAGATGATTTATACATAAAATTGATATACCACATATATTTATTTGATAACAATTATATCAAAAATATTGAATGCAAAACATAAATAGTGTTACACATAATTATAGATAAATTTATGACCATATTTATATACAAAAATGGATATATGAATACGAATGCGAGTGTTGATGAATATCAAAGTGATATCCATATCCGCATTTACTTTAAAATAAATATGAATAAAAAGATCAAAATATGTATAAAACGAATACAATAACAGATCAGATACTTACTTGGAGGTCAATGCCCGTGATGAGATTGCACATCGTGTCGAAGGTGAAGAGGAGGAGGAGATTCTGGAAGTCATGGGGACGTCGGCAGCGGCGGTCTTGTCCATCATAGGTCGAGCTCATTCTCTAACTTCCGGCTACTCGTGAACACCACGAAGCTGGCAATGCCAACGTTAGATTACAAATATTTATCCACAAGGGTTTTCCTTTGTTGCTATCCATTCTATTTTTTTATTGCAGTTATTTATACCTTTCCGTTCATGTGACTATAATCGGGAAAACATTTGCTGCTACTCATGGGGAAAGGGAGTCTTAGCCGCAGGAGGAGAGGGAGGGAGGGGAATTCTTGTGGGGAGAAGGGAGGAAGGGTATGGGTCGAGTGAACCAAAGGGGAGAGGGGTAAATGGGTCAAATTACATAATTATAGTAACAGAATGCTCTTCTTCTGTGTCCTAAATGGAGTGGGGATTTTAATTGATACAATTAGAATATTATGACTCAAAATGAGATTAGATCTATAGATGAGAACTTGATATGTAAATTATCCTTTTTCATTACCTCGTATTTGTTGGTCATGTGCTCTACCCCTTTCTCATCTCATCACCCCAACTCGCCAGTTGGGTTAAGGAGCTTCACTCACGTTCCCACCTTTTTGATTACATCACCGAAGAAGCACCTGATTCTCTAGTGAGCTTCAACCCCCAAGTATAGTTATGTACATACAGCTATATATTTTCCGATGATTATTATCATCTAAGATAGAAAATTATTGAGCCAATTTGTTTCGAGCGAACATGAGTTCACCCATTTCCCATCCAGGTATATGTTCCTATATTTTTTATATTATATATAAATGGAATGTTGTTCATAGCTCCTATTTTTCCATGTACTTTAAACGGTTATTGTGAATTATTTGAGGTCATTTATTGATTGGCATAAGCATTCAAAGAACCTATATCCATCACCATTTTTAGGCCAATAAAAGCATCTCGGCCCCACTCCTTCTTGAGATATTTACATCCATAACTCCGAGTGGTTTCCTAATTACACCTATAACCCTTGATAATCATGAATTACACGAGAAACTCCGAATAATGATGAACTCTTAGATGACATAACACTGTGTTATGTTTCGTTTGTTTTATACGTTATCTTTGACAATTTCCATTAAAAAAGATAAAATTACCCAGAACGATCAATCTCATTTGTGGATCATGGTCTCTCATTCTCTCTCTTGTTAACTTTGACGGAAAAATACGCTAACAACACCTTGTAGCAGCCCCCTCGCTCATTGCCCGTCTCCGACAATCCAATTGTTGAGCAACGATACGAGGCTCTCCTCCGAGCTTCATCACATGAAACTCACATGTCTTTCTCCCTCTCTCTTCTTTGCATTTTCACCTTTTGGTCTCTTTATGTGCTATAGTCGTCTTTTCGCCCCTATCATCTCTGTCTTCTTCTTCGTTTCGCTGCAAAACCTTAATCCCCAATAGAGATCCGTCTTCAAAACTCTCCCTTCATTATGCTCGCATATCTTTCAACTCTGATCAAGATCGTAACCGAAGAAAAATCTCCTCCTTCCTCTCTTATGTTAGAGCTTTGTCCACCTGTTTAGTTTCCACTCCAATCATAACTCATATTCCCACCATAACCTCCTTCACTTCGCATCTTCTCTAGATTGGCAAGGGCTCGAGTCCTTATTCCTCTTCCTCACTTCAAACAGAGTCACGCCCACTTTCACCCAACTCCATTCCATCTTTTGATCCCTTTGCTTTATTCACTATCTGAAATGGAAGCGTGGAGTGGATATGGAGAAGGGAAAAGGAGAGGGGGAGGCGAAGGAGGTGGCGGAGGAGGGGGATGAAGGTGGGTAGCAGAGGGGGCGAAGCAAGGGGCGAAAGGGGCTGGAGGGCAGTGTCAAAGGGGGTGGAGGGGGGGAAGGGGTTGGAGAGAAGTGTCAGAGGGGCTAGAGGAGGGCACCAAAGGGGGTAGAGGAGTGAAGGGAAGGGATTGGATGAGACAGCTGGAGTGGGCGACGTATGGGGGAAGTTGTTAGCGGGGGAGGACGTGTGGGTGGACAAAATAGGGAGTGGGCAGAAGGGGAGGGGAAGTGGGTGGAGGAAGGAGGAGGGTGGGGATTTTTTTGAGATTATAGCATAGTCATTGGATTAAAGATGGTTTAGATTAACTCAATGGTGTGGTCGAGTTAATGGATTGAACTAACAAAAGGTTTATAAGTGTGAGATGGAGTGACTATTCGAGGTTTCTCATGTAGTTCGTGTTATCGAGTGTTATGGGTGTAATTATAAAACTACTCGTGGATATCGGTGTAAATATCCCTTCCTTATATTGATAGTGAGAAGACCTCAACGTCCATCCATTGAGCCATCCAACATAGTGATATGATGAGCCCACAAGTGACCAGTCGCCCCAAGCAAGCCACACCCCACTCACTAGTACTCCACTCCTAGTTGATCGGTAATCGTTGGGCCACGATTCTTGCGGAAGCAATACCTCGCTCACAATGCACCTTCTTGAAAACTGCTTCGTAGTTAATGCTTTTATTGTTACTTCCACTAGAGGTGCAAATGGATCAGATAAATTTTGTAATCTGATCCAATTTGTTGGCATTGGATTGGATTAATTTGGTTTTATTTGAATTTACAAATCTAATGGATCAGATCAGATTGAAATTTTACAAATCCATTCATTTATGAATAGGATTGGATTATTGTCAAAATCCGATCTGGTCCAATCTGTTAACAAAAATAAATAATATATAATAATTTATTTACTACTATTAGAGCATATTATAAATTTAATTTTATCTAATATATATATATATATATGCATTATGAATCCACATTTCATCATCTTTATTCTATCATTTTGACCTCAAAAATCCTAGTAAATGCGTGTAAATAGGCTTAATTCATGCATCTCAGCATTCATGCATGTGTGTGTAAATAATGTGTAAAATGCGATTTTTAAAGCCAAAATTATAGAATAAAGAAAAAAAAAGAAAAAGAATAAAATATTGTAAATATTTTATGACCCAAAACCTTGAGACTTAGATATCTTGATGACTAGGTCGATAAGGAATAAAGTAGGGGGAGATAAGGGCCAAAATACAAATAAAAATACCCTTTTATTCAATTCATTCTTTATTAATTTTGGGACCTATTTTTGGTTCCACTTTTTATACCTCAGGTAAAGAAACTTTGTACATGAAAGTTGTAAATAATTAAATAAAAAAATACAAAATTGATTTCATACAAAAATAATGCACAGGTAAAAAGTTATGATATGAATAAGTTTCCATAATCCCAACTTCCCAGACATGTATCTCTCAAATAAACTCGAAATGTATCAAACTCACCTTTAATTGTATATAATTTTCAATAAGCTATTTAATGAAGGTGGTTTCATATTTTTCGGAGTTACGGTTTGAAAGTTGAGTTTTTGGACCCCACTTGTATATTTATATCGATTAAAATATATATTTTATTTATTATTTATTATTTTTTGTAATTTTATATTTTTATAATTTTTTAAATATTATTTATAATCTATATGTATATTAAAACTGGAATGAAAACACAAGGAAAACACAAAAATAAAATACTTGTACAAAAATATATATATGAAATACCTATACTTATACCTATGTAGATAATGTTTCTATTTATTTAACTGTATAAATCACTTCATAAAAATAAAATAAAAATATATTTAAGTGTATAAAATGAAGTTATAAATATATAAAACAATAACAAAATAAATAAAATTAAATATATAAAATAAAAATAAAACAATAAAATATATAGATGAATATACCCTGTATATAACCTATAAAGGTAACTAGTATTTTATACCTCTAAAAAATAAAAAAATCATAATAAAATAATTTATAAAATAATAAAGATTTTTTTATTTAATAATCAAAAATTAATAAAATCGTTTGATATTTTTAATTGAATTTAAAATCTTTTTCCCCAGACTTTTTCCTGGTTGGTCCACGTAGACCAACCAGGAGGCGGCAGAAGTTGACCCTTGGTCAACTCTCTGCCCAACGTCTGGGCTGTGTCAAAAATAGGTTTTTGCCCATGTTCGCGTTTTTTTCTAGGCCACGTCTTTCATATTTTCATGTCGTACCCTTCTCAACTTTTTCTCCTTGGTTATCCACCTTACACGTCCAAGGATTGTATCGACTTTTGCGCCGCTGAATCGTGAGATTCACCTCGCTCTTCGAGCTGTAACCATCAACCGTTCAAAAATGCCCCTTTCTTTCCTTTGCACCTTGTACCCCCTTATCCCTAGTTTTGAGCCCCTGGGCGTCGTGCTCCGGACTGGAGGTGTGACAAACCTCCTCCAACCGGTGAAGGAGGCTCAAGCGAGGGCCGAGGCGGCCGTTCCCCAATCTCCGGCCAAGTGCCTGTCGAGGTCCATCTCTTGGCTTTCCCGGCCAATCGAGGTACCCTTTTACTTGTTTTTCTTCACTGTTTAGCTAGCTGCATGACTAGGCTTTAGCTTTGTAGTTTAATTGTGTGTTTGATCAAGGTTTTGAGCCTCGACTCCATCCTAATATCCACACTGGAGCTCTGCTCTAACCACCACCACTACTCCCTTTCACCCGCACACCCATCTTCGCAAAAAGGCCCATGTTCTTCTTTTTGCTTGTGCTAACAACCCTACAGGAGCTGGTGGCCAAACGACTCTGGATGGGGTCGATTTTGAAAGACTAGAAGCACCTGGAGCGCCCCACCTTCTCCGGGTCCGCCCAACGTCACCGGCGCTCCAGGCGCTCCTTGGAGACCATCCCCTGAAGAGGAGGAGCTCATGATCCATTTTGCCCCAGTTTTGATGCATCCAGGTGGTCGGAGTGGTGCTGGAAGAACGTTTGAAACTTGGCTCAGCCAAGTTCTTGAGCTGTTCTTCCAGCCCCTCTCTGTGTCGTCTGATCTTCACGCCTCTCCAGGACGCACAGCGGCCATTGGATCAACCCAACATCGCCCGTCGGATCTGCCTAGTCCATCTGATCTCGGCCGTCGAAATCGAAGGGGTATCGAGCCACAGGATCGTGACACGTGTTTAAGTGAGACTCCATTCGCCGTCCGATCCGTGTGCTGGGTATTTTGCATGTTTCTCCTAGCCATTTTTGTATTTCTTAATTAGTCTACAAACTTTCATTTGTTGCTCTATACTTTTGTAATAATTGCATAAAAGCCCCTAAGCTTTAGGTATTCACGAAGTTGTCCTGGCCACGTCACCTCACGTGTTCGTGCGCGTGCGGTACGTGGCTATTTGCAAGGGCCCCCCTTGGGTTTCTGTTATTGTTATTGAGTCTTCGAACTTTTAATTTAAGTTATAGTTTTGGGATAATTTGCAATTTAGCTCCCGATTTTTGTAAACATTTCATATTGATCCCTACTGGGGGCACACGTGTTGAAGCACGGGATTTTGGTGATTTTACAGGGAAGAGCCTAAGGCTTTACGCATTAATAACTGGTCCATTAACTTTTATGCCATGTTCTGTATTTTTTGGTGAATTTGCACTCAGGCCCCTACAGCTTTTACTATTTGTAGAAAAGCCCTTGCTAGTAGTGTAGTTTCTCTTTGTTGTCTCTAATTGTTTCATGCATCTATAGAATCCCAAAAATTCCCAAAAAATTAGCATAGCTTCTTGTTTTGTTGATCTTTCACGCTATATTTTTATTTGGCATTTTTGTTGCCTTTTATTATTTATAAAAATTCAAAAACATGCATTTTCATCACTGTTTGCATTAGAAAATACGTAAAAATTAGAAAACATTTTTGAAAAATTCCAAAAAAAATATATTTTGTGTTTTATGTGTGTTTTAACTTCAGACCAAAAACCATAAAAAATACAAAAGCAAACTCCTAAAAATTAGAAAACCCCTAAAATCTTTATAAAAATCTTAAAAAGTCGAAACAAATTCTAAAAATATAATTTTGGTCTCTGAATTTTCTCTGATTTATTGTCTTTATTTTAAAATTAATATGAGGAATTTTGTAATCCATTTAATATTTTCCATCCTTGTCTTAATTTCGGCCAGCAACTTTGTTCACTGTTTTTAGTATTTTTGACTTTAAAAATACCAAAAAATAAGGACACACATAGAAAAATCACAAAAACATTAGAAAAATATAAAAATCACAAAAATATTTTATTTCATGTAGTTTGAGTATTTTTACCCATTTTCATCTCTCTCTCATCTATATTGTGTATATAAATCCTATATAGTTTATATCCTTGTTAAAAGAAAAAGAAAATATAAAAATATAAAATATAAAAAGAAAATATAAAATCAGAAAATTATAAATCGAAATATAAAAAATATAAAAACAAAAATTAAATAAAAAATAAAATTAAAAACCCATAAAAACATAGCAGTTGTATATACATTTGATCACATTCACTTTTATGAGTTTGATTGCCCCGATCTACATGTTTGCTTCCTGTGTTCAACACTCTGCACATACTTGCACATATACACATCTTTGTTGTAGAGTTATAATAAATTTTAACTTTGCACCACTTTTCATTGTTTGATCTTTATTGTGGGTTAATTGTTGTTCGAAGATCTAATTTCTTGCGGGTCACCTCAGCGACATTGTGATCCCGCCTTGTGTGGATTACTTTGGACCAGTGAAAAATCGTCTCAACAATGCATGTCCAAGATACTCTCTTTATAGTTTAAACACATTCCAACAGAAGATTTACTCCACCCCGCTTGTTGGAAATCCCCTTACCTCACCCCACCAAGTTGTTTTAAAAAAAAGAAATACATACGTGTAGTGTCACTCAGACCCTTTCAATTTTCCAAGAGAAACACCCTTCTTAATAATAATAATAATACCTAAACCCCTTTTGGGTCCTTCCAAATGAAACACCCACCTACGCCACACACATGTCCACCCTTGATCGCACACATCTTTGTCGATTGTTGTCCTCGTCCCCAGTCACATGCACGCGTACCCAGATATCCCTTGTGGGTGTGCACCCAGACTTCATCTCTAACCGGCTATCGTCTTTAGCCTCAGCTCGGGTGTCCTCATCCCCAACCGCACGCATGCATAGCTAGACTTCCCTCTCGCATGCACGTCCATACCTTGTCCTCAGCTCTCCTAGACCTCATTCGCACACATGCAGCCAAGCACCTCCGGTTCATCCCTCCTACATCACGCATTCATGTACAATCCTCCTTCCAGACCTCCCTCACGCATTGAAATTCCTCCCGCACTAAGCAGCCAAGAAGGTTACTTGTAATTCCTATTTGATATACACAAACTCATAATTTTATTTTAATTCAGCGTAATGCATCTACATTTTTTATGTATTACTGATGAATCTACATTTCGTTACTTTTATTCTTTCATTTTGGCCTTAAATCTCTAACTAAATGCATGCAAATAGTATTAATTGATATAAAATAACACTCAATAATTGATACATATATTATATAAATTCTTATATTTAATTCAAAAATAAAATAATTAAATAATAAAAGAAAAAAGAAATGAAGTGTCAAAGACATCGAATGACCCTAGACCCCGAGATCGTGTCCATATTGATGCGGTCGATAAGAAATGAAGTAGGGGGAGATAAGGCAGTCAAATCGCACATAAGACATATTAAAAACCCTAATTCTTTTATTCAATAAATAACCATTTGGCACTTGTTTTATTTTTATGTTTATATACTTCAAATAATAAAATCCTCAACATGAAAGTTGTACATAATAATACAAAGAAAAATATAAACTTGATTTCACATAAAAATAATATGTAGTGCACTAGGGACACACATAACAGAAGGCCGAAACAAAACTTTACAGATGTGTACCTCCTCCATACATACTCAAAATCGACTAAACTTACCTTCATTGTTCATAAAATTAAATTATCTATTTAATGAAGGTGGTCTCATTTGATTCCGAGCTCGGATGTAAAAGTTGGATTTTGGGTCGTAATTGTACTGTACACTTATATATTATATTCAATATATTCGTTCTTTATATTTTTATTCTTTTATATTTTTATATAATTGTAAGTACTATTTGAAATACATTAAAGCATAAACATAAAATAAAAACATTAATAATACATTAAGACAAATAATGTATTGCAATGCATACGTAAACTATATATATGTATGTATGTATAGTCATTTATTTAAGTAAACAAATAAAATCTGAAAAATACAATAAATGTGTAAATATGAAATTAAATAAGTAATAAATATATATAATACTTTTATATACCATTAAAAAATATATAATACAAAATAAAAATAAAATACCCTAAATACATATATTCATACCTATGTATCTACATGCAAATATTAGCACCTAATAAAAATATTGTAAAAATAAATAAGAATCATAATAAAATTTTCATAAAATATTAAAAAATTTCATATTTTAACTTTTATTTAATAAAATTATTTATTATTTATTGTTTATTTCTGATTTATTAAGGCATTTTTGACTTGCAATTTTCTGGTTGAGTTCGGCGTTTGTTGACCAGGCGGTCAATTGTACGCCCTTCATTCTGAGTGCTTTCAGACTCACGCGTGCCCCACTTTTTCCCATTTTTTGGTCATGATCCAAGGCTCTAAATGCCTTGGTTTCTTCACTGATCACGCTCCGCATTCCTCTATCCATCTCTCTAGGGGTCTAGCGTTCACCAACCATGCATGAGAAGCATGTCATCGCCCTTCCCTTTTTGCCCCTTGCTTGAGCATAAATAATACCTTATCATCGACCTTTTGATTTTTGATCCCTCTTGCATAGTCGTAACACCAACATGAACCTCAGGGTATAATCTCTTGTGGCAGCGAGTGTTTCCCCTCCTCGTCGGCATGGAGAAGGTAGTGTAGGAGGCGATCCAAGGTGTCACCAGACCGCCTACGGCAACCCTTCCTCTGCTACCTGGAGCCCCTAGGTATGAGCGGTTTTATTTACTTTTTATCTCGCATTTTATTCCTGTAGCGTAGTTCATCCTTTAATTTCAGCAGTTTGTCGTTAGGTTAGTTTAATTTTAGGATTTTACTTTGTTGGAGCTTCGAGCTCCAACCCCAAAACCACCGCTATTCTGACTATTCCTTGTCTCATTTCCATCTCATTTTCATTCCCCTCTTGTATTATCTGAATTTCTGCCTGCCCCCTTGATTTTGCAATAATTGAGGTACACCGAGCTCCCTCCATCTCTCCCTCACTAGAGCTCCTCGTCCTGCTCATTTGCCTTGTTTCCAGCTTTAATGGAGGGTTGAGAGCGACCCTCTCATCTTCCTCTTTCTTTTTATGCAGGTACTAGAGCTTCTCATCACCTAGAGCATGATTTCAAAGCCCATTTTCAGATCTCCAGGTCCCCTTGTGCTCCAGGCCCCTTTCGATGGGGCCCGGACTTATCTGAAACCACTTGAAGGAGCGGAGCGGCCCAGGGAACGAGTTGGGACTGAGGAAGAGTTCGGAGGAAGGACTTATCCATGATCAAAGCTCACCCAGGCCCAAGTTCTTCTAAGTTCTTTGAAGCATCTCCATCATCGTTGGATCATTAGTGTGGCCCAGATCTAATCTGGACCGCTCGTTTTGATGCGAAGTGGTACGAGGCATGATCCACACAATTGAACACATGGTGCACTGAGTGTCGTCTGATAGCACACTGTTTGAAGAGGATTTTGTGAGGGTCTAGAAATCTTACAAGGTGATAAATCCAGTCGATGCGGTGACCGCTCACGAAACCCGACTTCGAACAACAATTAATCCACAACAAATAAATCAAGAAATGAAGTGTGAATGTGGAGTTAAAATTTATTAGAACTCTATAATGGATGTGTATAGTATGCAAGCATGTAGAGGTCGAACACATGGAACAAGGAGGATAGATCGAGCAAATTAAGCACAGCAGTAAATGTGAAGTATATGTCTCTATGTTCTCTTTTTTTGGGGGATTTTTATTTTTTATTTTTTATTTTTTTTTTATTTTTTTGTATTTTGATCTATAAATTTCTGTTTTTGTATTTTCTTTTTATATTTTTGTATTTTTATATTATATATAGGATATATACACAATATAGCCTAAGGTAGATATAAATATTAATAAAAATATTCAAAATAAAGAAAATAAAATATCTTTAGGTTTAAATAATTTTTTACTATTTTTATGATTTTTCAGGAATTTTTGTTAATTTTTATATATTTTTAAAGTCAAAATACCTTAAAACAAGATTTATTTAAGTATCTGAAATTAAAATAGAGAGGAAAAAACCAAACAGTGTCAAAATTGTTCTAAATTAATATTTATATATAAATAATAATATAAAGAAAATTCAGGAATAGAATAGAGATATATCCTCTAAATCAGATATCTGGAAAGCCCATCCTCGTGCCTCGTCTACCCTACAACCCGTAATCTATTAACAAATAAACTTCGGGATGTTCTACATCTCCTTGATCCGATCTATTTAATGGATATAGACCACAATGTGATGTATTTCCGAATATATTTTCACTTGTGAAAGGGAAAAAGACCTATGTTAAGGATGGTCTAAAAAGTTGAAGGGCAAAGTTCAAATAACTTTAAAATTGTCTACCTATCTATGGCAAAATCACTAAAAAATACTCTAAATATGATAAAAACATCAATATCCAGTGATATAAATGACTATATTCCATTTACAATCTCAAATCCAAGAGATTCCACCACCAAAAAATGTATAATCTTTTTGGTGGATGGTGGAATTTCAACTTCCTTCCACGGTAAGTTTTGGTCTAGACCTTTTGATTGGGTCAAGATTACATAATTTCTTGGTGGAAAGTCAAAGAAAAGGGTTGAATAAATATGAAATGCTCAAATCGGAAAAAAACTTAAATAATAAGTGTAGGAAATAAAATTTCCCGCCTTTTTCATTAAGGGCTCAAAGTCCAATTTAATACAAGGAAGGATATATGATTTTTAGGGTCTAATATAATTATATTTTAGGATTTTATTATTTTTATGTTTTTCAAAGTTTTTTACATTTTATTTACGTAATAGACCTTATTAGGTACTTTGTGCATAATTTTGTTTTACTTTATTAGTGAGTTTAGTGAGGGTTAGAAAATGAAGTTAAAAAATCATCTATGTAAAATACCTGTACTTTTTAGGATTTTTAATTTTTTCTCTCCTTTTTATTTTTGCACGTTTTTATTATTTTTATATTTTTATCATATAATATTTATATACAGATAATTTATAAGAGGGAAAAATGGGGCTGCCCCTTAGGGGTAGCCAACATGGCTGCCCCCACCCTATTTTTTGACAATTTTTTTTATTTTTTTGGAAAAATAAAACCATGTATATTCATCCTTATATCCCTCCTACATACCATTCGAATTTCATCAGAAACAGAGACTCCTACGGCCTCCATCTATATGTCATTTTTTTAACGGTCGCAGGATTTTTTAAATCGACCCTGTCTGGATGGAGGCCGTAGGAGTCTCTGTTTCTGACGAAATTCGAATGTCATATAGGAGGGATACATGGATGAATATACATGTCAATATTTTTCAAAAAAAATAAAAAAATTTACCAAAAATGGGGCGGGGCAGCCATGTTGGCTACCCCAAGGGGGCAACCCCATCAACCCCTTTATAAAAATATATATGAGTTTTATTGAATGTATAGAGTGTCTGAAATAATAGTCATATGTATATATTAATTGGTTCAAAAACCATATTTTCCACGTATGACCCTTTATTCACCCCAAGTGTATACCCAATAATTACTATATTTTTCATGTTAACTTTTAAGGTGAGTAGGTTTCAAATAGAATTCACATACCGAACGAAGAAGTTTCGCTTTTCATGTTGGCAATTTGCAAATAGGGGGCAATTGTTCTTGGTATTTGTGCACCTTAGAATTTTTGACCTACATTTGTATTCTTACTCATATTTTTATATAACTAATTTAATAACAATCAAGTCAATTGGACTTACCGTGTTTCATATAGGAAATTATGAAGATTATCTACTTATTTAGGTTCATCTATGTCTATTATAATGTACATATAAAACTTGTTTTGTTCTATTTTCTTGAATCTTCTTATTTGGACTTATTTTTTTACTAATATAGTATATTTTAGTACTTTCTTATTGGCGAAGTGTTTTGTATTATTTATTTTTTTATGTGTGAATTTGCTTAGGAATTTATGTCAAATTTCGAGTATAATGTAGATGGATTACAGATTCACAAGTCATCACTGATATCCACGTTCTTAATGCATATGAGAGGGAGACAGTAGCATGGTTGATCAGAAGCACACTTCTTGCAAGGTCAACGGTGTGGATCACGAGACGAAGGTACCGAGGAAGGAGTTCTCAATGCATGCATGGGAATGAGGTTCAAGATATGCAACTTGAAGTTGAGATCATGCTTGAAGGCATACATGCATGATTGGATGGAGCACCCCTTATAACATTCGAATAATAACATATGACATCATGGACTCACAAGTACCTATAGGTCTTCGTACCATGCCCAAATGCCCGCAAATGATCATGTCATGACGCCCACGACTATGGCATGACATATTCAAATTGTGGCTTCAACCTTAGCAAGAGTGTACTCGGTCTGTACAAGAATGAGATTACTCGCAAATAATCTCATCATGTCAGCTTATTTCCCACATGTCTAAGGAGCTTCGAGACATTTCCGAAGGGTTTTCATTATATCTATGTCCTTATCTCCATGGACCGCTACTAGTTTAATGCAACTGGATCTCGATGTCATCAACTGTCATCAACTGCATCACAACAAACGCAACAACAACTAATGTCTCCTTGAGATGGAGAGTTTCATTTTGATTTAGTGGGTGGCTGAGATTTGTTTGATCAAATTCTTCATAGTTGAATATTGCCAGTGGTCAAGAGGCACAATTGATGAAGACCTTTGGATGAGGTTTGAACTTTGAAGAGGTAGGGTTTTAAAACACCACTTGCATAGGATGGAAAGAACCCACAATTTCAACAATTGAATAATGGCAAAATTAGGCACAACTTTTAAATCAAATATAAGCAAAAAATGGCAACCTATACCCAAAAACTATCCCAGCTGGAGCGAGAAAGACCTCCTACCCATTCCCTCCCTCCATCCCCACCGTCCGATCCCCCGTCCGACTGCTCCTCCCCCAGTCCTCCCAAAGTCCCCTCTCTCTCACATACTCCAAATCCCTAGAAACCGGAAAACCCCAAATCCTCCACCGATTTTGATCTCGATCTCGATCTCGATCGCCCTCCAGATCTCGCGAACCTCTCGGCACGAGATCAATGTCATCGATCTGATTCGCGGGAGGGGGGACGTTTCGATATTTGATCGGTTATGGGCGACGAGAAGCTGATCCCGATGGGGAGCAGCAGAGATCGGGATCGGGAGCTCCTCATCCCCGTCGGAGAGGAGCCCTCACGCGACGCCGACTCCAAAGCGTCGTCGTCCGGCTCCGTGGCAGGGCACCACCACCATCACCACAACTCCGGCCGCGAGGTCAGCTCCGTGTCCTCTAATAGCTCGTGATCAGAGTGAGGTCGAATTGATTTTGGTTTAGTTATAATTGAGCGCGTTTTTTTAATGTTAGTTGTGGTTGCGAATTTAGTTCATAAAAATGATACTTGGAAGAAAATGAGATGGGTTTTCCCCCATTTATAATTATTTATAGCGTCTGTATGTTGAAGAATGATGAAGTGGTAATAAGTAGCTGATGCTAAATTAGTGGCCGGTTGGAAAATTAGAGCTGTTTATGGCAAGACGAGTTAGCATTTATGATCATATCTCAAGCTCAAATACAGAGTTTTGTCGTGGCAGAATTGTGCTGTAAGATATCGTGCATTTATAGGGTTGCCTCCTTAACCTTGGTGAAAGCATATCTTTTTGGAGGAGAGAATGTTGTCATGACGTGTTCTTTAATTTTGATGATAGCTACACGTAGGTATTTTGAAGAGTGCATGTGCAATATAACTCCATGTGAGGATGTACAATCATGAATCATGGTTACATGGTACATGAGACATATATTATGTAGCCTGGAAATCCTTTTTTTGGACTTTTGTTTGGAAAGGTGTGTCACCAGAGCCTCTGGAGGGGTGAAGGTGGCCTCAAGGCATTGGGGACATGTCTGTTCATTATTATGAGGTGAGTGATAACAAGATGAACATTATGTCCAAGGCAGTGGTGATTTGAGTCGCATCTTGTCGGCTCACATTCTAAGAACATCTTGACCTCCTTGAGCTCCTTGTTTGGGCTCTTCAAGAATACATAGATTGCAAGAGATCATGCCGTAGAGATGGAGATGAAATATTGTGCGTAGTTGAGAGAGAATATGGAGGTAATGTCGATATTAAATAGGGGGATGCCCACCGAGCAAGCAACCTTGTTGAGGATCTTTAGATGCCAAAAATCGAAGACTTAGATTGGAGAAAGCATACCCAAATCTGGAGCTAGGAAAAGGATTGTCATGAGAAATCCTAGGCTCCTGCCTTAGTACAACTATGAATCCACCTTAAAAGAGCCCGAAAACCCCATGAGGATCTTGGTGCAATCGCCTGCATAAGCGAGCTTAAGCTGGGAGCACTCTCTTTAGAATGGAGTCCAAGTTATGTAATGTATTCGGACTAGACCCGAGTCACCACTATTACTGGGAATAAGTGATGAGTCAATGTGCAACGGGAACATAGCGAATATAAGTGGGGGTGATTATAGCACCCCCAAACATAGTCCCATATCTTGTAATCTCAAAGTGTAAGAGTGGGTTATAAGTAGTGGGAACTACTACCAAACAACATTGGCTTGAGCATTTTGAGTTGTGGTCAAGGGATCCAGTTGGGCCCAAGCTCAAAAAACAACTCGGGTCTAGGTTCTAGACGACGGTGTATCAATTTGATGTTGTTCATTGTTGATGTAGTCCCACAACAACTTGTGGTATGACATCTTCTCCATGATGTAGAAGGCCATTGTTGTCTCCCAACTCGTTGAAGATGAGCCCAACGTCTCTTCGTGAAGCTTGGGTTGGACATAGTTCATTTCCTTGGACCGAGGCAGGTGAATGCCCCATCTGCAAGTGTCGATCCATGATTGTTTCTTCTATAAGGGGTGTGTTTGGTCGGGGAAGTGGGGGTGTGGAGGAGAGTCCTATTATTAACGGTCCCCTGCCATTTTCTTCTTTCAGTATACATCTCATTAAGTCATCCGCAATTATATTTTCATGATTGTAGATACGTTTTTGTTCCGATAATTTTCATGGAACACATAGCAATTACATACGAAAAATATTCATTGTGGCCCAAAATATTTGGCCATATGTGCCAACGTGCAATAGGCGTGGGAACGAGAGTGGAGTTGTGGAGATTTATATATTTTATCTGTCAGTGGGTTTAGGTAGCATGTACTATGAAGTTCTTTCTAGATACCATAGAGCATTCAACAGAATCAACACTATGATCTACCGCATAACGTGCATCTTTGTATAGTTTATTGTTCCACATGTTGCTCCCTAACTTCATTCTGCAGTGGGAGTTAGCACATTAACAATACAATATTTGTTGCATTGAGCTTTTTATACGTCGCTTCTTTTTTATTCCCTTTCTGCTCTTATTAAAGTTTTAGTAATGGTGCCTCTACTTAGCAAGCCTTACAGTAATATCTAACCAGTTTTTCTTTGTAGGCTTTTTATAAAGTTTTAAGGAGTTGGGCATCACAGAAGTTCATGACAGGGTGGTAAGCTCCAGTTCTTCCGCCAAATCATTGTTCAGTACCGCATAGAATACTCTTGTTTGTTTTTGATATTCGATGTATGGTAGTACATTTTTTTACCAGGGATTTACTTCTTTTTTACAATGTAGTTTGTAATTATAGTTGTCATACAAGTCCAATTGCCCGTGTCTTGGCCTTTTTTATTTTATATCAATGCTACATTCAAGTTAACAGCACACTTCTGTTTCTTAGCGTTGGAATGTGGAACATCTTTCTTAGCCTTTTTAACATAAATAGTCAATATAAACAACATAAAGTGGGATGATAAAAAACCTAAAGTCAGCCAGGCATTTGCAGTGTTGTGAATAATGAATCTGATTATGAGATTACATTTACATGTTACATGCTCAATACGCTTTCTTGGAAAAAGTTTCCATTAGCAAGTGCTAGAGACTCTACATACATGTTCTAAGATTTTTTTATCTAAATGAATTGAATTTCATACTTTTCAAAGCAAACTCCATAAAATGGTCATTTTTTAGCCACACAATGTAGAATAGACATTTATTTGTGCTTATTCGATACCATTTTCCCACATGCTTAAGTGCTTAAACCACATATTTGGGCCATGCAAACGAATATTTTTTATGAAGATTAATTTGTTTGGAGGAAAAAGGTTGAACATTTATCTACCCTTGGTATATATATAAATCATAAATTAGAGATGGATTATCTAGGGCTCAAAAAGATTCCTAGCATGCTCAACTTAGAACTACTCGTGAAAGAACACTAACATATTTAGGGATAGCCCAAATCCCAAATAAACCCTAAAGGCTTACCATGATCCGTACACGAAGGAGACATCATAGCCATGAATTGATATGCCATGATACATTATCTATATGTTTCTTTTCAAAACAAAATCTATATGTCGATGATATATTTATCTGATGGATATATATATATATATATGTATCCCTTTTCCCAAATACTAATTGATATCTACATTGATGATATATCACTTCATCAATACAATTTATAACCTCTATCAATGCTTAGTTTTCACCTAGTTTTTATCATAGCATAACACATGGCTCATCCCCTACCCCCCTTATCACTCTCTTCTAAAGACTCTCTCCCTCTATTTTTGGCCAAAGCCCCCCGCTTTCTACCGCGAAACCCTTCCCCTTTTATGTACCTTGCATGTCATCCTTATCTTTATCACACAACATGCCCATCTCTTTCCTCCCATATGGTTTCCTTCTATCCGTCCCCTCCAACTATTCTTTAAAAAAATCCTCTCCAATCACCAATCATCGTCAACATCATCGACATCTCCATTGTCTTTGTTGCCACAAGTGGCCTTTCCATCACAACCGCCATCGTCTCCTTAGTCGCCTCTGCCAGTAACTCCTCTTCACTTCCTTTAGCAACTTTGTCACCACCACCACCATTGCTAGCAATTCCATAACCATCGTCATTATCCCCTCACCTTCGCAACCTTCTTCTTGTTCGTCATCATCATTACTTTTGCCATCATCAGTTGCATCATCATTGCCACCTCTGCTAGCAACTCAATCACCACTACCACCATCATTGTCACTATTGCCATCATCCTCATTGCCACCATCACATCCGCCATCAATACCATTACCACTAGCACTATGTCCATTACCACCATCATCGTTATGTTCCGTGTTGGTTTTAAGTCTTAAGATTATGCCTTTTTCAATTTTAGGCAATTTTTGTTGCTAGTTGTGAATTATCATATGCTTTTCAGTTCCCAATTGTTTCTTAAATCTAGCATAAGTTGAGTAGACTTCATTAATTATACTGTGCCTGCTATTCATTGGATTTCAAGATGACTATCATATGAAACTTTGTCGACTGTTAGCAAGGTGGTTGTCTTCGTGCGGGACGGTCTGAGGGGAGAGAGCGGTTGAAGGCAGTGGTTGTGCTAAGTGGCCCTCCAACATGATGCATATGTGCATTTGGTTCGAAATTAGATGTTCCTTTTTTACATTTCAACTGTTGATGGCGGTTTCGTGGGATCAACTTTGAGGAGTGAGCCAAACCCCTTTATACGATATTCATTCATGTTGTTGCGTAATGCAGATTTCATGTTGGGGCGCCTAGGGTGTTTGAGGCATTGCCTTTTTCTTGTTGCTTTGGCAAATTTGGTTCCTGTCCCGGGTCCGCATCAGATGGACAAGCACCAGTTGGAGTTATATGGACCCCTTTAGTGGATATTATATCCTATTATTTGTGGAGCCTCAATCTTTCTTGTCATTTTTAGTTGAAGACTTGAATATGTTGCTCTCCTATATGTAAGTTACAACATGTTTGGCGAAGCTAGCAAGGGATAATTGGATGAATGATGTTTGTGACGTTATGTTGTCCCCAGATTCCCTAGAACGGGTAGCCTAGTCTTTGACCCCCATTGTTCAGCATGCATTTATTGGGATTGGATGGTGATAATTGTCACATGGTCAATATCCCGAACTTAATTTTGGAGACTTTAAGATGTGCGACATACGAGCCTTCTCCTAAGTAGAGCGACACAGACGCGGTCCAACTCTTCTCACATTTCACTTACTCGTACACCGACAATCAAGCACATGCAAAGCATGGACACATGGACATGGACAAATCTTATTCATTCTTATTTAGAAGGGCATACACAATGTGTATGATGGGTTGTGTGGAGAATGAGCCAAACCCCTCCCTATATACAAGAATCAAGGAAAGTCTAGAGACTACTCATTATTACGTTTACACTCATAATGATATTAAGATACACGATCCAATGTGTTTCATAACAACCCCTCGCTTTCCGCAGCAACCTTTCATGTTCCTTAGCAAACCTTTGCATTCCATGGCACCCAATTCATCTTCTTGTCTCTTCGGGTCCCATGATATCCCCTCACTTCCATAGATGATACCGCATCAACCGTCGATCTTCTACACACTTGCACTCCAACATGTGCTAACATGGTTTTGCCAAATTAGAGCCACACGCCACCAAACGCTTGATCTTATGCCAAAAGAAATCCACGACCTATAAGAACTTCATGTGATACATGTCCTTACCCATCCATAGACTAAGAGGAAGTCCTTCGTAAATCTTCTATCGTGGTCTTTAAATTACTCCCACACATACGTCATCGATCATGCATGCCCATGATTGCACTCAACAGATGCAACACCTCCATGCCTTCTTCGACCGCCATGCCCTAATATGAATGACGTAGGCCTCTATGCATAAACTTGCATTACTACATGTCTTTGCTCCTTAACATCTCTGATGCTTCATTGCTTATATCACAACTATGACCTCATTGCATCCTTTTTCATGTCTTACATTGTTGTCTATACTTGTTGTGCAAGCTCTGCCATGAGATCTATGATACTTTACTTCCAAGTTAGTATCATCATGTGGTGCTCTCATTGCTATGTACTTCCAATGGCAAGATCCACCGGAGTCCACAAGATTCTAGTGGATAACTGATGAGCTATTGACCTAGTGCAACTTCCTGTTGAAGTGTCACATCTCTCATGTTTGTGGCTCTGCCGTCATCCATGCACACACATCCTCGATCATAGAATTTGCAGGCATGTTAGTAAGGGCGATCATCTCGTGTAGCTAGGCTTTGATGGCGGAGGAAGCATGGGATTTTAATGATGTAAGTGGTGAATGGAGAAGCTAGGGACCAAGGGTAAGGCCACTATCTTGGAAGAACCATTTACACAAGGCTTGTTGGTGTTTTCTTGCAAGGGTTGTTGGGAGGGGGAAGCAGGGTGGGTCATGGGAACTACATGACCCTGAAGATTACAATGGGAGGTTGGAAGCTATGCTGGAGGTTGGAGTTCTGGTAGATAACACAATGGTTATCGTGGCTCAAGGGAGGCACATGATTTTTGTATAAATGGTCGATTGTCTTGAGATTGTGTTGGAGGGAGCCCCCTCAGTTAATGAAAGTTATTTCTTAGAATAACAAGGGATTGTGACAACAAAAAACAAAGGTGGTGGCACCATCTCTTAGATATTTGCAGGAACCAAAGATTAATATATGTGATACTACCCTATGGAAATCAATGTTAGAGCCTTAACTTTCGAAGTTTGGGTGTTTGGGTAGTTGGGACCATCAACGGCTTTCTAATAGGATGAAATAGTGACATATTCCACTTAGTCAATGTAATTATTCAGCTCATATCAATCACATTGGTCTTGAATCTATCTTAGACGATAGTAGGTTGGTGGTTTCCATTGTGGGATGAACTTAGATGTGCTTGTGTTGGATTTTCATGAACTTTCTGAAATTATGGAGGGTGATTTCAACTTTCAACTTCATCTTGTTTGCAGATGATCTACTTTAAAGTAATGGGGGGGGGCTTGATCCTAGATCGTCTTACTTCACCTACTTTGCCAACGACCAGTAATTAGAGGTTATGGATGTGTTGAACAACAAATATAAGTGGATGAATTCCAATTCTAGATTTCGGATCTCCATTTCTTCATATCCTCAGGTGTTAGGAGTTATATTTGCCACCGTCAGTTTGATCTCTGCCTAGATCGCACTCGGATGATACCGTATATAGTTGGGACTTTGGTGAGACCAATTAACGTTCCATCTTTCGTTTTAAGAGGTCTTGGTTACGAAGAAGTTGTGTTTCAATAGTTGGTGGTTGATTTATGGGGGAGTTAGAGGGTGTGTGATCAGTTCAGCTTCATGGTAGATGGTCCTGAAGCTCATGGAAGCAAAAGGAAAGGAGAATTTTTTCTTAGGATGAGGTTATTAGGCTAGATCATAGAAGGCTATATCGGCAATATATCGGCAATATATCACCGATACTTCGGTTTCGATAGGGAAGGGGTTTCGATATCACCCAATATATCCTTTTACAGGGATATCAGCGATAGATCGCCTATATCGCCATATCGGCTCATATCAATAAAAAATGAATGGATTCAATACAAAAAATCCCGGATATCGATCGATATCGCCGATGTTTCGCCGATATCTCTATATATCAATGCTATTATTTATGCAAGATTGATTCCACTACTTATCTAGCTACACCTAGTATTAAAACACATATCTAGCTACACCTAGTATTAAAACACAATGGTTTATATATATATTTTGTTTCGGGCTGCCCCCGCACAACCTGGGCCCCCCCAGCCTCCCCAGGCTCGCTGACCGGGTAGCAAGACCCTCGTACTGGCAGGGTACGGTGCAACAGGATGGTGCATACAATGGTTCTTCAACTTGGTGTATATTTGCAAGTTATTTCATGTTGTAAGAACTTGAATGAAATCGATTTCCAATATCTATAAGTCAATTCTTAAAAAAATCTTTAAGCTAAGAATCAACATTAATATCAATATGTTCGAAATTATCGATATATGCGATATAAGCTTCATAGATGATCTATACGTGTGATCTAAGAGTATATTTGTAATTTATTTAGTGATTTAAGAACTTGGATGAACTCCATTTTCAATATATATAGGTTAACAACTAACGATAGTAGCGATATGTTCGATATGACCGATATGTGGAATATAAGGATCATAATCTTTACAAATGATCTATCATCTATATGTGTCATCTAAGTGTATATTTGTGAGTTATTTAATGTTATAAGAACTTGAATGGAATCCATTTGCAATATATATAGGTTAGGAATAAACATTAGCATCGATATGTTCGATATGACCGATATGTGTGATATATAGGCTATAAATGATCGATATGTGTGACATAAGTATGTATTTGTAGGTTATTTGTTGTTTTAATATCTTATATGATCTTAATTTGTGAAAAAATGACAGAAATGGCTTTTTGAGTCATTTCCAACATTTCCACCGATATTGTCGATGTATCGACGATATATCCCGATATATTCATTTCCGGGCGGATCGAAATGATATCGATATGGCCTTCCTTGGGATAGATAGCTTAAAGGATACTTGGGTGGCTGGGAGTTGAGTTTGAAGCGGAGTCAAACCAGAAAGGATCAACAGAAGGTTCTTCTCGAAGAGGATAAGGGGGAGGGGGTGGATCGGCTATATGATCAGGGGGAGGGGGTGGATCGGCTATATGATCTGCGATCTACGTAATTTTGTGCTATTTATGGTTAATTTAGCATTTAAGGTGTTTTTTTAGGTTTATTGTGACTAACACTTGGTAATGTGTATTTACATGTGTTTATATCCAGCCTTTACATAATTCATACTTGTTAACATGGGGAGTTAGATGCTCATCGCTTGTTATGCGAAAAAGAATAACGAACAGAGTTCTACTAATTAATCCGGAGACTGGACAATGCACAAAAAAATTCAACCTAGGTAGAAATCCTCGTGGTCTTCTCACCTTCCTTTTTAATAAATATAAAGTATTATTCATGCATAGCTAAATATAAAGTATTATTCATGCCATAGCTACATCTGAACCGATAATCCATTTATCGTGTACCCTCCGATACACCTTTTCATAATATTATGCCTTGCTGTCACCGCCAAAGTGTCCACCATAATAGTGGAACATAATGGCATTTGGGGGCATCCTTGCTTGACCCCTCTCCGATGTTAGAAAAAAGCTGCCATCCACGCAACCATTCACCAACACGAAGTAAGACATTATAGTTAGACACCTCTTCATCAACACAATCCAAAAAACCTCTTTTATAGTGAGAGAACCAAAGGAGCCTCCAATGTTGATAATTATAGCCTTTGTAGAAATCAAACTTGCACAGTAGACCTGACACCTATCTTCTCGTATCTACTACCAACTCGGATGCCAGTCATATTGTTCGTCATCAACCCACAATGTAAGAAAGCAACTTATTCGAGGCTAATAAGATCATGTAAGACGTCCCAATATTTGTTAGAAGCTTTGCAATAGGTTCTATGTGCGACATTCTTGCGCTAATAAAAGAAAATGGTTTTGTTTATCTTGTCAAAACTTGAATTTTCGAACTCCTCAATCAACTCCGTAACATTAGCACTCACCACTTCCCAGAATTCCTTAAAGGAAAATATAGGGATGCGATCCGATCCATAGACCTATAGACATTTGGTCCATCCATAGCAACTCGAATCCTTTTCCCCTAAAGACTATATGAGTGTATCCATCCGTTCGACATCCATTCATACTAGCTCCACGACCTGACCAACGCCAATCGATGCCACTTACCTTTCGACTAAAAAACTTGAAGTGATTCACTATCGCTCTTCTTCCGTTACTCCCCCGCCTCTCTTGATGGACACCCTGCTCAAATGGAATAGATATGGTTTCTCTTCCTCCTACCACCGACCACTAGTTAAAGAACGCCATGTTCACGTCTCCCTCCTTTAGCTAATCTACTTGGACTACTATCTTAACTTGACTTTGTGCTTTCCGTCCTCAACAATTTGCAGTTTGCTAAGCTCTTTTTTTCAAACTTATTGCTAGTAAGAGTCATAGTATCCTTCGGATGGTCCATATTGTTAGCCACTCTTGCACACCAGCTTTCCTTTATCATCTCTAGATCTAGACATACTCCCTATACCCTTGGAACTCCCTTTTCAGGTTAGCAAGCTTGAAAATAAACGCATAAAGTGGTAGATCCCTAACATTGTCAAGTAGTGTAGATCTTGAACACTGTCTCATTGATACCTTCCTCCATAATCCGCAACCTTTAAAACTTGAAATATTGAGAAAATGTGTAGTCTATCCCATGATGACAAGAAAGATTCTTGAGTAAAACCCTCACCGAAGCCATATGGAATAACATCTTGATAGAAAGAAAAAACCGCTCTAAACATGATATAGAAGATTGATTCCTCCTAGTATCTTTGCAATTTGTTGCATCAACCACCTCCAACTGAAGTTCACCAACCAAAGTCAATTCGTTGTTGATGTGTGGTACCCTTTTGATGATTATCATATCAGAGAGTGCCATTGAAGTCACCTCTAATCATCCATGGAACGTGCAAAAATCTTGATCTTTGCCTCTATTAACTCTGTTCAAAGCTTCCTCATTGAAGAATTAGTTGACACATACAATGCAATATTACAACTCGAAAGTTATCTACCCACCTCCAAAGAGACATGATTAGCGTCCTTGCACCATGATGCTCGTCCTCAAACTGGAAAAAGGTCCCCACTCCATCCAACCAATATACTCCTAGGTCTCCTAAGGGAATCCATAAAATGATGTTCTTAAGCATGTTCCCTTTTAATATCCTCCTCAAACCTTTGTCACATTGTTCCAACTTCATCATATAGCAGAACAATATTAGTGGACTACTATGGTATATACTTTCCATGTTGTCCAATTTTTTAATGTCGCAAAAACCCTACACATTCTTCTTGAGACATGATGACCTTTGTATAGGTGAGTGGGTTGAGCTCTTCCTTGAGATAACATCCATTATATTAGTCACCATAATTTGATACTTGGCTAGGGATGCAAACATATGGATATGGATATAAGTATCGTTATATCCTTATCCGTTTTTAAATACAGATACGGATACATATACATATGTGACGGATATTAAAACCATGTTACCATATCCTTAAAAATGGATACATATATAAAATGGATATTGATCGCGTATGAATAATGTTAGAAATATTCCATAGATTGACTTAAATATACATGAATTGGATGGAAGAAACATGATATAAATATACTAAATGTGCTTATATCATAAAAATTATACCAAACATGGTAAAAGAAGGTATGTAATTATGCTATATATGTTTAAAATAAATCTATAGTTGTATTAATATATGAAAATGGATATACATATAAGAGTGTTTGTGGATATCAAAATGATATCCATATTCGAAATAATTTTAAAACTGATACGGATATAGATGTCAGTGATGATCGGTATCCATATCTGTTTGCAGCCTTGACCATTGCAACAGCTTCACCTACCTCAAATTCTACTCTTCCCACCACCGCTAGAACCGAGTCGTCCTCCATTGAAGTCATCCTCTCCATAGAAGATGATTGTATCCATACATCCTCTCTCCTTGTGTCCCATGTGATTCGAGCTGTAAAGTTGGATTGGGCAACATGTGTGCTTCAAAGTTCTCTGACCCCCTACAAAGAGGAGGGCTGCTGGTCCGGTAAGAATATCCACTTGGAATGGAGTGAGCCGGGACCACCGAGGTAAAAAATGTCCTCGATTAACACTAATCTCCCATCAGCACAGTCATATATTTACATTGCAATGTGGCGTAAAACAATCACCTTAGAGGTTCTAATTCTAGTAAATAGGGGAGGTACCCAAAAGAGTGCAGTCTCTTCAGCTTTTTGGAAACCTACACCTGATGACGCATTGCGTCCTACAGTCAATATCCCCTTCACTTGGCCCTATGATGATGATGTCTTCACTTCCATCGCATGTGGATGTTCGTCAGGCCGACCTTTGTCACCCTAGCTTCTATAACATCTATTGTGATAAGTACGCTTTCCCAGCCTAAAAAGCAAAACAGTCCAGGAAGGTCCTCGCTTCAGCCAACCAAGATACACTCAAATTTATCAAGGGACATCATAACATGATACTTTGTAAGACTAGCCCTTGTAAACTCCTCCATAAACCATATTTATATTGCTTGGACTCTGTCTTGTTAGAAAATAAACACGCGGAAGCAAACATGGAAAAAGATAAAGAACACGAAGAATGCAGGATTTTAACGTGGAACCCTACTCCGTGAGGAGCGGGATAAAACTACGGGAGAGGCCCTCAAAGGGCATGTTATGCATTGTACTTTTCTTAATGGATTTAGGAGGTCTGGGGCTCCTTACATAGCCTCCACAGAGCCTCCAAGTCCCGCCACTAGACAATGTGGGACTAAACATATGGATGGGGTAAATGGATCTTCTCCAGGATCCATTTACCCTCCTACAACTCAATAGGCGCATAACCAAATACTCCAACACTCCCCTTCAAGCTGGAGCATGCAATGCTCAGCTTGGACAAACAGAAAGAAACTGAACTCAACGCTATAGGACACTACAGACAATACCAACTCAACGCGCACAACTGCTGCAGTCGAGGACGTTGCTTCTCATGCCGTGCAGGTGAGGAGGACGAACATGCTGGAGTGCGAGTCTGCTGAATCTCCTCGTCGGAGAGCATGTGCTCTGAATTGCGCCTGTCAGAGTCACTGCAACTGGAAATGAGTCTCCTCGTCAGAGTACTCTGACCCACCACAACATGTGGACAACTGCTCCCATCTCTGAAAAGGGCCGAATTGAAAAAGGGTCGTGGCTGTGCAATCCTCGTCGGAGTCCATGGTTGTTGGAGAATGGAGTCTGAAATAAGTCTCCTCGTCGGAGAAGTGAGTCTCTCCGATCTGGCTCAGGGAATGGTGCACTGCTCTAGTGTACCTATGATACCACATGAAAACCCTTGCCAACATGGTATATGAATGATCCTCTACTCTGGAGTTCCTATGGCTCACATGAAAAACTCTGGCCGAAACAACAAGAACTGATGGGGACCACTGACAATGATGGCATACAAGTGCTCATCTGAAGTGACCACAAACATATGCGTGTCTGAAAATGAGTCTCTCTCTGGAGAACTCGAAAATGGGCGTCAACATGGAGTGCCTCGAACTTGGACTCTGACCAATCTGTCGAGTATGAACAATTGCGCATCACACCTGTGGAATCGGAGTCTGAATGTCGAGTCTGGAATTGCGCATGTAGAATCTTCATCTGAAAAACTGTAGAGTTTGAAACTGGCTGGTCTGGAGAATCTGATATCGGAAAGAAGACCTGTGACTCTACATATACTCCCCCTTTCTCCCGTACTTGTCGAAAAATCAACATCGACAAAGTTGGGAGAAGACAATCACATGGGGAAAACAATAAGAACATTCACAAACAGTTTCTTGCGACTTTTCAATTTTTTTAAATAGCCACTATTTTTTAACATAAGCCGTTCCATCATTTTTTACGGCTTTTCATCATCATTTTTTTTATAAATGCGTACGGCTTTTCTTTTGTACGCGCCTCTTTTCAATATTTTTTAAAACCAAACAACCAATTAGGCTCTCACCCTCTTTTTTAAATGACGTTGCCACCCCTCCTTAGGGTTCCCACGATGGGAACCCTTCGTATCATGTGCCGCCGCTCCCATGTTTGGGACACGTGGCCTACAGAGGAGGCTGGAGCCTCATCGGAGTTTGCAGCCTGGAGGGAGGGCTCGACCTGATGTTGATGCTTGTGTTGCGCCCTCGCATGGTGGTGGTAATAGTTTCTGGAGTTGGAGATGGCACCGGCTGGAGCTTGCTACTGGCACCGCCGACCGAAGCTGCCGCCTTTCGAAGGATGCCGCTCGATTGGATCTTGCGTCGCTTGGAGAGGAGCAACGTTGATTGGGGCAGGCAGCGATTATTGGAGTCACAGGGAAATGCGCACGTCATGCGCGCAATGTCGGCTAGGGTTTCACCACCTCGCCTGGAGGCGCGCTGCAGGCGCCTGCGCCATCACTTGCTGGAGGGTCAACTGGGGGCGTACGATTCCCACCTGGATTCACCTTTGGAGAAGCTACGAGGGCAAGGGCCCTCCGCCTGGTGTGCCTACTTGTCATGCCGCCCGCAATGGAAAAAACAAGAGGGAGGAGGCGATGGAGACCGTGTCGAAGGAGAGAGGGTAGGCAGCCTCCGCTCGATAGAGGATCTGGGGAGCAGCGGGGAGCGCTGCCTGCTGGAGCTATCGGCTCCGCCTAGAAGGGTTGACTGGCGTGATGGAAGGGTTGCACCATCGAACTGGAGCACGCTTGGAACACTGGAGCGTCGCGAGTACGCTTGGGTTGATTTGAGGGTGCGGCTAGGTCTCGCTTGGAGCGTCGACGCCATCCGCCTGTTGGGATGCGAAGCCCTAGAGGGGCTTATCGTGGCTGCTGGATAGCAGAAGGATGAATGTGCGCGAGGCTGGGATGCACGACCATGAGAGGATCTTCACGGATAAATCTAGGGTTTCAAAAAACCCTAGAATAAGAACTTTTGACCAACAATAATCTTCTATAAGATAATCTTCAGGAATAAACAACAATCAAATCTCGAATAAATAAAGAACACGAAATCCTTGAGAATCGAACCTGCTCTGATACCATGTTAGAAAATAAGCATGCGGAAGCAAACATGGAAAAAGATAAAGAACACGAAGAACGCGTGATTTTAACGTGGAACCCTACTCCGTGAGGAGCGGGATGAAACCACGGGAGAAGCCCTCAAAGGGCATGTTAATGCATTGCACTTTTCTCAATGGATACAGGAGGTCTGGGGCTCCTTATATAGCCTCCACAGAACCTCCAAGTCCCACCACTGGACAATGTGGGACTAAACATATGGATGGGGTAAATAGATCTTCTCCAGGATTCATTTACCCTCCTATAACTCAATAGGCGCATAAACCAAATACTCCAACACGTCTCATGTGGTATAACAACACCAGTTGACCACCATAACATATACTTGCCATAGTAGCCCTTTTCTTGAGGTTTTATAGATCCCACATATTCCGTGTGACAACCTTTATTTAGGTGACCACGTCTAGCCCCCTGTCGAGATAACATCCATTATGGTAGCCACCACCCTAATATACCTATCATGGTAATGCGTTCTCTATTTGGGAAAGCAAGATGACCAAGAACAAAGCTGTCAAGCATCCCATCCGCCGTCAGTTCCTCGCTTCACGCGATGACGCAAATATCGATCGGTACTTTGAAAAGCTATACCACACCTTGAAGCAGTGACATTGACAAAAAGTCTTTGTCTTGTTGTGCAATAAAGGGCACCATTTTTGTCCATCGTACCAACATTAACAACTGTAGCTCCCCTTCTTGGAGACCTTTTCATGCAGTTCGAGGATCCCCCCCCCCCCCCCCCCCCCAAGTGTACCATGCCACCTCCAAATGAGGAGTGAGACAGTCATCGACTTGCAAAGTCAACATCTAAAGTCCCCCCTATTTAGACGTCATCACCTCCCCAATCAAACAACATTCCAAGGCCATACAATGAATCATATGTACCTCGGGAGGAGCTGCCTTAGCTGTGGCTGGGAGCTCCTAGGCTTCCAAACACACTACACGAGTACCCACTTTGGTTTCCTGACCGTCCTACATATGAAGCACAAAAATAGATCCCTGCAGTTCCTTGCAAAATGTTACCGACCTTTGCAACGTAGTAATCAAATGCACTGAAGGTCAATATTTGCTCGCTCATTCGAGGCCCCATCCACCACCCTTGCTTGAGAGGAACACTAGGTGCCCCTCTTCTTCTTCCTTCCTCCAACTTCTACTCAGTCACTTCAATAGTCTATACAGTACGATGATCCTCATGCTCCCCAATGATCCTTTTCCCTTTTCAACATCACCACTGATCACCCACCCTTGCCCCTTTCTCGGACCCTGTCGCTTTCACTCCCTCCTGTTCTCTGTTGTTCACATCCTTTTCGAGCTCCTTTTTTCACATAGTTGTTGCCGAAAGGCACCATCATTTACAATGAGAATATAGTGAAGGAAATTCCACGAGGATCAGCTTTTGATGCCTTGTTTTATGTCTATTCTTTGATTTCAATATTTTAAAAGGATTATTTTACAAATTTGTGTCTAAGCTTATTACATGATCGTAGTGCTTGGTTTTTTAGTTTTATCCTTCTGTAGACATGTTTAATTTAGTACTTGTGGTTTCTATGACATCAAATATTCTGTTTTCATGTTTTGCAATGCATGGTTGTTTTTGTTATTAATCTTCTCATTTAATAAATTAATGATGCCATGTTCATTTCCATACTTTACTGTATGCCTTACACTCACTATGCACTGACATCTCTTACTGAATTGCGTATTGTATTCTAAACCTTGATATCATGGAAAAAATCAAAACTTTTCTCACTTTAAGTGGGGTTGGCTAAATCTTGGTGTCATTCTGGCTAGTCAGAAATCCAGATTTTATTTTTTTGAGTTAGAAATCCAGATTTTATGGGAGGAGGTTGTTTAGTGTTACTTAAATCAGTGCTATTTGCAGTCCTGATTCTACATGTCGTTCCACAAGTTTGCTGATGGGTGCTCAGAGAAGTCTCGAGATTACTTTGAACTATGACTGTAGATTTTTTTAAAAAAATTAGGATGAACTATTATTGGTTAAAAAAATAGAGTTAGTATGAAAAGTTTTCCTTCTTGATTTGTTGTATGTCATTTCTTGAAAATTCCTTTTAATGTGTTTTATAGGCTATTTCTTGAAAAATGTTATTTTCAAAGTTTTGCATCTGTCAATACTCTTCCCTGTTAAACCTGAATATAGGCGTTGTATTAGTCAGAGAGTTAATTTTGCTCTTAATGTCTTTTTTGTTGCACTGGCAGTGTCATATTGTTTCCTATAGCAATTACCTTCTATATCACTTGGTGGTTTATACGTTTCGTCGATGGATTCTTCTCTCCAATCTACGCGCAACTTGGAATCAATATTTTTGGTATGCTTTCTCTTTGATAAGTTCTGTTTAATTTACCAGCATAATCCTAGTTTGTGCATCTATATACAACCTCGCATATTTTGTCGTTTACATCATTAATATCTTATATACTGATAGAGTTGAAATATTAATGTGTTGACCTTTTAATAGAATTCAGTTTTAGTGCTTTGGTGTTGTTATATAGGGTAAATTAGAAAAAAAGGACCTTAACTATGCATCAGTTATCAATTAAGGGCCTCATCTTTCAAATATAACACAGAAGGGCCCAACTTTTAAATCAAGGATTTAACGTTGACACAACTGGGTCGTGGGAGCTTACATGGGCATGTATTTTAAACAAACAAATAAGATTAAGCCCCTCTTTGTTATATTTGAAAGCTGAAGCCCCTAACCGAGAATCGATGCATAGTTGAAGCTCGTGTTTGTAATTTACCCTTATTTATAATTGCAACATACCATGAAGCGGCTGTTCAAGTATATAAAGTTTGCTGGTTTGTATCCATTTTCCTGTGTTTTTGGGCAGTAATCATTGATGTCAAAGGAGCTCAGGTGCTCGCCTAGGTGCTTAGGTGAGGTAAGGCCCCCGTGCCTTGCCTCAATCCAGGCGAGATATTTTGCCTTAGGCATAGCCCAGGCAGTCGCATGGTTTGAGGCTGTAAGCACTCATGGCGAGCGCCTGAGCAACATTAAGGCTTTTTTAGATATATATATTATATATATATAGAAGTTTGAAGTATAGTTAACACACATGTACATTCATGCATGTGTAAATTACATGCACACTCCGTGACGTACATTCACATATGAGTTCCAAGTATTGCATATTTTTCTACATTTAAATAAATAAATAAATTAGTTTAAGTACTATAAATACATACATTCATACATGCATCTACGTATAAATAAACATAATACACACACAGATATATACTAAAACACATGCATATACGGTCATATGTACATATCTAAATATCTACGCACACATACACACATGAACATGCATACACACACGCGCACACATATACACATGTAAATTGTTAGGGTAAAATAATACTCAGTTAATTATTCCATAGAGCCCTCGGGTCTCTTATATAGGGAGAGAGCCCTTGGGTAAATTACAGTGACGTACAATATATAAATAGAAATTGTGAAACAGTACGCAACATAAATAAGTCTTTACACTCCCCTCAAGATGGAGCATAGATATCTATCATGCTCAGCTTGGAAGAACATCTCTGGAAAGGTCCTCTGAGTAATGGCTTAGTGAATATGTCCGCAGTCTGGTCCTCTGAACTGACATGAGACGTGGAAATGAAGCCCTTCTGAATCATGTCCCTAGTATAATGACAATCCACCTCGATGTGTTTTGTTCTCTCATGGAAGGCTGGATTGTTGGCAATAAATAATGCTGCCTGATTATCACATTGAAGGTTCATAGGCAAGGGGACATCGACATTCAGATCTTCTAAGACTGCTTTAACCCACATCATTTCTGTGCTTGCCTGTGCCATGGCTCTGTACTCGGATTCGGCACTGGATCTCGCCACAACAGTCTGCTTCTTGCTTTTCCAAGAGACTAAAGAGCTTCCTATGAAGATAGCAAATCCAGAAGTAGACTTACGATCCCTTGGACATCCTGCATAATCTGCATCTGCACAAGCTGAAATAGACAGATCTGTATCTTTCTTGAATAGCAACCCTGTGCCTGGGGAAGACTTCAGATATCTCAATATCATGTACAAGGCATCCATATGAACTTGCCTCGGTTGCTCCATGAATTGACTCACCCGGTTTACTGCAAAGGCAATATCCGGTCGAGTTATAGTGATGTATAAGAGCTTACCCACCATTTCTCTGTACCTTCTCTTGTCCACCTCCTCGGTATCATCATCGTACAGCTTCATGCTCGGGTCCATAGGTGTACTTGAAGGTCTGCATCCAGTCATTCCTGTTTCAACTAGCAAATCGGTGACATATTTTCTTTGAGTCATCACCATTCCTTGTGCATTTCTTGCAAACTCTATCCCCAGAAAATATCGTATTGTGCCTAGATCCTTTGTAATGAACTGGTTTCCCAACAGGGACTTGGTTATCTCAATCCCCTGTGCATCATCTCTAGTAACCAATATGTCATCAACATATACCATAACAACAATGGTACCTCTAGGGGTCTTCCGGACGAACAGTGAGTGGTCCGCATTTGACCTTCTGAACCCCTGTCGTTCAATAAGCTGGGAAAGCTTCTGGAACCATGCTCGAGGACTCTTTTTAAGACCATAGATAGCCTTATGAAGTCTGCACACCTTCTGAGTCTCCCTCTCAGCAGCAAACCCGGGTGGCTGCTGCATGTAGACTTCCTCCTGTAGCTCACCATACAAGAAAGCATTCTTAACATCAAGCTGGAAAATTGTCCAGTTTCGTACCACAGCAACAGATAGGAGGATGCGAAGGGTAGAGTGTCTCGCCACCGGTGAAAAAGTATCCAAATAATCTACCCCATATGTCTGGGTAAATCCTCGTGCTACGAGCCTGGCCTTGTATCTGTCTAGACGACCGTCTGCATGATATTTTACTGTAAATACCCACTTGCAACTCACCACATAGGCACCTGGAGGAATAGGGACAAGAGACCAAGTCCCTAGAGATTGCAAGGCACGCATCTCCTCTTCCATGGCTAGACGCCAGCATTCAGTCTTCATGGCATCCTGATATGTCCGTGGGATCTCCACTGACGATACGGCAGCGGCAAACTTCTGGAAATCCCCAGTGAGACGATGAAAGGAGACATGAGAGGTCAGGGGATATGAGGCACACTGTCTTCGCTGCTTCCTATGAGCAATAGGTCGGTCCAAATCATCCAGAACTGTGTGGACCGGTTGATCCTCCTCCTGTGGTAAAGGCTCCTGTACAGGTGCAATATTTAACCCATCATCAGTGTTAACATCAGAACATACCTGAGGCGTGTTGGATGGTTGACATGTAGCTTGAGCAGGGCCTGTTCGCCTCGTATAGAACTTAGTAACTGGGGGTGGTGGCGGGGGTGGTGGCGGTGGTGATGATGGTGGTGTCGGTGGAGTAGAGAATGGGCCCAGGCTTGGAGGTGGTGGAACATAGACATTGGAATCTGGTGATGTGGAGGAGACCAATCTGTCACCTGCAGGGGAGAAGTACATGACAGGTTCGAAAAATGTAACATCTGCACTCACATAGTACTTGTCATGAACAGGGTCATAGCAGCGGTATCTTTTCTGTGTCCTGGAGTAACCCACAAAAACGCACTTGATAGCCCTAGGAGATAGCTTATCAAGTCCCGGAGATAAGCGGTGGACAAACGCAACAGTGCCAAAAACCCGAGGTGTCAGTGTAAACAAGTCTCTGTCGGGAAAAAGAACAGAGATTGGGGACTTTTCCCCAAGAACAGTTGTAGGCATTCGATTGACCAGATAACATGCTGTAAGTATAGCATCCCCCCAAAAGGATAATGGTGCACAACTCTGAATAAGTAATGTGCGAGCAATATCAAGAAAATGTCGATGTTTTCGTTCTGTAACCCCATTTTGTTGAGAGGTGTAAGCACATGTGGTTTGGTGAACAATGCCTTTAGAAGAAAGGAAGCTAGCAAGAGAGCGAGTGCAGAACTCCAATGCATTGTCAGTACGCACATACTTAACGGTAGATGAAAAAACATTCTGAACTTCATTAATAAGATTTTGAAGAACATTTCCTGCTTCAGATTTATTCTTAAGAAGAAAAGTCCAAGACACTCTAGAGAAATCATCAACCACAACTAAATAGAACATGTGCCCTTGATGATCCGGGACACGACTTGGACCCCAAATATCTATATGGAATAATTCAAACGGGGAGCTACTGCTCCGACTCTGACGACTAGGGAAGCTAGACCGATGGTGCTTCCCTAACTGACAAGCTTCACAACGAAAAGAGGAACTCGGAGAGATCTGAGGCAGGAGGTGACGCATCTTCTGTAGCGGCAGATGACCGAACCGAAGATGCCAGGTGTACGGAGAAACGGAGCCCTGGGGATGCAAGGAGACGCCAGCGTAAGAGTTACGAACGAGACGATAGAGGCCATTGTGCTCAGAACCACAGCCAATCACCCTGCCCGTTAGTATGTCCTGAAAGATAACAGACGATGGATCAAAAATACCACGACAGTGCAAATCACGTGTAATCTGGCTAATAGATAAGAGGTTTATAGAAAATTCAGGAGCATGTAGCACATTCTGTAAGTGCATAGAGGGTAGCAAAGCCGTCTCCCCCTGACCGATGATAGGGGAATGAGTGCCATCAACAATGAGCACAGAGCGACCAGGCTGAACAGCTCTGTAGGACTGCAGAATATCTTTCTCACGGCATAGATGATGGGTAGCTCCAGAGTCGACAATCCATCCTGTGAGGTCATGACTATGAAATGAGACTGAAGATTACCTGAGGCACTGGCTGAGGCAGATATACTAGCTGACGCCGAAGCCGCAACATCAGAAACTTCAGCACCCTCTGATGATGATTGTGGCATGATATCACGAAGTCGTGCCACCAACTCTTCGAACCTGTGATCTGGAGTAGATGCTGGTGGACCCTGAACATGATCAGCTACTCGTGCAGAAGGAGGAAAGCTATGCTTGGAATAGCATGTATCCTCTGAATGACCAGTGCGGCGACAGAATGAGCACGTAGAGCGTATGCGACCTCCTCGGCCACGTCCACCACTTCTTCTGTCACGAAACGAGGACGAACCACCACGTCCCCTGGAAACTGCCATTGCTGACGGAGATGCAGTCGCTGTATTGGACGGAACAGGTACACGACTGAGCCTCCTGTATACCTCTTCCATCGGCGGGATGGTGGCATCTGCTAGGATCTGAGAGCGTGCTGCCTCGTACTCCGGGTCTAGAGAAGCGAGTAAGACGCCAACCATAGTGGCGTTGCGGAACGTCTTCTGCTGTTCCGGCGTGGCTGTAAGCGGAATGGTGCTATAAAGCCTCTCGAACATGCCACGAAGCGACGTGTAGAGGGAATGAAGAGGCCTCCCATTCTGCTTCGTGGTAAATATATTGTGCTGCAACTGGAGCATCTTCGTCTCGTTGCGTACCTGAGAGTACGTCATGGCCAAAATATCCCACATCGCCTTAGCGGTGGGCTGGTGAAGAACATCATTCGCTATCTCCGTCGTGAGCGTACCTGAGAGCCACACCTTGGCGTACGCATCATCAGCCTCCCATGAGGCATAGATCCCTGTCTTCTCCGGCGGTTCATTCTCGGTAAGAATATGCTTCTTACCACACGACTTCATGAGACTGAGGAACTGCATTGCCCACAGTTCGTAGTTTGTCCCGTCCATTTTGACGATTGGTGCCGAACCTTTGAAAGCACCTATGGCGGGCATATCGAGCTTTTGTTCTGACATAATGCCGGAGAAGAACAACTACTGATAGACCAAGAAAATGTTGTCTACCAAGACCTTTTAGGATTCAAGTGCATATGTAGACGTTATGCACTTGAATCCAACATCTATCCGAGGCCGAGTGAAGAAGCGGTACCCCGGTGGCGAGTAGAGGCTTTAGAAGCCTCTACCAACTCGAGACGGTGGCTGGGAGAGGTCCCAGCAGCGGCTGGGGGTGCTGGGCGGAGAGAAAGGGCTCCCCGGCGGCGGCTGGAGGCCGGGGAAGGGGCGAAGAAGAGCCGGCGACGGAGGGGCTGGGGCCCGGCGGAGGGTGTTGGCAGAGGGGCTGGGGCCCGGTGGAGAGGCGGAGGGGCTGGGGCTCGGTGGAGGGAGCCGGCGGAGGGGCTCGAGAGGTCGGCGGGGGCGGGGGTGGGGGGGGGGGCGGCCGTGGAGAGAACCCTAGGTTAGGGTTATGGCTCTGATACCATGTTAGGGTAAAATAATACTCAGTTAATTATTCCATAGAGCCCTCGGGTCTCTTATATAGGGAGAGAGCCCTTGGGTAAATTACAGTGACGTACAATATATAAATAGAAATTGTGAAACAGTACGCAACATAAATAAGTCTCTACATAAATGCTTTCATTTGTATAGATATATTAAACATATGCATACATACATACATACAGTATGTAGGTGTATAAATACAATATATAAATATGCGCACATTGGATTGAATTTGGCCCTAAACAACAGTTAGGTGATATATATCTAATTTACATATATACTTACACATAAATGTACGTGTACGTGTACACATTTATATATGCACGCGCACATATGTATACGTGCATGCTGGATTGATTGTGATTTAAGTGATAGACACACACATAGACATGTGTGCATACATACATAGACAAACATCTTGGGGTCACAAAAATACACACACACGCACACATAAAGTTCACTTATTTATATCGTGCCATGCATTTCTTAGGTGGCTTTACGTGAGCGCCTAACTCAAACATTTTAGACTCCGTAGTGCCGTCATCAAGTAATCATGATCAATATGTATAAGTAAATATGTTTGATCCTCCGGAATTCTCAAAGAAAGGCAGCCATAGTCGGTGAGCCCATCCATGCGATGGTTAATGTTAGAGCTAAGCTTGATTATTCAACTAAAGTTTGGAGCTGAAATGTGCATGCACTCAATTGTTTTTGCCTTGCTGACCTCAACTCATATCACTCCTGATAGTGATCATAATTAAGGTGTTGTTAGTGTCATATTATAAGGAGTTTAGTGAAGTTCAATTTCCTTGTTTGATTCTGTCGTCATTGCACGGTCCCGAACTATTAGGTGTTTCAAATAACTTTTTTATTAAAAAATGTTTAGTAAGAGGTATTGTGTTATATGATAAGGAAGAGAAGAAACAAAGAACAGCTAAGAAAAGATAGAAAACCTAAGAGATACGGAATTATTAATTACAACGGCAGTAAATAAATTCCAATTATAGAATATATAATCTATATATAGAACAAATTTTCTTTCCTATTGTAGCATCTCATCTACAACGTCGTGCATAATTTTTGCAGCTTTTAATTTACTCGGTTATCCTATTACACTATAATGTTGCCCAATCACAACTCTGTGTAATTTTTACAATTTAAATAAAGAACTATGATTATGCACTCCCCAATTGTGCATTATGATCCTCCAGCTCAAGCATGAGCTCAGAATGCCCATCTTATCAGATGTGCACGCATTCATTTGCCCAGGTTTAAGAAATAGCTCCCAAAACCGTCAGTAAAATATTCAATCTGACACAAAGGTCTCTGACTCTTTTCAATTGAAAATGATAAACCAAATAGCAGAAATTCCAATACAGTTACCATGCCACCATAAATTCCAAACGAACCAATGAATAAACCAGAATAAAATTATCATTTGAATCTAACATTTGACATCCGGCTCCTTTTCAATGTGTAGCTACCACAGGCTATCTTAGCAATATCAATAGCAGAATAAGTGTTTGCCTTCTCTTTCAATAAAACACCTTGATTAGCCATAGAATTTGCAATAGAACCAGCTTCACTATACTTGGTGTGTAAATTGATAACAATTCAATCACCACTTCGTTAAATTCTAGATTTCACGAACACCCCAATCACAACTGATTTCACTTCAAGCCACATCTTTTCAATATCCTTCTTTGTGCAGATTTTGAGGTCCACCATGCATATCCAAATAAATGGTAGAACTCAATTAATTTTACCAGTGCAATCTCTAAGATTACCCAACATCCAGCCAAACCTTGATTGCCTTTAGAAGCCCCATATGTGTTAGGTTTAAAAATCCCCAAATCTTGAAAAGGCTGTGATGCAATTGCTATGTAACATCTTGAGCCTAGATGAATAGATCCAAGCTGTTACAAATGGTATGAGATCAAGGTTCCTTCTAATAGTGGAAAGAAAAGACAATCCAAGAGTTAGAGCCACGCCTACCAAAGAGATAAGAGGAAAATGCTACCCACGACGTGTAGCTTTTACTATTGATGGAAATAAGTGGTGGGCCGTATTGCAATGGGGACATGGCGAATATAAATATGGGGGGGGGGGGGGGTTGAAACATCGCTAACATAGTCTTACATCTAATACTCCGAAAGTACGAGAATGAAGTATAAAAGAAGGGTATGACTACTTCACAGCTTGTGCTTAAGCAGAAAGGTGCAAAAGTAAGAAAAACACGTTGTAAGAGGGGCTAGGGTGGACCAAAGAAGCATTGGAGGGAGACTATTAATGAGGATATGGCTTTGCTGGATTTAAGCTGGGGTATGATCCAAATGCGATTTGTTTTAAAGCAAAGATCAAATGTATCCAACCACTCTTAAATTAGGAAAAGATTGGTTGTTGCTATTGTATAAGGAAATACGATATAGCTTTACATCATCAACAACAAAGCCTTCGCACATTAAGTAAGGTCAGCTACATGGATTCTCTGCCTCTATTCATATCTATTTTGGATTATTCTCGGACTTAGATCTGAGTAATCAACATCTCTTCGAATAGTCTCCATCCAACACTTCTTGGGCCTTCTTTGCCCTTCCTTAGCTGGCACAACGTCCCAAATATCGCATCTTCCAACTGCTGCATCAACAAATCTCATTTGCATATGACCAAACCGCCTTAAGCGGTTCTCTCTCATCTTATCCTCAATTGGAGCTACACTAACTTTCCTCATGATCGCATTGTTCCGAATCCAATCTTTTTGTGTTATAGTTTAACATCATTGTTAAAAATTTGCCAACATTATAGCTACACCAACATTATAGCTTTACATCACTGTTAAAAAATGTCATCAGTACATTATATAAACGAGGATGCCGTAGTTGCCTACACCAACATTATTTAAGTAACCATTTTGTTTAATTTGTGATGCGTGAATTCATTTATCTTTTCTTTATCTTATTATGGTATCCTGATTTCCGCTTCGTGTGTTTCCAATGCAATTGTTCTCGTCTCATCATAAAATTAATGTTTCCCTTGCTTTGGAATACAGGTCTCGGTTTTGTAACTTCCATCACCTTCATCTTCTTGGTTGGAGTGTTCATGTCATCCTGGTTGGGAGCATCTGTCCTCAGCTTAGGAGAATGGTTCATCAAAAGAATGCCTTTTATTCGCCATATTTATAACGCATCCAAGCAAATTAGCTCTGCTATATCGCCGGGTACATTCATTATCGTTATATCTTTTGATTAATTTGTTGCTTCAATCTAATATTTTGCCACAGATCAGAAAAGCCAAGCCTTCAAGGAGGCAGTGATCATAAGGCATCCTCGGATTGGGGAATATGCATTTGGATTCATCACATCAACTGTTGTTCTTCAGGTTTGTTTCCTTACATCAGTGATGTGTATGCCTTGTCATTTTTTTGGTTCAGCAGCATTCCGTAATATAATCATGTGTTTTGATCGCCATATTCCGAACTAGTGCAATCATCTAGTTTCACAAAAGGTGACTGGGTGATTTTTTTATTAGGGACATTTTGTATCAGTGCTAGCAGGGGCATGGTTGTGGTGGTTGTATTGTCCGAAAGTTTAATTTAAGATATGTTCTTCCTTTGCTGCACGGATTTCTTTTCCTGTTCATAGAGTATCCTTGCAGTAGTATATCAATGGGAATTTGGTTTATACTTAGCATGAGTTTTACCCGTTCGATTTGTTGTAACTATGTTTACGACTAATGCTGATTTATGGAACTGAAGCAATGCCCAAAATGTCGGTTTTGGTCACCATTTCAGTGTCGACCAAAACAGAATTTTGGCGGAATTTCGGCGGAATTTCGACTGGATTTTCAATCATTTCGGTCATTTTTTGTACTAGGACCCCCATATTTCGGTCATTTCGGTCGAATTTCGATTTCGACTGGATATCGATATTTGGCAGAAATTCGATCGAATTTCGCTGAAATTTGATGCCATGAACTGAAGTTCCTATGTCAACATAAATTAAATTGTGCTTCCTGGCATCTAATTTTGCTTGTGTTTAGTGTTAAGTTCAGTATGCACCTTATTAGCTTACTCGATACATTGCTGTGATATCAGTTGATGTTGTCAGCCACTACATTTCTTATCTGCCTAATGGAAAATTACTCATTTGCAGAGGCTTGTAAATTTAGTCCCTGCAATTTTGTTGCCAGTTATCGAAATAATTAAAATGATGTTTCCTATTTCTCCTGAACCTATTTTCTTTGACAATTTTTCCGTAGAAACAATCGGAACCGTCCTATCATCAATTGATAGTTTATATTCTTCCTTACTCTTTAGCTTGTATGCATGTGGAAAAAACGTGTTTCTGGCATCACTCTTATTGAGCCATGTTTCCTACTATCATTGTTTATAGTTAGTCTAAATATGTCTTCCTTCCTCACAATTGCCATTCCACTAGCATGGGTTCATACGTTGCTTAGTTTGCATGTGATTGACCCCATGTCAGTCAATTCTTACAATTTTCACTAGTGCACCAATTGGAAGGTGCAAGCTCCCCTTGAAGAATCGACTAAGAAAAATTGGAATGATTTTCACCCATCAGCTGTGAACCCCCTAGGATCCGGGTACCCGTTAATCACACATTTTGCATTACAACATTCATTTCTATCGCATTAAGCAACTGAAAGTACGGGGAAATTTTTCGCGAATGAAACAATTTCATCTGACATTCACAATCAACATTTATAACCACAAACACATAGAACAATGGTCACCAAAATCTTATTTCATTTCATTAACTTCCATATATTTTACATGTACAAAGTCTGACAGTACATACATTATATCCCAAAATCTGACTGAAGAGAAAGAAACATAATACATTATACATTGAACAGAAACTAGCACAAAATAAACCATACCGTTGGGTATAAAATTTATCTTCTGAATCCATATATAGCTACTGAACTGCAGGCTGTTTGCCTGCCAAGCGTGTAAGGAAGAAAAGGCGTCAGCGGTTGCTGGTACCTCCCAAAAACTTATATAAAAATAACAGGCATTTATTATTTACAAAAGAAAGCAAGTAGAGAGGCATGAGCAACTCAAATTTAAGATTTCTTTCTACTTGCAAATGTAAAAGGTTTCCAAATTTTTAGTAAGCACCTCTTATGATCATCCATTATCCCAACATTTCCCACATGAGTATATTTCTCTTGTAACTGAGTGTATAATTTATTCCCATAGTACCCAGAGATCATATTTATGAGTGATGATGGAAAGTTTGGGATGAGAAGATATATTTATATTTTTAATTCCTAAGTCTAGTAAGTCCTGTAATTATTAACTTCAATTATTTCAGATATAACTCCAGATGATGTAGATAAAGGTCATGATTCTAGGTCTTGGAGATCATGTCTTGGAACTTAATGGCACATGAAATTGCTAATTTCTTGTCATTGATATTATATCATGGTTTTCGATATAGGACGGATATGACGATGATGGATTTGATCCTTAGTGTTATTTACTCCTTTAAGTTAGTGGATAGTCTGTGGTCTTTGTCTGTGTGTCACCTCACACTATGACTCTAAGGTATTTAAAGGTACCTTAGGGTTGGGGTGCCTCCGTAGGCATGCGGTGTTGTATAATGCATCCTAACTAAGTTCCCAACACGTCCACTAACTTATAGGGATTTCACATTTGATTAAAGTCACCTCTAATCAACTTAATTATTATTTCCTCCAAACTTTAACTGTAATCTTTCGGATGTAACTCACGATGTTTTAGATGTAGTTATAGGTGATCTGGATGTAACATCAATCCCTTCAAACCTCTGTGCAACAACCTAAATGTAACTCTAGATGATGTAGACATGGATGATCTAGATGTAACATCGCCAAGTCTGTTGGCGAAGAAAAACTCAAGCGGTGAAGAAGCCTACAAATGGCTCTTCCGTCTCGCCCTCTAGTTGGAAGGCCGGTCCAATAGAGGGATAGGTCTACTCCCCAACTACGCCACTGAGACGGGTGAGAGGGACTTCCCGGAAAAGTCACTCTAGAAAAACAGCCCGACCGGTAACGGGCAACCGAGCTCGTACGTAAAACTGAAAAACCAGGATCCCCCGCCTGGGTATCCTAAAAAAAACAGGGTCAGCGGAACTGGTCCAAAGTCGGGATCCCAACGAGGCGTAAAAACACTGTGAGCTCACGTAAAAACCGAAAGAGGACTGGGATCCTAGACCCGCGCACTTGGCGGCCGCTGCCCAAACTGGGCTTCCTATTCTCCCGCCCAGGTGAGGGTCACCGCGCCCTCGCACGGTCAGGTGTAAGATTCAACATGACCGGCACAAATGGTTATCATCAATTATTCACTGTCATCTTTACTTTCTTGACTGCTTATCACTTTCTCAGTCTTTTCTATGGTTGACTGTGATGATCTAGGTATTTTGGTCAATGGTTGTATTAATGAACTAATAGATAGTATGGAATACCTAAAAGATAGTTTCATACGAACGATCCGTCTTTATGGTCACAATTTATCCTTCATTCATTTTCAGCATGAATTCAACCCAATTAATTGTCGATGGTCGAGTGGTTCAAGACCAATTTATATCCTCCCAGTTTGATTTGTACAACGATTCCACCAATTAACATTACACAACAAGTATGATATCACAAATTAGGATGGAAGTGTGATGCTTAACTTCAGTCTATTAGGCATCAACAAAAATAGAACTAATTCTATTTCCAAGTGATGCATACTCTAAAGATGACAAGGAGGTTGTTAACATAGACTACTCCTATACATTATGTTAAAATAGAGACACATCTTATTAAATTTTGGTATGTCACAAGTTTTCAGTAATAGAATCAAGTTTAACAAGGATATTCTAATTCCTCTGTTGGACTACTTACTAATTTATATTACCCAAATTTCAGCACAAGAAGTAAACTCCTTTTAGCAAGGAATCAATCATTCTACCTAGCACTTTAGTAAACTCCTAGAATTATATATATATATATATATATTACAAATAATTTTGCTATTTAATCATTATCACGCATGAAACTTGCTTTACCCTTGGATCTCTCTATTGGACCTTAATTATGGTCTAACTCCTTACAACATTCTAACAAGTTAGATAATTATGAGGAATTTTAGAATTATCTAAAACTGCCACATATTCAAAAGGGAAGAGCAATGATTGTATGATAATTGTAATAACTAGCACTCCAGAACTATTGCCAACGTATTTTATTATAACAGCCTCACTAAATAAACAATGTGTTTTCTTTTATCAACAAAACCTATCTTTCAAAACACATTATATATAATAGTAAGATCAAGCATTTTCTTCTAAAGGTCACATATATATATATTTTATAATTTTAACTATCTTGTATTAATTATAGAAACAGAGCTTAGTTTCATCATCATTCAGTAAATAATTTACAGTTATTCCAGCATTGCAGCAAACAGATAAGTAACAATTTATAATTCATTGAATAAATAATTTAACTCTTTTTAAACTTATACCCTGAGTAGAGTAATAAAATGTTGAAAAAAATATATATATCTGGGCCGATACAAAACAGTAATCAGATTCTAACCAGATTCTATAATTCAAAATAAATGAAAAACCAATCTTTTATTTAACTTGAATAGAATCATTGATTAATGTAGTATTTACTTATTATTCTTTTCCTTTCAATAGACATTAATTTACACAAAAATATAATGTGTGGATTGTTCATTTGAATTTAATGACTTAATATGTCAATGCTTCATGCTCCCAAGAAATATCCCCCAAAGTCTACTCATATATTACTCAACAATGCATAATTAAGGATAAAAAAAAATGGGTAGAATACCATGCATGGCAGCAAGGAGAATGGTAATAGGATTGTACCTTTTTGATCTCTTAATTGGGAGATCACAACATGCATGTGGCAAATTTCAAGAGTCCAGGAGCAGATCCAAGGTTCCAGGAGCTTGTAGAGCTTGAAACAACTGCTGAACTTGAGAAATTTCCAACAGGAGGGGACGTCCAGCAAGAATGGTGCTGGAAATGTGGCCTCTTTTGGTGGAATTTTGAGAACCAATTGAAAGAAAGGGGGGCTGGATTCTACTTGGAGATTGGGTTGCTCGGCTGGGCTTTAGATCTTCCTGGAATTAGTAGCAAGAGCAGATAGTAGTCGGGAAAGATGGAAAGACCAAGGAAAGGTAAAGTTAATATATATATATATATATAAAGGGAGGGAGAGCTACGTGTTTGCCGAATGGGGGAGAATAATGAGCCAAGTGGAAAAGATTGGCAACCACTTGTTATAGCTGTAACGGGTCTGCTACAACAAATTTTTTTATATAATAAACCGTAGCAGTACTTGTTAAATATATATATATATATATTTCAATTTTATCTTTCTTTATTTGTTATACTTTAAAGTGAACCGTATTCATGTCTCGAGCGTCGGTTTCTGACGCGCAATATATCAATTTGATCGTCTCTTTATGATGATCAAAATGAGTACAATGTTGATATACTTCCGATCGGGTTTTGAATACCCGAACTTTTTGGATACGATTTCTGTTTAAGGTTAAATTTTGTGATTTAAAAATATCATGTGACCTCCGATTGACGAACGGTCGATTCCGTTGGTCTCGTGTCATCGAATCGGATCTAATGACGGTCTCGGTTCGTTTCGCGGTTTCCGAATTTGCGTCGCGGCTTTTTACGGCGCGCGCTACGAAGGGACCGATTTTTGGTCGATTTCGTCCGAACGACTTTTGATTTACTACTAATTGGTCGTTTTAGGTTGTTTAGTATTGACCGTCAATGTTATTGGGTTCATTAGACCCAAAATCGGACGACTTCGGGTTTGATTGGAAACCGGATGTTACAAATATAAAAACCTCAAAGGGAGTCTCGTCCTCGAGACTCGAGTTAAGGCTATTCGGTGACTTGTTTAAATTTCATATGTCCATAAAAACCTCAAAGGGTTTTGAACCCATAAAAACCTCAAAGAGAAAACAAGCCATATATTTATAATGTACCTAATTACAAAAGCTTGTTTTGATGATTACATCAGAATAGCTGCGGGCATCATGCTCGCATGTCGGCTTCAGTCTCCCATGTCGCCTCTTTGATAACGTGTCGGTGCCACAAAACCTTGACCAATGAAATCTCTTTGCTGCGAAACTTCTTCACAGCACGATCAATTATTTGGACTAACCTCTCCTCGTATGTCAAATCAGGCTTCACATCTAAATTCTCGTAACTAATAATGTACCGAGGTTCGTGCACATATTTTCTCAAATTAGATACATGAAAGACGTCGTGGATGCCTGAAAGATGTGGAGGAAGAGCTACTCGGTAAGCAACCTTCCCCACTCTAGCCAGAATCTCGAACGGTCCAACATATCACGGCGCCAACTTGCCACGAACACCGAATCTCTGCACTCCCTTCATGGGAGATACTCGCAAAAATACCCAATCTCCAACCTGAAACTCTAAGTCTCTCCTCCGACGATCTGCGTAACTCTTCTGGTGGCTCTGTGCCGTCAGAAACCTCCGGCTTACAAGATCAACAGCTTTCGCGGTCTCCTCCAGGAGATCTACGGAATAGAGAGCATGATCACCTACCTCATGCAAACTTAGAGGTATAAGACATCTCCGCTCGTATAGGACTTCGAATGGTATCATGCCGATGATAGCGGTTGTTATACGTGAATTCTGCTAACGGCAGATGGTCCTTCCAGGACCTTTTCTACTTCAAAGTGCATGCGCGAAGTAGGTCCTCAAGCGTCTGAATGGTGCGCTCACTCTGCCCATCTGTCTGAGGATGGTATGCAGAACTCATCTTCAGCTCTGTCTGTAGTGCTGACATCAACTGATGCCAATAATGAGATGAAATTCTTGAATCCTTGTCAGACACCACCTCTCGTGGTATACCATGAATTCTAATGATATTCTGCACATAAAGCTTGGCTAATCTGGGTAGAGTGTAAGTTGTGTTGACGGGTATGAAATGGGTTGACTTGGTCAACCTATCAACAACGACCCAAATGGAATCATGGCCACCCGGTGTCTTTTGCAATCCCGTGACGAAATCTATAGAAATGCTCTCCCACTTCCATTCGGGAATGGGGAGAGACTGCAGTAATCCCGGTGGTCTCTTGTGCTCGACCTTGACCATCTGATTGTTCATGCATCTGGTGACATGTAGCGCCACATCGCGCTTCATTTCATCCCACCAGAAATGTCGACGCAAATCACGGTACATCTTCGTGCTACCTGGATGGATAGATAACCGTGAACTGTGTGCCTCGTCCAAAATGTCTCTGCGAAGCTGCTCGTCATTGGGTACAACGACCCGTCCTGCCTTCCATAAAATATACTCCATCACAACAAAGTCATCAAATTCGTCCTTGACGGCGCGCATGAATCTATCTTGGATCCAAGGATCTGTCTTCTGGCCTTCTACAATACGATCCCAACGGCTGCTGTATCACGGCAGTAGAAATGGATGCGCTCTCTTGAGGATGCCAATCGGTCAAAGCGGCAAGCGTATCCCATGTATATGGCCAGTTCGTCGTACCATCAGCATGCGTTCTCCTGCTAAGTGCATCAGCCACCACGTTTCCCTTACCGGGTTGGTAAGAGATTGTGCAATCATAATTCTTCAGTAGCTCGAGCCATTTGCGTTGTCTCATGTTCAGCTCATTCTGATCAAAGATGTACTTCAGGCTCTTATGATCAGTGAAAATCTTGAAGTTCACCCCATAAAGATAGTGGCGCCAGATCTTCAAGGTGAAGACAACTGCTGCTAACTCCAAGTCATGTGTGGGGTAGTTCTGCTTATGCGGTCTCAACTGCCGTGATGCGTAAGCAATCACCTGTCCTCTTTGCATCACCACTGCTCCTAGACCTTCTCCAGATGCATCTGTGTAGACTGCATAGTCTTGAGTGCCTGAAGGAAGAGCGAGAATAGGCGCTGTAGTCAACCTTTCCTTCAGTGTTTGGAAGGCCTGCTCACCTGAATCGTCCCAAATGAATGGAACTCCCTTCTGCGTCAACCGTGTCAGAGGACGAACGATGCGTGAAAATCTGTTGACAAAGCGTTTGTAATAACCCGCTAGCCCAAAGAAACTTCGAATCTACGTGACAGTCTTGGGCTGCTCCCAAGACATAACTGCATCTATCTTCGCAGGATCAACTGCAATGCCTGCTCCAGAAATGATATGCCCGAGAAACGAGACCTGGGATAATCAGAACTCACACTTGCTCAACTGGGCTTATAGCTTGTGCTCTCGCAATGTGTCCAAAACAATTTGTAGATCATTCGCATGATCCCATTCATTCCATGAGTAGATGAGCACATCATCGATGAATACCTCTACAACTTGTCCAAGTATGGACGGAAGATACGGTTCATCATATCCATGAAAGCTGCAGGTGCATTGGTGAGCCCAAACGGCATCACCACAAACTCGTAGTGTCCATAACGAGTCCTGAATACGGTCTTTGGAATATCTGCCTCTCGAATCCTCAGCTAATGGTAGCCTGAGTGAAGATCGATCTTCGAAAATACCGAAGATCCTTGGAGTTGATCAAATAAATCATCGATGCGCGGCAAAGGATAACGGTTCTTCACCGTTCTCTTGTTCAACTGCCTGTAATCGATGCATAACCTCATGGATCCGTCCTTCTTCTTGACAAATAGAACCGGAGCATCCCAAGGTGAAGTGTTCAGCCTCACAAATCCCAAGTCAAGTAATTCCTGCCACTGCACCTTCAGCTCCCTCAACTCGGCTGGTGCCATGTGATATAGTGCTATAGAGATCGGCTGTGTATCTAGCAGCAATGTGATCTCGAACTCGATCTCTCTCTCTCTCTCTCAGGAGGTAATCCTGGTAGCTCATCAGGAAACACGTCAGGTATTCTGAGACTACTCGGATGTCCTGAGTCATCAGCTTCTGATCAGATACCTCCCGAACAAATGCAAGATATGAATCACATCCCTGATCAACAAGTCATTGAGCTCGTAACACGGAATTGTACTCCATGGTGGAGTCATGTATAGTACCCTCAAAAGTGAACTCAGGTAGATCTGGAATCCTGAAGACAACCGTCTTCCTAAAGCAATCAACCTGTGCAGGATGAGTGGATAACCAATCCATGCCCAAAATCAAGTCGAACTCATCAAGCTGCAGAAGTAGACAATCTGTGATCATCTCGTGACCGCCAATCAGTATAGGTAAGTGCCTGACTATCAGGGAAATGACAAACAACTGGTCACCTGACCCTTGGATGTGATATGGAGAAGAGAGAGTCTCTGCGACTCTACCTAAAGAAGCAATTAGCCTCGAAGTAAGAAAAGAATGTGTCACACTAGAATCAACTAGACTATGGAAAAGTCGATACGAGTAGTCAGTATGTGTGCTAGTTTGTTAGTCATCTCCTGGTCTGGTCGGGATGACATGGCTCTGCATGAGAACCATTTATTAGTCATAAAATCAATGGTTCGCAGATATTATGATATATGTTTTTCTCTTCTTGGGATATAATATGAAAATTAATGAAATTGGTGACAGCTGTGGTGATTGAATCTGAATGTCGTATTTCCCTTCTCGGACTCACGACAAGTTGGAAGACTGCCGCTATCCGAGAACTCAATGCGATCGGAATTGAAATACTGCGAATGTGTGTATCAGGGTACCACTGCTCTGATACCAAACTGTGAACCCCCTAGGATCCGGGTACCCGTTAATCACACATTTTGCATTACAACATTCATTTCTATCGCATTAAGCAACTGAAAGTACGGGGAAATTTTTCGCGAATGAAACAATTTCATCTGACATTCACAATCAACATTTATAACCACAAACACATAGAACAATGGTCACCAAAATCTTATTTCATTTCATTAACTTCCATATATTTTACATGTACAAAGTCTGACAGTACATACATTATATCCCAAAATCTGACTGAAGAGAAAGAAACATAATACATTATACATTGAACAGAAACTAGCACAAAATAAACCATACCGTTGGGTATAAAATTTATCTTCTGAATCCATATATAGCTACTGAACTGCAGGCTGTTTGCCTGCCAAGCGTGTAAGGAAGAAAAGGCGTCAGCGGTTGCTGGTACCTCCCAAAAACTTATATAAAAATAACAGGCATTTATTATTTACAAAAGAAAGCAAGTAGAGAGGCATGAGCAACTCAAATTTAAGATTTCTTTCTACTTGCAAATGTAAAAGGTTTCCAAATTTTTAGTAAGCACCTCTTATGATCATCCATTATCCCAACATTTCCCACATGAGTATATTTCTCTTGTAACTGAGTGTATAATTTATTCCCATAGTACCCAGAGATCATATTTATGAGTGATGATGGAAAGTTTGGGATGAGAAGATATATTTATATTTTTAATTCCTAAGTCTAGTAAGTCCTGTAATTATTAACTTCAATTATTTCAGATATAACTCCAGATGATGTAGATAAAGGTCATGATTCTAGGTCTTGGAGATCATGTCTTGGAACTTAATGGCACATGAAATTGCTAATTTCTTGTCATTGATATTATATCATGGTTTTCGATATAGGACGGATATGACGATGATGGATTTGATCCTTAGTGTTATTTACTCCTTTAAGTTAGTGGATAGTCTGTGGTCTTTGTCTGTGTGTCACCTCACACTATGACTCTAAGGTATTTAAAGGTACCTTAGGGTTGGGGTGCCTCCGTAGGCATGCGGTGTTGTATAATGCATCCTAACTAAGTTCCCAACACGTCCACTAACTTATAGGGATTTCACATTTGATTAAAGTCACCTCTAATCAACTTAATTATTATTTCCTCCAAACTTTAACTGTAATCTTTCGGATGTAACTCACGATGTTTTAGATGTAGTTATAGGTGATCTGGATGTAACATCAATCCCTTCAAACCTCTGTGCAACAACCTAAATGTAACTCTAGATGATGTAGACATGGATGATCTAGATGTAACATCGCCAAGTCTGTTGGCGAAGAAAAACTCAAGCGGTGAAGAAGCCTACAAATGGCTCTTCCGTCTCGCCCTCTAGTTGGAAGGCCGGTCCAATAGAGGGATAGGTCTACTCCCCAACTACGCCACTGAGACGGGTGAGAGGGACTTCCCGGAAAAGTCACTCTAGAAAAACAGCCCGACCGGTAACGGGCAACCGAGCTCGTACGTAAAACTGAAAAACCAGGATCCCCCGCCTGGGTATCCTAAAAAAAACAGGGTCAGCGGAACTGGTCCAAAGTCGGGATCCCAACGAGGCGTAAAAACACTGTGAGCTCACGTAAAAACCGAAAGAGGACTGGGATCCTAGACCCGCGCACTTGGCGGCCGCTGCCCAAACTGGGCTTCCTATTCTCCCGCCCAGGTGAGGGTCACCGCGCCCTCGCACGGTCAGGTGTAAGATTCAACATGACCGGCACAAATGGTTATCATCAATTATTCACTGTCATCTTTACTTTCTTGACTGCTTATCACTTTCTCAGTCTTTTCTATGGTTGACTGTGATGATCTAGGTATTTTGGTCAATGGTTGTATTAATGAACTAATAGATAGTATGGAATACCTAAAAGATAGTTTCATACGAACGATCCGTCTTTATGGTCACAATTTATCCTTCATTCATTTTCAGCATGAATTCAACCCAATTAATTGTCGATGGTCGAGTGGTTCAAGACCAATTTATATCCTCCCAGTTTGATTTGTACAACGATTCCACCAATTAACATTACACAACAAGTATGATATCACAAATTAGGATGGAAGTGTGATGCTTAACTTCAGTCTATTAGGCATCAACAAAAATAGAACTAATTCTATTTCCAAGTGATGCATACTCTAAAGATGACAAGGAGGTTGTTAACATAGACTACTCCTATACATTATGTTAAAATAGAGACACATCTTATTAAATTTTGGTATGTCACAAGTTTTCAGTAATAGAATCAAGTTTAACAAGGATATTCTAATTCCTCTGTTGGACTACTTACTAATTTATATTACCCAAATTTCAGCACAAGAAGTAAACTCCTTTTAGCAAGGAATCAATCATTCTACCTAGCACTTTAGTAAACTCCTAGAATTATATATATATATATATATATTACAAATAATTTTGCTATTTAATCATTATCACGCATGAAACTTGCTTTACCCTTGGATCTCTCTATTGGACCTTAATTATGGTCTAACTCCTTACAACATTCTAACAAGTTAGATAATTATGAGGAATTTTAGAATTATCTAAAACTGCCACATATTCAAAAGGGAAGAGCAATGATTGTATGATAATTGTAATAACTAGCACTCCAGAACTATTGCCAACGTATTTTATTATAACAGCCTCACTAAATAAACAATGTGTTTTCTTTTATCAACAAAACCTATCTTTCAAAACACATTATATATAATAGTAAGATCAAGCATTTTCTTCTAAAGGTCACATATATATATATTTTATAATTTTAACTATCTTGTATTAATTATAGAAACAGAGCTTAGTTTCATCATCATTCAGTAAATAATTTACAGTTATTCCAGCATTGCAGCAAACAGATAAGTAACAATTTATAATTCATTGAATAAATAATTTAACTCTTTTTAAACTTATACCCTGAGTAGAGTAATAAAATGTTGAAAAAAATATATATATCTGGGCCGATACAAAACAGTAATCAGATTCTAACCAGATTCTATAATTCAAAATAAATGAAAAACCAATCTTTTATTTAACTTGAATAGAATCATTGATTAATGTAGTATTTACTTATTATTCTTTTCCTTTCAATAGACATTAATTTACACAAAAATATAATGTGTGGATTGTTCATTTGAATTTAATGACTTAATATGTCAATGCTTCATGCTCCCAAGAAATATCCCCCAAAGTCTACTCATATATTACTCAACAATGCATAATTAAGGATAAAAAAAAATGGGTAGAATACCATGCATGGCAGCAAGGAGAATGGTAATAGGATTGTACCTTTTTGATCTCTTAATTGGGAGATCACAACATGCATGTGGCAAATTTCAAGAGTCCAGGAGCAGATCCAAGGTTCCAGGAGCTTGTAGAGCTTGAAACAACTGCTGAACTTGAGAAATTTCCAACAGGAGGGGACGTCCAGCAAGAATGGTGCTGGAAATGTGGCCTCTTTTGGTGGAATTTTGAGAACCAATTGAAAGAAAGGGGGGCTGGATTCTACTTGGAGATTGGGTTGCTCGGCTGGGCTTTAGATCTTCCTGGAATTAGTAGCAAGAGCAGATAGTAGTCGGGAAAGATGGAAAGACCAAGGAAAGGTAAAGTTAATATATATATATATATATATATATAAAGGGAGGGAGAGCTACGTGTTTGCCGAATGGGGGAGAATAATGAGCCAAGTGGAAAAGATTGGCAACCACTTGTTATAGCTGTAACGGGTCTGCTACAACAAATTTTTTTATATAATAAACCGTAGCAGTACTTGTTAAATATATATATATATATATTTCAATTTTATCTTTCTTTATTTGTTATACTTTAAAGTGAACCGTATTCATGTCTCGAGCGTCGGTTTCTGACGCGCAATATATCAATTTGATCGTCTCTTTATGATGATCAAAATGAGTACAATGTTGATATACTTCCGATCGGGTTTTGAATACCCGAACCTTTTTGGATACGATTTCTGTTTAAGGTTAAATTTTGTGATTTAAAAATATCATGTGACCTCCGATTGACGAACGGTCGATTCCGTTGGTCTCGTGTCATCGAATCGGATCTAATGACGGTCTCGGTTCGTTTCGCGGTTTCCGAATTTGCGTCGCGGCTTTTTACGGCGCGCGCTACGAAGGGACCGATTTTTGGTCGATTTCGTCCGAACGACTTTTGATTTACTACTAATTGGTCGTTTTAGGTTGTTTAGTATTGACCGTCAATGTTATTGGGTTCATTAGACCCAAAATCGGACGACTTCGGGTTTGATTGGAAACCGGATGTTACATCAGCTAAGGTGCAAGTGGTCATATCTTAGCTGGAATCCCCTCCATTGCTTAGCTTTCGTCTCCCTTAAGCATGACTCTCAAAACAATGAGATGTCAAACTTAAAATAGATTCCCAAAATGATTGGAGGACCGAAGGAAAAGATTATGATCGAATCAATGCTTTTATAAGGCCTATACACCACCCACAAGAAAAGTCCCTACAATGGATATGCAAGAAATCTTTTTGACAAGTGAATTGACAGATTGATACGATAATCAAGTAGGCTAAGGTCATCATCCCAAAGTCAGATATGGCAAACATCTGCAAGATTATTGATCACGTCAAAAGAATTATGTGGTCAGGCCATTTGAGTGGGACTTGTTTAGTCCCTGAAGTGGTGGGACTTGGTCACATTGGTGGGGCTCACAACAACAACAAAGCCTTTTCCCACATTAGGTACTCACAAATCATGTACTCACAACAACAACAAAGCCTTTTCCCACATTAGGCAGGGTCGGTTACATGGATTCTTTGCCTCCATTCAAATCTATGTTAGGTCATTCTCGGGCTTAGATCCAAAAAACTAAGATCCATTCGTATAGTCTCATTCCAACATTTCTTGGGTCTTCCTTATCCTCTCTTAACCGGCTCAACATCCCAAAACTCGCATCTCCTCACCGGTGCATCAACTGACCTCCTTTGCAACTGACCAAGCCACTTTAAGCGATTTTCTCGCATCTTATCCTTGATCGGAACTACACCAACTTTCCTTCTGATGGCATCATTTTGAATCCGATTTTTACGTGTGTGTCCACACATCCACCTTAGAATTTTCATTTATGCTACTACCATTCTCTGCATATGTCTATGGTTCATGTTGGAGTATTTGGTAGTGCGCCTATTGAGTTGTAGCAGGGTAAATGGATCCTGGAGAAGATCCATTTACCCCATCTTGTGTTTAGTCCTATACCGCCTAATGGTGGGACTTGGAGGCTCTGGAGAGGCTATATAAGTAGCCCCAGACCTCCTGTACTCATTGAGAAAAGCAATAGAAAAACACGCCCCCCTTAGAGGGCTTCTCCCGTGGTTTCATCCCGCTCCTCATGGAGTAGGGTTCCACGTTAAATCCCGCGGTCTTTCTTTGTTCTTTATCTTTATTCCATATTTTGCTTCCACTTTCTATTTTATAACATGGTATCAGAGCGGGTTCGATTCTCGGGGTTTTTATTATATTATTTGTTTATGATCCGAGGATCAATTTGAGAGAAGATTTGATTCATGTTTATCGTTGAAGATTTTTTTTCTGCATCAATGAAGATCGTCAAGTTCATGTCCAGTTCTTGTGTTCGATTCTAGGGTTTATAAGAAACCCTATTTCTGTAAAGAGTGAAGACGCTTCTGGGTGAAAATCTCCTGCACACTCCAGGTCTCAAGATCCATCAGGAGGCGCAGATGCGTCATCAGCTTCGTGCGTAAAAACCCCGTGATTATTCTCAAGAATACCAACCTCCCTCTCCGCGCATCCCAGGCGCACTGCTACAGGCGCGCGATGGTGCCTGCTCCCTCCTCGCGGGGTTCCGCCTTCCCCCGATGATGCTCTTCCAGCGATGGCGCCCACCGTGACTCCTCTGCCGATATCTCCTTTAGGCGGTGGTGCCCTCGAGCAAACAGCCCCGCCCCGAGCCCTCCTTGCACAGCGGCGCCCCTCCATAAGACCTCGCGATCCCTCCATTTCGGCGGCATGGAACTGTTGGTTCCTTGCTGGTCGCGCCGCCCCTCCATAACGACAAGCCCTCGCGATCTGCTACAGCGGCGCGTCTCCAGGTCGATTCCCCAGCTGCATCGTTGGCGGCGCATCCTTCTTCTTCGCGCGATCTCACCGCTGCACCCAGGCGGCGCTACTTCTCAGGCGGGTGCTGCTTCGAAACATCTCCAGGCGGCAGGTGAAGGGCTTTCCAGGCATCGGCGGCGCCTCCAAGTCCCAGGCGCCTCCTCTCTCGCCTCGCGCAGGCGGCGCGAGGCAAACCCCAGACGGCACGAGCCCAGGCGCGCAGTTCTCCCCCTCGCGCGACGCTCTCCTCCATCGTGGCGGGCGGCGGAAGATGTGAGGGTTCCCCATCGTGGGAACCCTATTTTTGGCGTAAAAAGAAAAGTGGGTCCGAAGGGGGCCCGATTGCCAATGGTAAAAAAAAGAGTCGAGTTTGTGCCCACGTTTGGGCCGAGATCTTGTTTCAAAATAAAAAAAAGAGGAGATGAAGGGCTACTGTGTAAAAAAAAGGATAGGCGCGTACACAAAAAAACGTACGCAAAGCAAAAAAAATGGAGGCTTAAAAAATGTGAAAAGCCGAAAAAAAATGTCAACGGCTTTAAAAAAATTTGTGTTTCAAAAAAAAGTGACGGCTTTATTAAAAAAAATGAAAAGCCGCATGTATGTTTTGTTTTCCCCTTCTATCTTGTCTTCTCCCAACTTTGTCGATGACATTTTCCGACAAGTATGGGAGAAAGGGGGAGTGTGTGTAGAGTCACATGCCAGTTTGTCAGTTTTTTCCAGATTCTCCAGACTTTCAGATTACAGGTCATTCATATTTCAGACTCTACAGCGGTTATTCAGACTCGACGTCAGAAGGTTCCGAGTCTCCAGTTTCAGACACGCACGAGTGTGCGGTCATTTTTCAGATGAGCATATGTTGCCATCATCAGTTCGAGGTCCCCATCATTCTTGTTGTTGTTCGGCCAGAGTTTTCATGTGAGCCATAGGGACTCCAGAGTAGAGGACCATTCCCTATGCCATGTTGGCAAGGGTTTTCATGTGGTATCATAGGTACACCAGAGCAGTGCACCATTCTCTGAGCCAGATGGGAGAGACCCAATTCTCCGACGAGGAGACTTCAGGCGCAAGTTCAGACTCGATGATCAGATTCCGAGTCTTCAGTTGACTCACACTCCAGCCCGTTCGTCCTCCTCACCTGCACGGCATGAGAAGCAACGTCCTCGACTGCAGCATGTGCGCGTTGGGTTGATATTGTCCATAGTGTCCTGTAGCGTTGAGTTGAGTTTATTTCTGTTTGTCCAAGCTGAGCATTGCATGCTCCAGCTTGAGGGGGAGTGTTGGAGTATTTGGTAGTGCGCCTATTGAGTTGTAGCAGGGTAAATGGATCCTGGAGAAGATCCATTTACCCCATCCTGTGTTTAGTCCCATACCGCCCAATGGTGGGACTTGGAGGCTCTGGGAAGGCTATATAAGGAGCCCCAGACCTCCTGTACTCATTGAGAAAGTGCAATACAAGACACGCCCCTTTGAGGGCTTCTCCCGTGGTTTCATCCCGCTCCTCACGGAGTAGGGTTCCACGTTAAAATTCCGCATCTTCATATTTTATAACATGGTATCAGAGCGGGTCGATTCTCGAGGAGTTTGTCTCTTATATTTTTTCCGAGATTCGTTTTTTCGGTGAAGATTTGTTGCTCCTGTTCAAGAGCTGTTCTAGTCTGATTATTATAATATATTCTGGAGTTTGTTCAAAGATGTTCTAGGGTTTTCTCGTAAAACCCCAAATCCATGTTGCCGCCGAAGATGATCGTCAAATCGAAGCCCCGATGGCTCATCGCCGCAGCCAACCATCTGAAGGCATCGAGCAGCACCCTTCCAGAAGCAAGCCCTTCGTGCGGCTTCGGTCCAAGTGCAAAGCGCCAGCAGCCTTCTCCTCCTCAAGAGATCCCTGGCGCAAGGCGGCGCAGCGCCCTACATTTCCTCCTGATCGCCGCGGCGCACCTTACAACCTCCAGGCACCTTGCAACCTCCAGGCGGCCTCCAGGCGCCCTACCTTTTCTCCAGTCCCGGCGGTAAGATCCCAGGAAGAGCCCCATATCCTCCGGCGACTCCTCTTCAGGCGCAAGATCGCCCATGAGCCTCCTCCTCAACCGCGCGCAGGCGGCGCGCGGCACCGCCAAGATCGCCCAGATCCCTCCGCTCCTCCAGGTCGCTTCAGCCGACCCCTGTGGTGGGACGAAGGCCTCCCCATCGCGCACAAGCTTCCCTCCTCCTGTCCAAGCACCTGGGTTGCACGCCTCCGGTGCCTTCGGTGCCTCCATCCCCGCGCGGCACCCTCATCGAATCCCAGCAGGCGGCGCACCCCCGTTCACCGATTCCGTGCCCCAAGCGCGCACCCCCTCCCGCGCCCGCAAGCAAGTCTCCACCAGGCACCCGCGCGCGTGCCTCCACACGCCCAGGTGGCGCTCCAGCTCCTGGCGGAGCCTCCTCAAATGCCGCTCGTCCTTTTTTTTTCCAGCAACTGCTCTATCGGGGGCGGCGGGTCGAATAGTGATGGGTTCCCACGGGAACCCTAGGGCGTCTGCAGTAGCAAAGGACCCAATCGCCCTTTATTTTTTTAAAAAAAATTATTGGGGGTTGCTCTGTTGAATGTCGGGTCCAAACGGACCAAAGGATAGTGCCTTTAACGAAAAGGGGGGGATGTCTCTACAGTAAGGGCCCAGGTGGGCCGGGAAAAAAATGAGGGAGAGATACATTGTCCGAGTGTTTTTGTTAAAAAAAAGGAAGAAGAAGACGAAGAGAAGCATTGGGCCTAACTTTGGGCCAAGAGTTTTCTATTAAAAAAAGCAAGAAAAGCCGTAAAAAATGGTTACAACGGCTTTAAAAAAATTGCGGCTTATAAAAAAAAAGAAAAAGGGCCGCAAGAAATGTTTGTGAATGTTCATGTTTTACCCCCATATTATCTTGTCTTCTCCCAACTTGGTCGATGTTCATTTTCCGTCAAGTATGGGAGAAAGGGGGAGTATATATGTAGAGTCACAGGTCTCAGGATTTCTCCAGATTTGTCAGACCAGCCAGTTGATCAGACTCTACAGTTCGGTTTCAGACTCGACGATCATTGTTTCCGAGTCTCCAGTTTCAGACACGCACGAGTTTGCGGTCATTTTTCAGATGAGCATAAGTTGCCATCATTGGTTTCGCGGTCCCCATCATTCTTCTTGTTGTCAGGCCAGAGTTTTCATATGAGCCATAGGGACTCCAGAGCAGAGGACCATTCCCTTGAGGGCAAGGGTTTTCATGTGGTATCATAGGTACACCAGAGCAGTGCACCATTCTCTGAGCCAGATGGGAGAGACCCAGTTCTCCGATGAGGAGACTTCAGGCGCAAGTTCAGACTCGACGGTCAGATTCCGAGTCTTCAGTTAACTCACACTCCAGCCTGTTCGTCCTCCTCACCTACACGGCATGAGAGGCAACGTCCTCGACTGCAGCAATGTGCGCGTTGGGTTGATATTGTCCGTAGTGTCTTGTAGCGTTGAGTTGAGTTTCTTTCTATTTGTCCAAGCTGAGCATTGCATGCTCCAGCTTGAGGGGGAGTGTTAGAGTATTTGCTTGTGCGCCCTTTATGTTGTAGCAGGGTAAATGGATCCTGGAGAAGATCCATTTACCCCATCTTGTGTTTAGTCCCATACCGCCTAGTGGTGGGACTTGGAGGCTCTGGAGAGGCTATATAAGGAGCCCCAGACCTCCTGTACTCATTGAGAAAAGCAATAGAAAAACACGCCCCCCTTAGAGGGCTTCTCCCGTGGTTTCATCCCGCTCCTCATGGAGTAGGGTTCCACGTTAAATCCCGCGTTCTTTCTTTGTTCTTTATCTTTATTCCATATTTTGCTTCCACTTTCTATTTTATAACAGTTCACATACCAACATTCAGATGCATAGAGCATAGCAGGTCTCACAACTGCTTTTAAAACTTTCATTTGATTTTAAAAAAAAAATCTTATTACAGATAATAGTATATGCTCCTCTCTACTTTAGCCAACTTGCCTTTATTCTATTTGTAACATCTCCATCAATTTCCCCATCATGATGCAAAATAGATTCCAAGTATCTAAAAGCATGGAAGGAAATATCGCGATATATCGGCGATATATCGCCGATATATCGATATCGACATGAGACCGATATGAGCACCGATATGGCGATATATCCCGATTTCCAGGCATTTTCTTCACAAAGGCTCGTCGATATGGGCGATATTTCGGAGATATATCGACATACGATATCGAAACGATATCGATATCGATACGGCCTTCCATGTCTAAAAGAATCTCTCTTCTAAATGTTATTGTCACCAATCTTCATCTTGATTTCTTTACCATTGCTTCCATCGAAAGTGCCCTCCATATATTCAGTCTTAGACCTACTTCTACGAAATCCTTTAGTCTCCAATGCATGTCTCCAAACCTCAAGCTTCGCATTTACTCCATCTCTAGTCTCATCAATCAATACAATACCATCAACGAATAACATACACCAAGGTATCTCATCTTGAATCTTACTTGTCAACTCGTCCATAATCAAAGTAAAAAGGAATAGACTCAAAGTTGAACCTTGATGAAGACCAATGTTGATGTCAAAATAGTCAGTCTTCCTAGATTGTATCCTTACACAAGATGAAGCCTTATCATACATATCTTTTATAAGGTTAATGTATAGGACGTATACTTGTCTCTTCTCCAAAACTCTCAACAATATCTCCTGTGGGACAGAATCATAAGCCTAGGCGCCCAGGCGACCCAAGGCGTATGCTATTTTCTGTAAAAGTAATGCGCTTTTTCTAGGCGCATAACCTGGGGCGTTTGGGCACCTAGGCTGCTGCCTAGGCATGCGCCTTGACATCCATGCCTTTGCCTTAAGGAGATGATCAAGGTCTCACTATTTAAATGGATTTGTTGCATTTGGGATAATAGTAATCTAGGTTGCAGTCTGTAGTCGGTGATCAGTCGATCGGTTCATTGGTTAAGGATTAATTACCAATCAGATGATTAATCAGATTTAGTCGAGCTTTAGTCAATTTTATTTTTTTAAATATATAACACAATTTTGTATACATGGAGGCTAGAGTTAGGGTTTGGCTCGAGAACTTCAGTCTAGGACCGTCGCTCTGATACCATGTTGGGAAAATAAGAAAACTTGTTTATTCTATCCGCCCTAGGCTCTCTTATATAGGAGAGTAGCCTATGGGTAAAATACATAAAGAGTCCAACAGAAAAGAAAAATACAAGAAAGGTACAATAGTAAATAATATATCTCACAATGACAACTCGAGCAGGCGAGGCGAGGTGTTGGCAACGGAGGATGAGGCAGCTTCGGTCGCTTTGGAGAACGACAGAATAGGAGCACCCCTTGTGAAAGATTGTAAGTAAGCGAGGGAGTCCACCCTCGGGCGGGTTTTGGGGATATAAGGTTCTGTTTATTTTTTTTTGAAGTAGCAGAGCATATCGCATAGATTCCTTGTGCGTTTGGACAAAGGAATCGCACGCAATCTGTGCACTATAGGGAAGCATTTAGGATGCATGTGTTATCCTGTAGCGCATAGATTGTATGCGATGTTTGCAATATTGATAGAAAAAAATTATTGACTTAGTTAAGGACTAAAGTTTTTCAATTACATTACGTAGGAATTTGCCTCGAAGTGTCTAGGTACAAGTACTTTCGAGTGGTCTCTCAAATCAGCATGCTGCGATGTTTGATAAGCTCATAGTGATTCTCAACAGTTCTAAAGGCCCCATGGTCGATCGATATCTCTGGACCTAACTCAAGGGTTGACAATTAAGAAAGCATACAAGGCTCCCGCATTCCGACCTACTTATGGGGATTGGGATATGATGAAGGTTTGTAGACTCGTCTAGGGGAGTTGTGCACCACTAAGGGTGAAGATTTTTGTTTGGCTCTTTAGGAGGCGGAGGGTCATGACGAGATTTTTCATAGTGTATTTATCCCAATTAATGATGTCTTCTACACTGTGTGTGGCGTGGAGGTCAAGGACCTCGATCATATGTTCTTTATATGACCTGGTATAAGGGGATATGAAGGATAAGCTTGATGGAGTGGATGAGGCTGGGAATGTGGAGCAATCCTGGAAAAGTTCTGGGGAAACACATACCATTTGAGAGTTTAGAGAGAAAATCCCATGACTATCATGTGGATCATCTAGATCGCAAGATATATTCTGGTCTTCCGAGAAGAAAGACATTACATTAGAATATCGTGCCATATGTTTGCATGCTTGTTGAGTCAAGGATCAAATTCCTGTATTCTTTTTTATTTGATTTTATGGAGTTCGGGTGAACACCTCCCAAGGGTGAACCCTTTTATCTTATAAAAATATTCCTGCACGTATCTCCCAATGATCTGTTGCTTATATACTTACCCCCAGCTCTATCAGATTCAAGGTAAGAATCTTTGTTGATCAAGAGAGACTGGTACAAGAAATCGATACAATCCACACCACTAGGAAAAACTGTCACACTTTTCCAATCTCACCAGCGAACTCCTTGCAACTTTCCTAGCAGCCCAAAGGGTTTTTTATCTATGACTTGCTTAAAGTAACACATCAATGTTGTTTGATATCATTAAGCCCCCTTGAAGTCCTAGCGGGCCCTGTTGGGGCAACAAAAGCATTGGGCCTCCATTGGGTATACGATCTAGCCTTAACAATAAACTAGAAAAGGAAGTGACCCTCCGTTGGAGGTAAGCACCTTGCTTTCATGAGAGTGGCACCTTCAGTACTTGGATCCAACAAATGAATGTGAACCAAGGGTGCATCATCCGAATGTAAGAGCCAACATTGCATCCCTGAGTTGGAACACCTTAAAGACAAATCATGTGCCCCATCCAACCAGCGAAGCTGGTCATAATCTTACCAGAGTTGTATTTCAGATCTGATATAGTTGAAAAAGGGCCCAAGCAAATCTAAGCACCCGAAGGGCCACACATATACAGATCTGGCTACCTCTAGCCACTAAAGGGCTGACATCAACCACCTACATGTTACTTGGCATAACCTCCTCCAAGGAGTGTCTAGGTTTTCGTGTCCTATTTGCCTGTCATGATCGGATGTCCTTGGAGGCATTGTTAGGTTGATGAAGGTGTGCCCGAGGAGTGTATGCGCTGTACAGTTCTGCATGCAAAAGTTTCAATTGTTGCACCACCCCCAGCCGATCGTCTCGCTCTTTGCATTATCCATTCTCTTCAACACTCTCCTCTCCCCCCCATCCCTCTTTCTCTGGCCATATTTATGGTTATAAGTTGGAGGGGGCGGGGGATTTTATGTTGTGATTATCTCCTTTTGTAACAATCTTTTTCGAGTATAATACATGATGGGAGATCACCTGCTAAGAGGTTTCGTGGATAGGAAAAATTGATTAGGAATATAAAAGGACGTTATCTAGAGTGAAATATAACCAAACACCTTCTCTCTAGCACTCACTATATGTGCCACAATGCCTTACCTGTGGGAAGCTTGATCTCCTTGTTTGTTGAGAAATATGAAAATTGCTAGAAACTCGCTCAATGGAGTGCGAGACTCCGTTTAGAGTCCGTCGTTGGAGGCAACATAAGGAAAAAATGTCAAGTACCACCCACCTTGTCCATCATAAGGATAACTCTAATCAAAATCCTTTTACGTGGCATTATCTTTTAACTGTGTGCATCTAAAGTGCCTTGTGACTAAAATCAATCTAACCCTACCGTGTGATCATCTTCTTCCCTCTCACATAGATGTGGATGATGTTCTTGATGTAGGAGGCATGCATGTTTGAAATTGGCATTGATAGACAGTATGATTGTTTCAGGAACTGCTCAGAATTTTAGGAATAGGGAGATAAAGGATCTTCTGGAAGGAATAAATTTTGGAGATTCATATAGGATATTTACACCTATAACCTTGAGTAATGAGTAATTTTGTAATTACCCCAAGAACCCTCGATAATCACGAATTATGCCCATGACCCTCAATAGTGCTTAACTCTTGCGTTCATAACCCCGTGTTAACTTCTATCCAATTTTCTGTACTATAACAACATCTGTCAAATATTTTACATTTTCTACCCTTTAAGTTCCCATTATTTACAAATTAGACCCCTTCCCCTTCCTCCAACCAACCCAAGCAGGGCCTCGCCAGTGTCTGACGGAGAAATGAGCGAGCTGCGTGAGAAGATGAGGTTCTCCTCTTAGAGGAACTCCACAGGTCCCCACTTCGTAGATTACTCCCTTGCCTTCGTCGACATGCTCTACATGTCCATGTCCCCCGCCTTCATGGCATCAACTCCATCAACATGGAGCTCTTCTTCGAGCGCCAGTTGGTCGTGCTCGCCATCATCTTGCTCCTCGGTGGGGAGGTATTCGCGTCCGTCCTTGACCTCTTTTTACGTCAAGTCCACCATAACTCTAGCAATGATGTGAGGAATCCCAACACGAACGTCTTCGATTCGGATCTGGAAGTTGTCGGTTGTCGTAATGCATCCAAGTACTTGGGATCCTTGTTTGTTTTGCTCTACTTTCGTCGCTTCTCTGCTACCTCCATGGACGTTCTAAGGTCCAAAGGTCTCAATCCCGAAACCTTTGCCATCTTTAAGATCGTTTCCTCGTTCGCGGACATCGGCCTTGTTCCCAACAACGAGAACATGATGGCATTCAAGAAGAACCCATCTCTCTTCCTCATCCTCATCCCACAAATTCTCGCCGCCACAGCACTCTTCTCAGCATTCCTCAGTACTTTCCTCTGGTCTCTCAGGTGGACTGCGAGACGTTATAGAGATTTCGGTACTGAGGAGTTGATTAACGGCATCACCGAGAAGGGTGTCTCTTAGTACTTCAATCTGTTCACCTGTAGGTACACAGGATTCCTGACTATCATGGTGGTTGGCTTCATAGTGTTGCAGCTTGTGTTGTTCTGCTCGTTGGATTAGGGATCCAAGGCATTGGCCAGTCTGAGCATGTAAGATGATGGGGGCTTTGTTCGTGTCCATGAACACAAGACATGCTAGAGAGGGATCCATCGATTTCTCCCTTGTCTCCCCTGCAGTCCTACTCCTGTTCAACTTCATGATGTCAGTTGTTTCCTTCTTTGATCTTCTCTTTCATTTGTTGAAAACTAAATCAATCCTAGCATGTGTCGTTGCTGCTGACCGGTACCTGTCGTCGTCCACTACGTTCTACCCACATCTTGAAGGGGACGAGTCTGAGGAGGATGGTTCTCCTCGCAAGGAGAGAGACGACGGAGGGAGGAGGGAGGAGTGGGGAAGGGGAGGAGGTGGCGATGTAGTGGAAGAGGTGGTGAAGAGGTGGTTGGGGATGCCGGAAAAGGAAGCAGAAGATGGGTCATCGAGTGTAGGGGAAGAAGGAGGGGGAGAACGAGGTCTTGATATCATCGAAGGGGCAACCGGAGATGGAGCAGAGGTCGGGTGAGGGGAGGGGGGAAGGAGTGGACGGAGGAGCGTAAGGAGTGGAAGCAGAGGAGGGGGAGGGAGAGATTGGAGAAGGGGAACGGGTGGGGAGTGGGCTTGTACTCATAGAGGATGCAGAGGAAGGTGGAGTAGGGGAGCTAGACGAGGTTGGAGGCGGTGTCGAGGAAGAAGGAGATGGGTTGGGAGGGGATGGAGAGGGAGAGGGAGAGAGGGTGGTGGTGGTGGCGACAGGAGGAGAGATGGAGGAGGAAGGGGGAGGGAGGTTTTCTTTTTATTTTTTCCTTTTACTTTTGTATCACATCCGTTAGATCGCCAATGGGTTAGATTAACTCAGTCATCTAGTTGAGTTAATGAATTAAACTAACAGAAGGTTATGGATGTAAGATGGCACAGTTATTCAGGGTCCTGAATGTAATTTGTGATTATCGAATGTTTCTGGAGTAATTTCGAAATTACTCAAGGTCAGGGTTATGGGTGTAAAATATCCCATTTATATATGATGCTTTCTTTATCAAACATCCAGTAATACGAACTTTCCTTGTCCACTCGTGTATTTGAAAACATTTGGATCCTTAAATTTGTCATCAAATCTTGGTTTCGTTTTAAAGTGGCATTACGAAATGGAACCTTCTGGTGCATTATAAAGGATGATTTTGTGAGGCTTTCTGAATACTATAATGGATCTGTAACTACAATGAGATTTAATTTGCAATCAATATACAGTATCGCTGTACATCGTTAAAAAACCTACTGTTATCCTTTTTTGCACAAGTTGTTTCTCTTGATTAAATGTATGTACAGATCATGGAAAAGTTTCTTTATTTTGAAAACAATCGACATCTAGTTCACTATTAGTTATCTTATACTGAACTTGGTGAACTTATAACTGTGATGTCTCCATAATATGAAATCAACTTGATTTCATTGAGTTGAAACATATTGAGTATGTTTTTCCATTCTGATTTGGATTCTTTCAAAAATGTTTTTTTCCCGCAATTGAATGTACCTGAAAGGTGGTTTTTAAAAATCAGGAGCATATTTTGGTACTGTGGCTTATTTTATTTTGTTTCTTAACTTGTTTTATTGCTTCATTAGAGAAAAATACTATTAAAATCAGATTCATGAGAAATTATAGCATATTCAAATAGCTGCCTACTTTCCAAATGCATATATTGAAATAGCTTCCTAGTTTCCAACATCTGGATATGCTATAACTTTGCATACCCTTAATGCCAGAGCTATTCGGGTGAAGAAGAGCTCCACTGTGTTTATGTTCCAACAAATCACCTCTACATCGGAGATCTCTTTTTGATCAATTCGAAGGATGTTATTCGTCCAAATCTCTCTGTTCGAGAAGGAATAGGTACAAAAGCCTTGTTCTTATCGATGATATACATACTTCTCTCGCAATCTATTTCTCAACACTAGACACACTTTGGATGTACAGAAATCGTGGTATCTGGTGGAATGTCTATGCCTCAGATTCTATCAACCCTGGACACACATGGTTCAAGTGGATAAAGCCCCCGGCCCGCAATGCTCCAATTCTCCATACGGCCATAGAAACCGTCTCTTTCGGTTGTGGTAGATACGACAGCAGCAGCATATACTTTGTAATACGTTCTTTCCCTCTCAATCATGTCTTGATTCCTTGTAAATTATAGAGTTAATTCAGGTTTGAACTTTCCACTAAACTGACAAATGTACTCATGTCCAAATGTGACCCCTCCTTTGCGCGTAGACACATCCACAGATACACAGCTTGGGTTAATCTTTCCGGGTTTCAGAGATGGCAGATATAGGACTCCGATGGCTGAGACTTGTGAGATCGCCGTGGATGGTTTCATCTGCCGTAGTTGTGTAGGACTTGTATGTTAAATTTGATTAACTGATATATGGCATCTTACACAGCTTCCATGGTACACAGGATCATCTTTTGTCAAGGAAATAGTTATCTTCTATTAACAGACTAGCATTTGGGACATGATATCAACTGCTGACCATAACCCTTATCAGTATCATGGTTTTGCTCTGAGATCCTTTTATATAAACACCTCTTGTAGATATGTAATGAGTATATTATACGAATGGAATTGCTGTTTTGACAGATACATTTGGTGGTGTTTTAATAGAAGGAAACGAAGCATCGTCTGTCTGTACGATCGAGAAAGATTGAGATTTGCTGTCAGCCTCAGCTGAATTTCTTACAGATTAAATGGTAGTTTGATCATTGAGTACATGAACTCTGAGCATCGTTTGAGGTGGTTTACATAATGTTCTGGTTTTTTTTCTGGACAGTGACTTTGATAACATGCAGTACGTTAAGGCCTTGTTTGGATGTGCAGTAGTCCTTGTTCTGGGATGGAGGAACTCTATTTCAGTATAAGTTGCATCATGATCATACCATATATTACATCCCCGTCGTCGTTTGCAGTATTTATACTTCTTTATCCCCCGTCTCTGGTGTGGAATTCTCACCTAGGAGTGCTGAAAAAGTCTTGCTATAGTTCATTGTCTTTCAACATAAATGGGGTAAGTGCTAGTACGAGAATGGGCGGTACTTGTAACTACAATCTCATTTCAAGCACATAACGTCAGATTGTTTTAATATAATTACTCAATTAAATTGCAATTAATGATCATCAAGATATCATATTTTAAGGGATTTTTATTTTTACGCAAGGAATTGTGAAAACTTTGTAAATTGCCTTCTCAACCTTATATCCGTCGTAATTATCCCCTAAATTAAGCAAACTTGCTAATTATTACGCAGCAATCCTTCTAGGAGTTAACTGTAACACCCCCAACTCCTGAGGTACGGGAATAGCGTGCAATATAGGTATTGCACGTTGGTGTGGTTCGGTGGTCACACTATGAAGTTATGGAGGACTTCACCTTACCTAGCGAACAACTAAGGATGGAGTTTACCACACGAAGGTCGAAGACCGCAGGTTCCTTTTGGTACAGTCAAGTGTTCGGTTGTGCTTGATGGAGCTTGAGCTGCAACATCCTATATAGGAGCGTGGGGCTCATTGATGATGTGGCATGATGACATGGCGCGTTGATTAGGTAGACGACATGGAGTGCTGATGGAGCGGGTGATGTGGTGTCGATTGTAGAAGATGAAGGGATTGCACGGAAGATGAAGAGCCATACATGTGAAGAGTCATCTTGGAAGACGAAGGATCCCCGTACAAGACTAAGAGTCTTTGCATTCATTGTACATGTAATAATGGTATCCCTTCGTATACCTCCGCCTTGTCTATATAAGGAGGATAGAGCTGATTTGTAGATAACACACTCAAAGTGAGTTTCTTGCTAATACAAAAGAGTTTTGTGCCACTTCTCTTGTGTCTTTGTGCTAGTGCTTGTGTTCGAGTGTTCTAACGACGTGGTTGATCGGTGTGCTGGTGGTGTACATCTTACACGCAATGGGGAAGGTTGGTTAGCTTGCGATAAGTTAACGCTGCACAGGCTACTCTCAAAAATCAAAGTTTGAGATTTACTCATGTGACATTAACCATAGTTTGCCCTGTATGCAGTGTAGGAGTAAGAAAGTTCACGTGATTTAGGTGATAATTATAATGGATACAGGTCTAGAAGATAATTTACAAAAATTTTAAGATTCGTGGCGTAAAAATCCTTTTCAAGAAGAAGTAGACTTCTTTTGACAACTTATACGTTAATATTTAGTCATGATTTTTTCGAATCGAAACCTCAATTATTAAAATGGGACCCCTCCAGTGCGATGAGTGAGATTTTATGATTGATTATTATCAATCTTGTTGTAATTAGTCGTTCACAACGACGTGTGTTAATTTCATTTGTCATTGTTGTGACATTAATAATTATTTAATTTATGCATTAGGACTACCAAATTAAACATCAAACAAACCGATGCAACAATATGTGCATTTCTCTTTGATATTGTAAATGAGAGGTTTATTGATAACAAAGACATCTTGAAGTAAGCACATATGTAAATTACATGTCTGCCTTCTCCAGTTCCATGTGATACATGTTCCTCACATCTTTCCTAAGGAGATATTTGGTTCGGGAATAAGCATGAATAAAGATGGGGAATAAGGAGAATAAGAGTATGTTATCTGTTTGACGATAAATATAGGAATAAGGAGAATAAAGTGAAATAAGAATAGATAAGGTGGAATAAAGATAGGAATAATGATGGAATAATGTGATATGGATGCAAATAGCCGTACTCTTGGAAATTGCATCGGGCGTAGAATTGATCCCTTAATCGAATGGTCATTCTCCAAACGACAATGGCCTTAGTGGGAGAGTTGCAATTAGGGATGAAAAATGTCAGATACGGATATATATATAATCATATCTTTATCCATTTTAAAATACGAATACGAATATTGACTAATGTGAAAAATGTGTTAACATATCCTTAAAAAGAAATACGAATGTAAAACGAATACGAATGGGATACGAATAATAACATAAATATTTAATAGATCAACTACGATATACGTGTTTATGATGGTTTACACATAAAATAGATATACAAATATAGTATTTCGCAACAATTATATCAACAATGGTGAATGCAATCATAAAATATTGTTGCTCACAGTTATAAATAAATCTATTACTATACGTATGTACGAAAACGAATATACGAATACCAATGCGAAAATAAGTGCATGCCAAAGTAATATCCATATCCGCATCCAATGGATAACTAATATGAATACGAATGTCAAAATATGTATAAAATGAATATGATAGCAGATCGGATACTAATATATTCACACTTGTTTTCATCTCTAGTTGCAATCCATCTCACCTGAAAGGTAGTCAAGGAGAAAAACAAGTGGATCAAACCTAGAAAATGATATTAAATTTGATGAGGCCATAAGGTAACTTAGTTGATCTTGCTCTTTAAGTAGTTGCAAAGGTGGCACCTGTTTGCCGAACTAATGCCTCTTTTAAATAGTTGATCGTGCGCTTTACATTTGTTTTTAATAACATCTAAAGAAAAAGAGTTTAATGGGACTGCCCCCACATCGTTTTCGACGTTTTTTTATTTTTTTTGAAAAATATCACCATGTATATTCATCCGTATATCCTTCCTATGTGCCATTCGAATTTCGTTAGAAACAGAGACTCCTACTCCCTCCATCCAAACAATCATTTTTTAGCGGTAACAGGATTTTTTAAATCGACACCATCTTGATGGAGGTCGTAGAAGTCTCTGATTCTGACGAAATTCGAATGGCATATAGGAAGGATATAGGGATGAATATACATGGCGATATTTTTCAAAAAAAATAAAAAAAAAACGCCGAAAACGGCGCGGGGACAGCCAATGTTGGGGCAGCCCCATTAAAAATGATACTGTCATATAAAACGTTTTTTCCTCAAAAATCCTCGCATAAGTTAGATATTAGGCCTCCATGTTGGAAAATGGAATGAGTGTATTTAGCCCCTTGCATTCTTCATTTGGGAAATTTATGATATCTTCCCCCATCCCTTTAACATGAAGCTGCCTAATTTAGGTTTAAGAAGATCAACTTGACGCCAAAGTCTAAGATATACGCCGTTGTTTTTAAGCTAGATATATCACATCCCTCATAGAGGGTCAGAGATGGTCGGCTCGTGATGAGGGTCGTCCAATTCCGATCGAACGGATTCCTGCGTTACAACAGTGGTTATATTACAGCAGAAGAACCTCTTTGAGCAGAGGAAACCCCTAACACCACTACGAACTGTTGCCATCCGATCCTAATGAAGGAGAGAGGGGTCTCTCCTACCCATCCACGTACGCCATAGTAGATTATGGGACGTGAAGAAGAAGGTGAGGGAGTTCAAGATGAGGCGGCGGTAGAGGAAGAGGAAGGAGTAGTAGTAGTATTTTTAAATAATGTGGATTTAAAGGGTGGATATTTAAATATTTGATGAACCCATCATAGTTAATGGAATAAATGGATAGAAGTTAACACAAGGTTATGTCATGTGAGCGTTAAGCTATAAGCATTATTCAAGGTTCTGAGTATAATTTGCAATTATGGAGGGTTATGTGTGTAATATTGAAACTATACGTGGTTATGGGTGTAAAAACACCTTCACTTTTTACTAAATTCTTTAATTGCTCATAATTAATGTTTTTCGCGGAGTCCAAAAGACCAAACATCACGCAAAGGTAAGCATGATAAACTGAACAAAAAGTGCCAACCACCATTTGGTTCGGTATTTAGTACAATCGGGGAATTACCAAAGAGTGGACCAAAAGTAGTTCGATGAGTTTTTAATAAGGTATTCCAATGTTGAAGTATTAGAGTTAACTTGATTGTCTTTGCAAAGTATTAGAGTTAACTTTGTTGTCTTTGCAAAATGGATCAGTACACTTATCTTTTCAAGAAAGGAGGTTCAACTTTTCTTAAGGGGAAATTTTTTATATTCATTTTTCCTTCTTTGAAAAAAGCCAAAAGGAAACTAAAGAAATATTTCTCTTTCTTCCTATTACTCAATGTGCGACACTATTTAATAGTTAGGGAGATCCAAGGGAGATAAAGAAAAGTGGTGCCATTTCCACATTCACATCTCCTTTTCCACAAGAGTTTTTTCCCTACATGTATGTTAATTACTTACTGGAAATAAAATATATTAGGCCTAAGCTTTTATATGAAAAGAACATTTATAAAGCTATTCACAAAAGATAGATCCGTTAGTGTACCCCATGGTTTATATGACGAGTGAAATTAATAGTATTCTTCTTTCAATACGCTCATAAAGTGACCTCTAACTAAGGGGGTGTTTGGATAGTGTGTTTAGGTGGGTTAAACTGGTTGCAGGTAACCCATTTTTGGATTTTGGTGTTTGGATAGAGGGGTAAAATGGGGGTGGGTTAGAAGTGGGTTTGGGGTGATGTGATTGTATTGGAGTTTGAAAAAGTGAGAAGTTATTGTGATGTGATTGTATTGGAGTTTGAAAAAGTAAGTAGAAGTGGAGTAGTTTATAACCTGATACAAGAACTCACCCTAAGTGTCTATCATTGTTTGCAGGCAGCACTTCATCAATTTGAATATTAAAATTCGGGATATAAACCATTTGTATTACTGAGATAGATTCAACCCCTAGCACAAGGAGAAATTTTGAGGATAATGGTTACGATGATGATGTGTATTACTTTGATGGAAAATATTGTTGTTGGATATGACCTTTTAAATATTTGAAAATTATTGCGGAAACACTGGAATTTTAGTGTAGGTTTGGGTGATCATGAATTTCTTTTATAATGATGGTTGTTTATTAGCAATTTTAATGTGAAATTATAACGCATGTTGTTGTTCAAGGTGATTTATCATTGTTAAAACCATAGTTAATGAGTGGTTGTAAATTGATGAAATAATTGGTATCTTAAACATGTGATATGCCATTGTTATTTTCATTGTTTTTTTGTGGAATATTAAATTTCATTTTTTTAAAATTTCTGCTATCTTTTGCAATGACTATAGAACATTGCTTATCTTATTTTGCAACGTTTCAGAAGTATTGCATTTGGAGTTACGTTACATTATATATATATCGGTAATATATATGTAATTATTTGTAACACTTTAATACGTTGCAATTGTATATGCAACCGCTATGAAAGCATTGCAACGGTTGTTGCAACGGTTAGGAACTGTTGTAAATACGCAAAAACCATTGCAATAACTTTTTTGCAACAGTTTTATGACCATTCATATGATTAGTTTTCTAGTAGTGTAAGTACTTCGGGCCTGCAATATCTAAAGGATGTTGATCCGCTGCTTCACACTATAGTTGCACTTAAAAGCAAGTCAAAGTATATATGGAAGATATGCCTTACTATATGGTCCAAACATTTTTTTTGTTTGGAACAAAGATGCGCATACATGTATGTCTGCATAGACGCATGTGCTCATTTGACCTTTTGCAGGATTAATTTGTTTTATATACTTAAAAATCGTATCCGTTTTAAGAATACATATTCAGGTGAATACATATATTAATATTTGATTACGATATGAAAATTATTAAATAAAACAATTATGAATAGAAATATAAGTATTGATTGTAAAAAAATACCGAGGTATAAATATGAGTATAGTAATAACTTGAAAATCTAATACCATACTCGTATATTCAAATCCATAATAAAAACAAATCTTATATATAGATATATTATATTGTGTTTTTATTACTTGTGCCCCTCTGAATTATTGCAATATCAGTTATACGCCTCCCATTTTTGGAATATCAGCCCAACCCCTAACTTCTTCCGCAATGTCACTTGTGCCTTTGAGTTAGTTCTCATTCATCCCCACATCCCAAACAAACATTAACTTTAGGTTTACAATGGTAATTAGATAAAAAGATGAGGGTAAAAAAGTCTTTTTCTTCTCCATCCCTCCTCCTCCCCCAGCATGGAAGGTCGTATATATCGCGGATATATCGATATCGACATGGGACCGATATCGAAATCGATATATCGATATATCCGATTTCAGGCATTTTCTTCAAAAAGATTCCTAGATATAGCGATATATCGGCGATATATCGATGATATATCGTCGATATATTGATATCGACATGATATCGAAACGATATCGATATCGATATCTCCTTCCATGCCCCCTAGGCCCTTCATCGTCCTTCGACCACCACATCCTCCTCCTCTCCCCCTTTAGCTTCCTTCTCGATTTATACCATGAATATTACTGCTACAACTCCTCGATGCTGCTTGAATTGGCTAGGAGATGCTCAGATGCAAGGGGGCAGAGAGGAAGAGGTCGTGGCTGAGATGAACTCCTATTAGGTGACCCCATTTCATGTAACTCCTTCCTCTTCCTCTTTCTCCTCAATTATTCCTCTTCTTTCCCTACTCGTATTTTCTCTCTCCTCATTGCATCTCCTTCCTATCTCAAATATGTTTTTTTAATTTTCGAGCTATTTTTTTAAACTGGTTAATCAAATATTTGAGGCTTGTAAACAAATCTCTATAAATTCCCTGGGAGAATTCCCCCATCTTCTTCTTCGATACTTCTCTTCACTCATCATCTTCCTTTGCACCTACTATACATCTACCCATCACCACCACCACCCCTTTACCCATAAAACACGCATCTTCTTCCACAATCCCTCTACCTTCCACATTTGAATCCATCACACATGCATGCCCACATGCGCGCACACACAACATAGCAACAACTATTGTTGTGTTTCCATTTAGAACCCATCAGAGTTGAACTCCTTTGCTCAAGTTGTAGGTCGGGGGAGTCGGTGGAGGAGGAGGTTGGGGTGGAGGGATGGGTGAAGGAGGAAGAGGTTGGGGCGAAGGGATGGGTGGAGGAGGTCCAAGAAGTGGAGGAGGTTGGGGTAGTGGGATGGGCAGAGGAGGAGGAGATCGGGGTGGAGAGCTGGGTGGACGAGGAGGAAGTCTTGACAACGGATGAGGAGGTTGTGGCATAGGGTTGGACGGAGGAGGAGGAGGAGATCGGGATGAAGGGTTTGACAAAGGAGGAGGACACTTATACCCCCCTTAGTAGAATCATGATTTTAATAAACCATAGTTAAGTTTAATTCATTAATGACCAAACCAATAGAATGTCACGAATGATAATGATGCAAGAAGTCGGGGGCAGAAATGGTATTGCAAAAAAGGACTGATATAATTGATATTGCAATATCTCAGATGGGCATAAGTGATAAAAAACCATACCAAATTATATGTATACAACATATCTCAACCTAATATATAAAGCATTTAAACTCTAAATGCTATTTGGTTGCATTGGATTATAATAACCTTCCTTATGTCGTGTTTGAATAATCATCTCCCAACGATTAATAAGATGTGCATGGGCGGAATGAGGAATTCCATCAAAGAGGGGCAAGCATATAACTATCATGTATGTTAAAAAAATAGAAAAGTATCATATTTCAAATAATATTTTTTATTAGATTTAATATTTTAAAGTGATATATCCTTTTCAATTTCGACAAACCTAAAATTTAAATCTATTAATAAGATGAAAGTTTAATTAAAACAATAACTTCGATCATGATTTTTAATTTTTTTATAAATCTAATGATTTAAACCTTTGTAAATTAGTCGCTAAAGCATCAAGCAAGTATTTAAAATAAAAAATCCAATGATTAAAAGAAATTAATAAAATTCAATTTATCAATGAGGGGTACTAGAATTAATAGAAGAAATTAATAAAAGTCAATTTATCCATGATGGGTACTAGAATTAATAGAAGAAATTATTGATCTTTAATCCCATTTTATATCAAATATACTTATACTTTTAATATTTAATTTTTTTTGTTTAAATGGCCTATCATGTACATTCGAATAAGAAAACATGTATTTCAAATGATATTTTTAAATAGAGTTAATAATAAACCGTCTTTACAATTTTGATAAACTTAAAATTTAAATTTGATTTAAATCTTTATTTAGTTGAATTTTTCAAAAAGATTATTAACTTCTAACTTTTAGTAAATCTACTAATTTAAATATTTTCAAATACATCCTAATAAATGAAAATTTGAAAAGGAACGACAAAATGTAACTCATCTGTAAGGAGTGTTAGAGATAATGGAAGAGATAACCCTACAAGAAAAGGCACTAATGACGAGCACATGTTTGTGAGGGTTGAGCAAGTGCATGTGCTCACCTAGTGATGGACGAATCAAGGGTGAATACACATGTTAACCTAGTCCGTCGTTAATCTTTGAAACCAAACGAAAACATTGATAAATCGTATTTATCTCTTATCTCTAGCTCGGGTCCTCCAACCGCTATCCATTGACGCTATCCTCGTGTCATCGATTTGATAATTGTTCAACTCATAAAAAGGTCACTCTAATTATTGATAATAATTGTTATATTTCAATGATATTTATGCTCGATTTGAATTCCTAATGAGCAAATACAAATACTAAAACATTAGCTATCCAACATCCCCTAGACATTTAACATATACACTGCGTGAGTATTTGCACTCCCAAATTTGTGCTTTTTAAAATCCATCATTCGTTTACAATAACAAATTGAGGAAAGAGATCATACTTCATGAAATAGGTAATTGTACCTACTTCATGCTTACTTTTTACAATTTTTTATTTTTTTGAAAAATATCATCATGAATTTTCATCACTATATCCCCGTAATATTTTATTCAAATTTGGCTAGAACACAGAGACTCTATACTCTCAATCTAGAATATGTAATTTTAAAGGTTTTAGATTTGATGTAATCAAATTGTTCTAGATAGAGGGAATATGGGTCTCTGTTTCTAACGAAATTTGAATGACATATTTAAGGGATATAGTTACGAAAATACATAGTGGTATTTCCAAAAAATAAAAAAAATTATAAAAAGTAAGGATGAATTAGATAATGTTACATACTTCATGAAATTGGCTCCCTTTTCTCTAACAAACTTCCTAAAATCACATATAGTAAAAAACGATAGGCCCCGTTCGGCAACAAGGTTAACCCACCCCCGGGGTGGGTTAACTCTCCAAACCCATATTTTCTCCCTCCACGTGGGCCCCACTTTATTCCTTTTTTAAAAATTAAATAAATAAAATTTACATCATCAATCCTATCAAAAAATAATATATTATACCATCATCTCATATAAAAAATATAAACTACTCCACTTCTACTCACTTTTTCAAACTTCAATACAATCACATCACAATAACTACTCAGTTTTTCAAACTCCAATACAATCATATCATTATAAACCCACTTCTAACCCACCTCCAGTTTAACCCTCTATCCAAACACCAAAATCCAAAAATGGATTACCTGCAACCAGTTTAACCCTCTATCCAAACACCCCCGTAGGGAAAAGAGACAATAAACCCAAGCATTGCTCATACATGCACGGTCCTCGAATCCCCGAAATGGACGGCGGATGAGGGACGAGATGGACGGTGGACACAAAGGCGAAGTCGAGCCGCCAATTCAAAACCCTAACTATCCCCTATTTATACACGCTAACGCCGTCCCCAATCATCCAAAGCTTCCCGCCTCTCGTTCTTCCTCTCGGGGCGATCAAGGTCGCGCTTGCCTGCAGGTTCGTCGATTCCGTTCCTCGGATTGTCCTTTGGGCCATGACGATCACTGGTAGATAAGGTCTCGTTCGTCGTAACGGCATCTCGCCTTGACGACCACTCTGCTATATCACCACCCATATTCCGAGCCCAATCCCTCGTGAGCCTCTATTTAGCGGTAGCTTTTTTGGAGTTTCAATTGTTTTTACATTCTACTTTTCGATTTCGGGCCAATGATTATAGTTTTCTATGACAAGCATATGTCTGAAATTACTCATGCGGAAAAGTTCTAATCTTCTCTCTGAGGCCCCTTTCTTACTCGAAATATTCATTTTTCCCCTTTTTTTCGTTGATTTGTTAGGTCTGTGATGAAATCAGTGATGTTTCAAATGTATGATCTTTGTGATTATATCCACACTACTGCCTTCCTTCTGAGACTCTACGATTTTACTTGATCTCAGATTTTTATTTTGTTTCTCTTCTTGTAGTTCATAGTTTTGATTGCCGGTTCTACTTGTACTTTGTTTGATTCGATTAGTTTGGTCAGGTGATGCTCTGCATAGTTCAAATGACCGATCTCTTCATGAGGTTCTGATTATTGTCATTTTATAGTCTTTCGCTCCTATATGATGACCAACATATATAATTTTTCTGTCGATATTTTGTTAAACGGCGGTTGTGTATTCAATTATTTTCTTTTGTAATTTTGTTTGCCGGTCATATAATATCAACACTAGAATATTTTGAAACTATTTAAAACAATATAGTGCGGCATTTTGCAACATTGAAATGAATCGCTTTATGTTCCGAGGTGCGGTGATGATTATCTCTTCATCTCGTTAATCTGACTCATTGGATTCTGAGGATACACGAATTATCCATTCATGATGTAAAATCTGAGCACCTCGCTTGTTTATGTTTTTGCTCAAGCTTAGCATTATGTCACTTGTCCACATGATTTAAGAGAAAATGTGTTTTTGAAGGGATGAGAAAAATATGTTTCTGCTCATGCTCAGCATTAGGTCTTTGATATGGATGAGAGTTAGCTACATTATTTTTTTTATTTTTTGAACTTACATTGGGGATGAAATGTCATCCAAAAATTGTATTGAATAAAATATGTATTGCCATAACAAATGTACATAATTCACAACCAAGGTATGATTTTCAGTTTTTTTATTTCTGTACGCATACATGTCTAAGATCAATAAGGTAATTATTGTCACAATATCAAAGTTATTAATGAAAGATATTGATCAAGTATTTAAGCTAACAATAAAGGCAATATGTTGAAAATTTAAAAAAGAAGTTATTGAACAATAACATGCTGAAAATTAAAAGAGGGTATAGGAATGAAAAGAAAGTTTAATAACATGAATGAGAATGGCATGTATAAGAATGGTACAACATTGAAGTGCATTTAAAAAATCATGCATGCCATGGGGGTTACCCCCTTTGGGTCGATCTTAGCCATTAAATAAAAAAATATTAGATCTTACAAAGGAGAAATCCCACCTCCAATTTTTAATCTTCCTAGCCATTAAATAAAAAAAAGTGTCCAAACTTTTTTCTCTCTAGCAAAAGGCATAATTGATTACATCTTCCTAATCAAATATACACGTTTATTGAAAAAGAATTCTTGAATTTATTTTATTACTTCATTATAATTGGTTATAATTAAAAATGACAATATAATTAATTACAAATATATACATGTATATGTCCATTTTTGGATGTCATTTTCAACAAAATATACAATTTATATATTTATTTTTTTTATAAAACTTTAATTTAGTGGTTTTATTATTGTTATTTTTGTTTTGTTGTTATTAGTGATATAATATTTATTGTTATAATATTGCTTCATAAAACTGAAGAGTCGAGCTCTGTGAAGTGATCCTAATTTGAGGGTATTGAGTAGAGAGAATGATATAAGATGGATGGATGATCCATTGTCTAACAAGGTATTGCCAAATGCATGTGAGGCAATTTTGCATCCGACAAAGTGGGCATCAAACTCATTCTTTTTTATTGCAGAAGTCTACGTATATATAGCACTAGAGGTTGCCATAGTTGGGACATGTTTCTCTATTTTGGTCCTCTTCTTCCTAGGTTGTGTGCATCTCGCTTTCATTTTTTTTCAATATAGGGAAGTGACCTATGGCGTCATGCAATGAGAGCTTTAGAAATACATTCTCTTTGCACATCTTCTCAATATCATGATCTGGAACTTGATTCTTCGGTCTCTTCGTACCCGGCCTTCCCTCAAACATGGCTTTAGGGAAAAGCACAAAGATGTGGGGTCCATAAATGTATTCTCTGCATGTAATTTGCATATACATTGGTGGTCCTAGAAGTATGTACATAACTATTAGTGAAACAAGGTGGGACAACTGCCTGTGAGTCGTGACTTTATCATCTTTGTATGTTCTCTTTTCATGGTGCTTTGGGTAGGTGGAAGTGGATGGTAATCCTAATCCTCCTCCATATGTTGTGGACATGATGTTGGCTTCAGTATGCTTCTCCACTTGACTTACTTCTCCACTTGACTTTTGAAATGTGGTCATCTTCCTTCCCCTATTGGGAGAGACCATGCAGCAAGTATGATGTGATGTCTCTCCTTAGAAGTGATTGGAAGGTAACCATTGCTTTGTGTTTTGTGGGGGTTAAATGTATGCACAACTCATTGATGTGCATGTGCATCTAATCGATATTGTCATGGTGATAGACTTGCATTTTGCTCAACGAGTCAATAATACGATCGACTATGTTGTTGCTGTGGTCAACAAATGTACTATGTAGCTGGCATAATGATTGTATTGTCCCAAACTACGGTACTAAAGAGGGTGGTGATGGCAAGAAGAAACTCAACTCAAGAGGGATTTGTGCAATAGGAGTTTGGAGCTGAGATTGCTAAGGCCGAAGCTGGTGGTATTGTGTTGACTGTCTCTAAAGATAGTCCTTTTGTTTGAGGTATCCTACCTGGTGAAGGATGGAATTGGTATGGTGCAACTAGATCAAAAGATTGTGGAATACTTGAGGGCTCAAAGAACTGCTATGGCTTGTATATGTTTGATGACTCCTTGATGGTACGTTGCAAGCTCTCAGTTTGGGCTTTAAACTTGCCTATCCTCGTGGCCACAAGCTTCAACCTCTCAAGATTTGTGTAAGTCGGCAAGTCTTCTAGTTGTGCGGCTATCATTTCTATTGGAATCTTTTGATTGCTAATGTTGTTGTTTATAATATCTTTCTCATATAATTTTGGATTGACAGTTACTTGCTCAAGTGATCGAGGAGATCTTACCTCCCCCATAGGTGGACACCAAGGGAAAGAAGTAATGCATGACTCTCGGCCATTTCCTCAATGATGGCACACACTTCTTTAGCTAGTTTCATCAAGAAATCTCCATCGCAAGTGGCGCGAATCAGTCCATGTATACTATCATGCACACCTCCCAAAAAGCTCTGCAAACAACAGATTCTTGCATCCCATGAACTAGTCACTTCTCTAATATATATGTAAATCTTTCCCATGCAATGTGTAATGACTCATGGAGCAACTGAGAAGCTCGAGGCATGCGAACACATTTGCTTTCTTCGTGCAGTATGGTAAAATCGTTGTATGAATGCATCTTTTAGTTTTAACAAGAAGACCCTCAGTTGGATATCATCTAGGATGACAAGCTCCATGCCCAATGCTCATATGAGATTGAGTTTTGTCATGAAGAGAAATGGTCTTCCTCATCATTTCCATAGAATATGGGCAATAATTGTAAGAATGAGGGCTTAAATGTAATTTTTTTCGGATGCAGGGGTTCCTAGTGCTAAACATGCGACTCATCCCTAATCTCTCTCATCTACCTTTGTTCGATCTTTATCTCATCAATTTTCTTTATCAACACATGCATCTCCTCAATCATCTATAAAACTTTAAATGTACTAAGCCTTCTTCCACTACAAGTAGGGTCGGCTACATGGATTCTTGCTCAAATTCATGTTGAAAGATTCGACTATTTTTTACGTTGGCCGTCGACTACCTAACGCAACCACTGTAAGAGTGGGATTTAAACATTGGTCTTTTGTGTTGTAGACACACTGTACTACCACTAGACCATCTGTACAACCTTATTGCCAAGAATTCATCCTCTGTCACTTTTTTTATCTTTGTCTTAGTATCCATGTCGAACTGCTTTAGATCAAGCTGAGAGATGGGTAGTGAAACACTAACTTTGAAGGAAGAGTCTTACTCAAAGCTTGAATAGGAATTCGAAATGGCCTGGGACTGACTAATCGAAACAAGCATGGGGAGAATTCTAGTTCAAGCGGTATAATGCCCCTTAATGAGTTAACAAATAGGGATCGAAGTGGAGAAAAAAGTGCTTGCAAGATTAGAGTGAAATATTCACTCATTTGATGGTAAGCAGGGTGAGTAGCGCATGATATCAAACAAGAGACATGAAAATCGTGAAAAGTCATGGGTCGTGGGGAATCATGCACATAATACAAACACCATCCAAGAATCATGTGGATTTAACACCTAGGTGATGTCGTGAGAGTTCGGCTTTTTATCTTTTTAATTTTTTGATTTTTTTTCTTTATACAATATTTTTCATGACAATTTCTGAGCAATACCCCTATAGTGGTAATGATTGTTGTGTAACCTGAGGGCTTTGGTAAGTGTCCTGGTTCCAAGGAGTTTGGCTCTATCCTAGTGGTACACTCTCACAAAATGTATCTGAAAACAATATGTGTTTTTATTGACCCAAGACAATAAATCCAATTACAACTTTTATGTTGGGTCAAGGTTTTCTTAATAGTCTCATTATTAATTTTTTGATAATCATTTTTTGAATGTTTTACAAACAATTTACCAAGTTCTCAATTTCTTTTAATAATCCTAAGTGATCAAAATGGAGGGAGAAGTTGGCAATGCAATGCAAGTCGAAAAATGATTATGGATGCAAAGTCAGAAGTACCCTCCTTACTTCCCAGTGCTCTTCATGCGGGATGCAAGACAATAATTAAATTTACACTATATGAATGTGAGCGTAAAGCTGTCCTAAGCAAAAACTCCTATTACCGGTGTAGAATAAATTGATTATTTGTCTAGATCCAGATGAACTATAGGAACATATAGGAACAGAATTCTTTTAGATTTTTGGACCTATAACTATAAGGACAAGCAAAATAAGATATCCTAGGGGCTCTAGCATTCCCAGAAACTATGGAAAATAAAGGTGGAAAACTCAAATTCATGAAAAACATAAGAAAAGAAAATGCGAGAAAAACGTGAAAAAGCCGCTAGGGATCTCGACTTCACTCAGTCGCGGAGTTGAAACAGATCTCTAGTAGTGTCCTAGTTGTGAGTGCCATAAAATACGGGAAATCAAATCTAAACTAAGTCTATGCTAAAGTGATCATGTGGTGTCGATCTCATCCTCTCCTTATGCCTCAACAGTCGCCTCATCATTCGAGGTCGATCTACAGTATACCAAGCTACTCGGCTCCTTAAGAAGTCACTCGATCGCTCCGGGCCCTGCAGAATGAACAAGAAATTTCAACAGACACTGATATGAAAATAAATGCAAATAAACTAGACAATGCGATAAATAAATAAATAAGAAACAAAAGGGAAAAAATGAAGTCCAGATAATCTGACCTGATTTGTTGTGCCTCTCTGATACAGTGCAATTTCGATAATGACCTAAATTGTAGTACCTAAGTCAGGTGATTGATCAAACAATTTTATTTCGGCTTCTTTCTTATTAGCCATGATGAGGTAATCACAGTTTGAACGCAAGGAGCACAATCTAAGAGGAATTCTTTTTGATCGGTTTTATATCAAGTGCTTAATTCACTCGCAAAATAGACAGTGAGAAAAGAAAAATAAAGAATACAATCATAGGTATATATTCATCACAATAGAACAATGTAAGTAGATGAGGGAGAAACAAAACGCAAGTACCAACTCAAGAAAATTAAGGAAAATGAATAAAAATATGGAAAATGTATTTTTGTATTTTTAGAATATATTTTTAAGAATAAAATGTAAAAGATACAAATAATACTACACTTAAGAAAATAAGGCTGTGACACTTGGAAAAATGGTATAAATAGCTCAAAATCTATAATACTACTAATAGTGGGTTTTCCCACATCATCTCCTTCTTAATGACACGTATCATTCCCCTATCTTCCCCCATCCAATCCCCACTCCCATTCACCGTTCATTTCTCTCTCTCTCTCTCTCATCTCTCTCTCTCCATCCAAACTCATCCACTTCCCTCTTTCCTCTTTTCACTTTCTCTCTCTCCCAACTTGCTCCCTCACTCACGCCTCTTTCTTTTTTTTCTCTCTCTTTATATTATCTCTCTACCCACTCATTCTCTCTCTATATTTTCTCTCACTCCCTTCCTTTCTCTCTCAATCAATTTACCTTTTATATCTAAAAAATTTCCTCTTTCAAAATTTTAAAATATATTAGTACTAACTAAATAAAGGACAAAGTATATGTTATTTATATCTTTTATAAAAATTTTAAATATATATTAAAAAATTCTTTTAAAATTATTATTTTACTTTTAAATTTGCTATTTTAGAAAAAAAATAAATACATTTTTTTAAAAACTATTATTGATATCATTTTCAAGTAGTATATTTTTTAAATCAAATGAATCCTTCGGAATAAAGTAATTATGAATATTCTATTGCATGAATGTTATTTTTTATAATATATTATTAACTCGTGATTGATATATTATAATGAGTTCTGAATCATCTATAATTAACTTATTTTTATAACATTCGATATTTAAGTATTAAATATTAAAAAGTTTAATAAATAATTTGTTTATTATAAGTTTCGTAAATACATGAGTTCAAATAGATTTGTTCCAATCAATTATTATAAGTTTTTTATTATTTCTTCTTTTATGTTATATAAGTTATTTATTTCCTCAAAATTTTTATATGGTGTTTCATAAATCATTTTATTTTGTTATTTTTAGAAATAACAAACCAAAATATTTTTTAAAATAAAAAATAATAAAAATATTAAAAATATATAAAAATATAAAAATAATATAAAAATAATTTTCTTTCATATTTTTGAGCATTTTTATAGCTATACTAAAAAATTTTAGATGTTATATTCATATACTTTTGGATATTATTTTTTAAGAAAATTAGAACTTAATAAATGAATATAATATAAAAAATAAAATAAAAACTAAATGAAATAAAAAAATATTAGATGTGAAATGGATAAAAATATATAAAATATAAATAGTTTATACGTACGGTTAAACTAAAATAACATAAAAAATAAAACACATAAAATAAAATCAAAATTCATAAAAAAACTTTTTAAAAGAGTTAAATATTCATACTTTTTAAATAAATAAATTTAAACAGTGGGATGTATAGAATATGTTATCTGAATATATATGTGTGTAACATATGATCGTAATACATATATATATATATATTATAAATCTAAATATAAAATGAAAATGAAAATTTTACTAATATATATAAGAGAAATTATAAGAATACAATAAAGTTTGTTTTTTTTAAATCATACGATATTATAAATCTAATAAATATCAACTATAATGTGACTAACACTAACAAAAATATATACACTTTTTCTACCAAAAACTCTCCTCTCCTTTTCAATTTGAACTTCCTTATTTTGATTAGATGACTATTATTTGTTGTATATAGTGTTATCTTCAAGTGAAGAAAATAAAGCATGCTATTTGGAAAGCATACCTTCCATATCATTAGTATTTCTTCGCAATATGTTCATACTCCACATATTATGATTCCAATATGTTATTATACATTATCTTGAAAAAATACTCACGGCGCGAAGCGCGGGTAGGTACCCTAGTAAAGTCCTAAAAGTGTGCCTCTATTTTTTCTTGATAGATAATAATATATAGAAGAAAAGAAGACCTTGTTTTTGGATTTTTGACACTATATCAATTTGTAATAATTTTAGCTAGTTTTGAAGTGTTTTTAGATTCTGGACTCTAAACAAAATAACACCGAATGCCCTTTGGATATGGGGTAGATACAAACGGGAGTAAGCTACAACATTTTTTATATTTTTCTGAGATTAAATGAATAAAATAAAAAAAAGACTACGGGAAGAATGAAAGACGTTTTAATTTTTTTAGGTTATGTAAATAGTAAAATAAAATTTGAACAAAAATCCCTTACTATAGAACAAAGTCAGGGACACATGAACATGTTTTAAGATTTATGAATGGATAAAAGATGCTTCAAGAATAAATCAATCAATCATAATATTGTAGAAATTCTACACGTCACAATTTATAGTATTTTGCAATAAAACTTGGTGTTAGTCTAGGCCTAAGTATGATCTACAACAATTAAGTACTGAACTAGAGATAATAACATAAAGAGTTATTAAAGAAATAAACTAAAATGATGCCTTGAATTCTAAAATTCACCACTAATAAATATTATACCATAATATTATGAAACTTTGAGACAATGTAGAGAAATAAGTTACCTTTCCAACGAAAAAGTTTCTTAAAAATCCGAGTTCAAATGAAAGTTGGAAAAGCATTTAAGTTCAATGGTACATATGCAAAAATGAAAAATACATGCAAAGCTCAAAAGTAAAATTCTTGTTAATATTCAAAGTCCCTAGTGTAAAAGTAATACCTGATGACATCATGTTGAGTCAAGCGTGATGTCAACAGATAATTCGATGGCTCGGATGCGTTCGGATGGTCTTGATCGAGCGGTTGGGGCTCGATGCACTTGGAAGATAAAATCGAAGGGAGAAGGGATCATATGGTTGTTGTTGTCCACCCCCTTCCATTCTTATTCCCATGACTACAATGCATGGTAGGGATGCCCAGTCGATGGTGGAGAAGCGATGTGGCTCTAACGATGCTGGAGAGGTAGTGGCGAGCATGGACGTAACTGTGCTCTGGTTCACCTGAGAGTTAAAGAAATATGGCTTGAGATTGGATCTTGGCCACTGTTAGCGTGCACAACAACGATGGGAGATGGATGGCCTCCTGCATGTGTGGGGGATAGGAGCTGCTCCTCATGTCACGATCTTGGCTAAAGGTTAATAGAGGTGGTGGAGCAAAGGAGGAGAAGCAGAGTAAAGCAGCGGTGCGTCGAATCTGAGGTGAAAATGAAGTCTTGATTTGGGGTTCTGTTAAAGATATGAACACAAAGAAAGGAAAAACGACGACGACGAAGAAGAAGAAGAAGAAGAAGATGATGATGATGATGATGATGATGATGATGATGATGATGATGACGACAATAGTTACTACCGTATATTGAGAACGAAGTGGTTGGATGAATGGATGATGTGTGTACAACACCTGCGGTGTTTTGAAGCTCTCTCTTTGGTCTTTGCTTTGAAGGAGATGACACTTCTCCTGAAGCTCTAACGAAGCTTGAAAGCTTCGTTGCAGGTGGGTTTCAACTGCCTGGACCCAACCAAGGAGGGGTAAGAGTCTCGTCGTGGCCTCGACCAATCGCCCCTTATCACAGAGCTTGAAGGAAGGTTGGAGCATTCACTCCCTCGCTATGGCGGATATATTTGAATTTAAAGTTCAAGGTGGTTTTATTGTGATGATGATTCGACATGGGAGGTGGTTGGCGTGGATCACTGGTGGCCAATGGGAGGAGTGTATTAAAAATGTTTGGAATGTAGTGTGGTAATCAAACATGTCCCACATCGACCAATCATAGAAAAAAGCCAACACAATGAAATTGGGCATACAATCAATAGTATAAGACCTAATAGTTTTATATAATACATTGTAGAAGAAAGTTTTTCTAAAAAAATATTTAGAATAAAAGGCACAGATTAAAAACATATTTTTATGTATAAAATGCAAATTTTGGAGTTCTATTATTTTTAGTTTTGCTTTCTTGTTAATAATGATACCATGTTATATTTTATAGTAATATTAATATATATTATAAGCTAATTGGAGATTTTTTTTGTTGATTTTTAATTGTATGAATTAGAAAAGATAAAAAAGAAAGATAGATTACGGGTCATGTCGTGATCTTTATAGAAAAGATATATTTTTGTTTTTTATTTGATATGCCCTTAATTGATTTGTATTTTTATAACAAAAGGATGTAAAAGAAACAAAATAAAATAAAATCAAAAGAAAAAGAGTAAAAACTAGCATTGTACAAAAGAAAGAAAAACAGTAAAACATTGTACAAATGAGTCCCAGAATTGACTTTTCACAAATGACCCCTAATCGCTTTCAAAGTATTTTTAAAATTTAAAGTCTTTTAAATAATGAATTCTAAAAGTGAGTTGGGTGAAGTAAAATTCATGTGCTCTAGATAAAAAAGATGACTTGCACACATATTGGAAAAAGTGAAGCTAATTCCATTCACCAATTAGTTATGGTGATATTTTGTGACAATTTTATATTTTCTATATATATTTTTGAGTTAATGTAAAAGGGATCAAGTCAATCAGAGTTGTATAAAAATTAATAAAATTATTTGAAGTTTGAGTAGATTTGTATGTACATATTTTTTTATTAATCTCCCATTTCCATATTTAGGTTTCAATTTTTGTTTTGTATATTTTTACTGGTTTTTAAGTGATATAAAGATGTTTCTTATTTTACAGACATGAATTTATAAAAAAGAACTGGTATTAATGCATGCATGAACGTGTCTATTGAGGAATTTAGCTCAATTTTAGGCTTTTAGGTGTATGAGACACGATCTCGTCATTCACCTCATCCACTTTATCAGTGCTTGCATGCTCGAGACCATCGTGAGTCTATGACTCCCCTTGTGGGTATCCATTCGATTGTAGTGTTGGATATGTGAGCTCATGGCGAGCTATTTTGCAATAAAAGTTATTGCAAATCATTCCTTAAAAAAGGAATAATTAATCTACATATAAGGTCCTTTAGCACAACTAAGGTTATGTACCATGTCCATCTTGATAATCATGCAGCTGTTGATTCAATAGTTGAATCATAAAGGCCAGAACTTAGGTGATATCTAAAGAGTTAGATTGAGAACTTATCTAGCACCGTCAATGATTGTCAAGAGATGATCTCAAGCTTGAGAAGGAAATGACAATCCTTACTTTAATGGTTGATATCTGACCGACCTCTTGATGCATGTCATCTGCATAGGAATAGAGATTCAGAGGTGTCGGATAAGTTAAGTCAAAGAGTTGACTTAGCGATATCGAGATAGCTAGACCTAAGTCGTATGTTGTCACGATATAGGCACGCATCCTCCGACCGGAGACAGATGCATTATTATATGTATGCACATGTACATTAGGAAGACCATTAGTACGATGACCTAATCAATGACTATACACCAACGAGCTGGTGTGTATACAACGACATATGAGTAATACGATCTCTCAAAGAGATCATACAGTTTCATTACTAAATCGGAAGACATGAGCTCACTTTTAAGATATTGGGACCAACTAAATTCCATGCATGGTTATCTTGTTTGGACGCATGACAGGATTTGTATGTATGATATATGCTTTTGGAAAGCATATGATCAATACCAACTCTCAATGATCAAATGAGAAACTTAATGATAAAACCTTGAAGAGGATAGTTCAAAATGAGATCAGAACTTCGGATTTATTCTAGGTCTTCCAATATGCAAGATGTACGGGTTTGGAGAATACTCAAGGGTGATGTGATCTTAAACGATTGTATAACCGTAACGCTTCCATTATGAGGGAGTGACGAAACATGTTTGGATTTTAGTGACTCCTATCAGTGGACGAGATATTCGATCTTGATATAATTGTTAGACATTAATCCGAATATGATTCAGATGAAATGAAAAGATGTGGTATTATGTTTGACATGAGCATACACCTCTGAACGATATTCTAGATATGCATATGAGACACGATTTCATTATCCAAGTCAATACACATGACATATACAATCACCATGACCTTATCTCCAAGTATCTGACAAAAGGTACACGATTCTTGAAAGAGTTTGAGAATTATTCCATGAGTAATATTATCTAAACTGGATAACTAAACAGGATTTAATTATCACAATTAATTTATGAAAGAGATACCCAGGATAATTAAATTATATTTAATTATCATGGATAGGATTAACGTGGATAACACTATCCACAATAATCATGGATAATATGGATATGATCTACAATTTCTTAAAGAGAATTAATTATGAATAAGATTCGCAATTTATATATCGATGTGAATTGGATTCACATTACATATATTAATGTAATATTATTTACATTAAATATTCATTGCAAGAATTTAATTATTAATAGTCAATGGTATAATTGTAATTATCATAACTAATTTGAAATTAGTTGGTGACTAATCAATTATTCAATTAATTAATATAGTGGATCAATTAATTTTGATTCATTTCATTTCTTAGAGTGGATGGTCATGGGTTGTTGAACCATGGTGGACGTCCACCCTAAATTTAGTAAATAGATGAAGCTCTTTTAATTAAAATCCATTTATTGATCAATTATTTTTAATTGATATGATTTAGATATTGTATTTGAATTATCTCTTTGTATTTTCTTTTTGTGTTTTTTGTGAATAAAAAAATACAAATCAATCTAAATCGTTGATTATTGAGATCACATGGATTGAGATCTATGAACTTCTAAAATGCTATAAAAGAGAGGCTAACCCTGGCCCTCTTTAAAGAAAACAAGTGATATGCAATTGTTGCATAAATTAAATTCTCTCTCTCCACACGTCCAACCTCTCTCTCCACAACCCAAGGCCATCCCCATGTGCAAGGTTGGTGGAGATCGCGATCGTCGCCATGTTATCGTTGTGCTACCAGACCAATCACTCGAGGAACATGGCCCTCCTCTGCACATCATACTCGTGAAGAAGACAAGTGATTTCGTGAGACGAAATTGTGAGGTTGCTCATTTAGATCATTGCTCAAGATTACGTGAAGTATGTGACTCATCATCACGCTTGCAAGTGCACTCTCGTTGGATCGGATTTGGTCAAAAGGCATCTTCATTTAGAAGCTTTGATAACTACAACCACACTTCAATAGGTAAGCCTAAGCTCGTGTGGACTTGATGAAATGGCATGGGAAAGGTTCCCCTGCTATGTGATTTCATCTTAGTTTTTTTGTTTTCCCGCTGTCATGCCAACTTATATGACTAGTTGACCCAGATCGCATATGATGTGATTTTTACGCTTCCGTGATATGCGAGGCCTGACACCTTTCCTTCATGGAGGAGCAACGTGATCAACCAATGTTCTTTCAGTACATAAGCATGAGAAAGGATGGTGTCCCTCCTTGATTTGCAACATGTTATTGTTTAAGGAGGAAATGCGAATATAACGAATCGTTCCTAACCCTAACTTTGAAGATAAAAAGTTGTAAAACTGAATATCTCTCACATACAGTGCTCGATTAATTATACTCATTTTTAATTAATGTACATCAAATTATCTAAAAATAAGATCAAATTCAAAGTAATCGGAGTTTATATGTGAAATTTGTGTTTGAGATCAAATTGTATACTGTACAAAACCAACTAACTTGCATATATTATATTATGTATGTAACTAATTATTTTTAGAGTTTTTATGTTGTGCCCCTCTGAGATATTGTAATACCAATTATGCCCATCCATTTTTTGAAATATCAGTTGTGTCCCTACCTTCTTGCAAAATTCACAGTTCTGCCCTTTTATAATATCAGTTATGCCCCTACTTTACCTTAATAGAAGGGCATAACTATAAATTGTGTAAGAAGGTAGGGGCATAATTGATATTCCTAAAAAAGGAGGGGCATAACTGAAATTGCAATATCTCATAGGAGCACAACTAATAAAAATCCTATTTTAATGTCTTTATTTTTAATTTCTTTTATTTGATTTATATTGTAATTAATTACAAAAGAATAAAACTCTAAAAAATACAAAAAAACAATATGATTTTCATTCGTAATATATAATGAGCTAACCTATTTATGTATATTATTACATGTATTATTTTATTTAACTTTAATCTAAATAAATAAAAATCTTTGGAGATTTTTAATGATAAGAAACCCTTGGAGAGAGGCTTCTAGATGAGGACATCAAATACTGAAAGGTTGGCTCACATATTTTGGGTAATTTGTGAAATCTCGAGCCTGAAATATTTTGGAAGATAATAGGAAAAGCACCATTACCAAAAACGTGTAGGACATGAGCACGAAGGATTCATTCAAGTCTTCCATCTTCTTACCAAAGAGACGCAATTATGCTAAGAGGTTAATCAAAGGGTTGATGAAAGAAGTTGAATGACCACTTCAACTTCAATAATTTTAGATCTAATGTCTGTCTGACCTCCTTAAAAGCCCGCATAACTCCTAAGGTATGTTTGATAACTACGATGGGGAGGGTTGGGATAACCTTATGTGAATAGTAGTTGTTTGGATGGTTATGAGTATTGGATAGGGTTGGAATAAGGAATGTGATGTGATGCCACGTTGATTTGTGATGGAATTCCAACTCAAAAATGCATAGGGATAAATCAGATTACCCAAGGGTAACCCGGTAACCAAACAAACTTAAAGATTAATGCAGAATTCTCGTTCTTCCGTCCACCGAGATTTGATTCAATTTTGTTTACGGCAGCTATCTCAAGCTTCAGCCAGATGAGAGCAGCATTGTCGCCACCAATAATAGATAGGTGCAAGACCCTGGTTGTTGGTTATTAAGCACTCAACTCATCAGTGGCATAAATTGTCAAATCTTTCTTTGATATGTAGGTATGCAAGCTTTCTTGTTACTCTTGGGGTTCGTTTGGTTGCAGGGTTACGCAGGGTTAGGTTAGATTGGGGTACCCCTGTGAATAGTAATATGTGAGGAGGATTGGGAGGGTTGGAAGGAGGGGTACCTCGGGTTAAGCCAACCCAACCCTGCAACCAAACGGAGTCCAGCAAATCTGATGTCAATAATGCCACTCTGATTGTAAAAATTATCATACATCTGATATCATAAATTTAAACGATCAGTTAAACCTAGCAGTTTGTTGCCCCAAATCCCCCAGCAGCCTCCGCTCAATTCCCACCGCCCTCCTCCGCCTCGCCCCCATCCCAATGCAGGCCCTGCCTTCAGCCTTGTCGATAGGTCACCAATGACATACTCTGTGTCCTGTCTCCTCCGCCGCCAATGAATGAAGAAAAAAATGAGAGACACATATGTTATAAAATATTTCTTAACTAGACCGTAGTTTAAACAAATCATGGTTTGATCCATCTCATAGACGGGACGGCCAAATTAACGATGAAGCACAACTGTCTATGGTAGAAGAACATAACAATACAAATGTTATTGCAAAAAAGATAGGGACACAAGTGTACTTGTAGAAACTCGAAGGAGCCCAAAGTGTAAAAACCCTAAAATTTTGGTATAAAGGAAAGAGTAGAACTTGAGAATCTCAGGAACCTATGCAAGAGCCCAAGGAAAATCAGTCAGCACAAAGCACTAAGGAACTCACAAAAGCTTCCCAAAATAAGTGAAGGCCTTTTGTGAAAAATGCAAAAACTGATCCCCTTTAATGGAGAATATATGAACATCCTACTGGAATAAAATTCTGACAGCATACAGATTTATCATGGTCACAACTGATACTGTTTGGTGTAAGCTATGTTGCCTTTGGCTCCCAAGTCGTAATCGTCTAAACCAACAAATATATTTAACTTGAATATTTGAATAATGTTACAAGACTTTCCTAAGACACCGACATGTAATTCTCTTCTAACAAAAAATACAACGCACCCCAGTAGAAGGATCCATCTAATAAGACATGCCTTGGCATCGGGAAGTTGAACTGTAGAAACCCCCTCGAAGCAACCTTTCCCTTGATACTAGGATGATACTACTGTTGTCGCTGTTGGTTGGGGATCAGGAGTTGGAGATTTAACATCTGGGGCCACAGGGCAGCCATCACCAAGGACCGTGCTGCCAAGACGTGTTAATGGCCAATACCTGAACACCGACCTTCCCAATATGTTCTTCAAGGGAAGAGGTCCCCTGAAAGAAAATGACGTCTTATAATCGAACTTCTGTGTTTTTGGTAATAGTGTCCTCTTATGGATGGGAGTAATGACGGGAAACATACCAGACATGAGAATCATAGCTATTGTTGCGGTTGTCGCCCATGACAAAAACCGAATCCTTGGGAACTTCCTGAATGAGAATCATCATTGTCAATTAAACAAAAAACATCAGTTTAGATGAAAAGAATAGAAATCACTTGAAAAGCAATACCCATCAATTTTGTATTAAGAACCACACAAGAGTACTCAACTCCGAACCAACTGCCTTGGCGCGAAGTCCAACTATCCTATTAACTATTAACTAGTTGCTTCTTAAAATGTTGCCAAAACCTTACCCAGACAACCCAGATAAGAGGAATCACTGAGCTGCGCTTTTTAATGTGGAGCCATTTTTTCAAACTTGTCAATATGTCTGAGACGGCAAAAGGGCCTTGAAATCGCAAGCAATATTACAGTACCTATTTATAACAGAGATCAGGCCAGCAACTGAATACTTGGAAAGAAGTGAACCTACGTGATATTGTACTTGAAACCAACTTGCATTGCATAGAGAAACCTAGTACGAACTTAGCATACCAATAACCAATATCCACTGATGTTGAGTTCATTCTGTTGGAGTATATGCATCATATGTAGATGGGTAAATGGATCCTTCCAAGATCCATTTCCCACATCCCGATGTTTAGTCTCACATCTACCAATTGTGGGACTTGGAGGGTCTGGCTATATAAGAAGCCCCAGACTCCCCGTGGAGTACGGTTCCACGTTAAAAATCTCAGTGTCTATAATATTTTTTTATCTTTATTTCTCTGATATGCTTCCGCGTTATATTTTCTAACACACAATGTTCAATCTCTTTATTAAGAGTTTTCTATAACATTTTCCAACATTTAGCAAAAGCTCCTTTAAAAAATTTTGGAACATGCCTAATTTATGATCAAAAAATAATATAGCTTTTTTTATCTACGTTTGGGTTATGGCCCAAATTACATCTGTTCAGAAGTAAAGATTCCATGTAGACAGACCGTATAGAAGCATCATGGTACAAAATAACTGAAATTTGAGTTATGTTGTACCTAGAATGATATATGGAAATTTCTTCATTGCATAAGGAGTATTATAAGTGCGAATAACAGTTGATTACAAAGCTGACAAAGAGGAATCTTACAATTTTGCTCATGTTATAAGCTGGAGACTCAAGAATGAAATCCTCGCTCCTGATAACACCATTGACTATGAGCTTTCCACCATTTACCTAGAAGTAAATATACATTATCAAAAATTAATAAGAAAAATACAAATATGTTATTTAAACATAGGCATTGCAATGAAATAACTAGGGTAAACAATTGTTGACGAACAGTTAAATACTGAAAACCCCACTACATCCATGAGAAGAAAACCAAAATCACAATTGATGTATAGTTGCATCCCGATTGTTGTCACATGCGTCTTTAACTAAATCCATGATCAAGTATGTCAAAAGTGTTCTCTATGTTGTTCAGGAAGAAAAGTTTCATTTGGCTGATTATGATATCAAGGACACGATGCTGTTACTAAACCACTATATATGAGCGGATAAAATATTGAAAAATAAAGGAATTTGGATTTGGAATCCACATCCTCCTATTTTGTAGAGAATTTCAAGTTGAATGCCCAAGCATGATTGTCCAGCTTCGGACCTCATCCAGATTTATCAATAAAGGAAGACACACTTACGACTCTCATCGATGTGAAGTCATCCATATGCATACAACACTCGTATTATGCACACTCTCGTATTATGCGCTATGTGAGAGAAATTATTTGTTTGAACTCGTATTATGCGCTATGTATCTGTTTAAATTTTCTACTCTTTTTGAACTAGTTTAATAATATTCCCATAAACCATGGACTCCCTTTCTTCTATATAATAGAAGCCTAAAATATTATAATACTTTTTTAGGAAAAGAAGGGTGGAACACGCTATGATGTCCACCCAAAATATATTAAAAAACGAAGAAATATTACAGGAAGATTTAAAGTAGCCAATACTTGAGAAGAGTCCTGGATAATTACATTTTCGCAATAGAAATGTTGTAAAGAAAAGAGTACGATTTCTAGCCAACCAAGTAGACTAGATCATTACTACAAGCCGAAGAAGATCCTCTTTAGGGTGATGCTTTACCTCAATCAAAGAGTTCCAAAACTATCCAGATTCTGAAGATTCAGCTAGCATGCACCAATTTCCACCCAGATTGGTGAAGTTTTCACACAATGGAAGAAGAGATGATCACCGTCTCAATCTATATCTCACAAAGGGGGCACCTATTGGATACATCTGTGAAGAATCTCGCACAACGACTACTATTCATAATACGCTTTATTCGCAACAGCCACATAAAAAAAACCAATTCTACTTGGCAGTTTAAGCTCTGTAGACTCTTTTTATTGACGCGCAATAAAAACTTAGGGTTCAATCTGCCATTTCTCCACTAATATCCGCACATGTCACAAATCAGCACTCACAGGGGTGTACTTGCAAATATGAAAAGTAAATATTCAATCCATAACAGAAGATAAGTTCAAGGGAAAACAATGCAAATAACCCAAAAAGACACATGACAAAGCACGTGGTTCCACACCGGCAGGACTAAAATGTAAATACGAGAAACTATAGGGATTGGAATGCAAAAAGGTCCAACTGTATTTTATTTTACAGACTAAAATATAAACTGAAAGAAATGCCGGATAAAATGTATCCTTCCATACCAAGTGATCCCATCCATCAGCCGGTCTATCTATCTGTCTTGGGAATTTCAAGAAAAGTAGGAAACCATCTAAGCATTGATCAGAAAAATTTGTCAAGAACGAATGCATCCGATTATCGTCAATCCAATAATCCGACACCTGTGCATCACAATTAGCAGCCAAAGCAGCAAGACGCGAGAACCTAGAGGAAAAAGGTCCCTTACATGTCCAGTTATCTGTCCAAAAAGCAAAAGAATTACCAACACCAAGCACTGGACGAAAGAGTCCCTAGAAGCGAGGCAACATTGAGTTGATTCCTTTCCAAAAAGCTAAGGAATGAAAGTTTGTGTGTTAGGGTAAGCTCCCTAGGTCCCCGATGATGTATATGTTGTGAATGAAACTACAACAATGGTCTTCACTTCTGCCCCAAATTCTACAAACCCATTTCAAGAGTAGCACATTGTCCACGGTTTCCAAGCGGGTGATCCCATGCCACCAGCTACCTGCATCAAAGTTACAATCTCCCAGTCTGCCAGATGAACTCCAAAACCATCCTGACTAATTTGCCCAAAAGAAATCTCAACGAGATCTTCTCTAGTTGTCTCCTAATTCCAATGGGGAGAAGACGAGACGACGTGAAGAAAATTGGAATAGTCGAGAGAACGGTCTTAACAAACACCAAGCGTCCACCAAAAGACAAAATAACCGCCTTCTAGCCCTGAGCTTCTTTTCCATATTATCAATGATAGGCAACCAACATACATCTTAATTCTTCCAGTTGTTAGGGAGAGATCGAGGTAGTGGATCGGGAGAGAGCCCCATTCCATATTCAACTCCTCATAGCACGCATGTGCATCAATGCCATAAAGGCCGAACAGATAACTGTAGATTTGCTATGGTTGAGAACAAGCCCATACAACTTTCCAAAAATCTTCAATGTAACAACCATTCCTTTAACCTCATCTTTACCCGCTCAATATAGAAGATGATTTTGGTGGTGGGTCCCAACTTTTAGGTCGCCACCCCTTTCCTTTTTCAAAAGAAGAAGAAGATGGTGTCATCTGCATACTGCAACATAGGAGCATATATATCATCAATGGAATAACATGTCGTGATATCATTATGTAGTGTAACACATAATCAACCATGCACGTCAAGACATCAGTTGCAATAATAAATAACTTTAAAAAGCAAGGGGGCACCCCTGCCTAACTCCTCATTGGGGTTGGAAAAATCCTCCCTCATGACGACCATTAACGAGCACTGAGTAGGAAGATGTAGTGATACAAAGCTTCATTCAAGCGATCCAAGCATCTGGGAAACCCCATCTAGACATTATTGTCCATAGAAAACGCCAATCCACTGTGTCATATGCCTTGAAAAGTCCATCTTCCATAGTATACCCTTTGATTGCCGTCTCTTCCAGTATGCTATAATCTTACTCGTTATAGCCAAGTTGTCTGCAATCTGTTTATCCAGAATAAAAGCCAACTAGAGCGGTGCAATGATGTGATCCATAATCATGTTCAATTTAATTGCTAAGACCTTCACTACTATCAAATAAATAGCATTGGAGAGAGCAGGGAAGTCCTCCACTCTTTCAGGCATCTCCCTATCATACAGCAGAAAGATAAACCCTTGTTAAGCCTTTCAAAACCCACATTGTCGTTGGGAAACTCCTTAATGAAATCACGATCTCTCTTCCAATTAAAGCCCAAAATTCACGGAAAAAGAAGATAGAGAACCCATCGGGACCAGATGCACCATCCGCATTTAGATTCTGATGCAGCGTGGACTCGACATATAGGGCCGTCTATTTAATTAAATTGTGGCCGTTAATTTTATTTACGTTTTTTTAAGTTGTCGTGTCTTTAATTAAATAAACGAGATCGTCTGTGATCCCCAGTAATTAGTTGTGGATTTGAATTTCGAATTAGTCAGTTAATTAGATAGAGTCCAATTAGGATAATTAGTTGTCGATTTAAATTAGTTTACTATTTTTGTAATCACATCCCTCCTATATAAAGGGATGAGGGTCCATTGTTTTAGTCAGTCCAGTATTAATGAAAAATTGAGAATTATCTCTATCCCCCTCTCTCGTCTCCTTTCTCCCTTAACGCGGTCTACGCGCTTCTTCTTCCTCAACCCCTCGTTCCCGACGAGTTATCTTCTCTCTCAACCCCTCTCTTTCTCCACCGAAATTCCACCGCCCAAATATTTCAAATTTTATCGTCGATGCCGAATCGCAATTTGCATCATTTGGTATCAGAGCATGGCCTACAGATCGTCCTCACGATTTGACGATCCGTCCGGACGTTCACACCGACATGCATCAAAGGACTATCGTTCGTCCGAACGAAAACGGCGAACCGACGATGCCCACAACGAGAAGATGAGAAGCATGCTACTCGAGATACAAGCCAACTTCGAGTCCATGCGTCGAGAACTTAGGGCTGATTTCGAGTACCTACGCGCCAAATCAAAGCCGTCAACCAACGAACGCGAAGTTGAAGATGAAGATCTAGCCGTCGAAGACGAACATCTCGCTGTGAATGAAGATCCGGCCGCTGTCCAGGTCGTTTTAGAAGAAAAAAATGACGAAAAGACTGTTGTACAGGTATTTTCAGATTCGCAAAAACCCCCGGAGTTGGTCTACGCCCCACCCGCAGTCTTCTCGCGGACCCCCGCGGCAGCCCCAGCCCCCCCAGCGACCCCCTTAACCGCGTCAGCCCCTTCCGCAAACCCCCTTTCCGCAACCACTACGGTTCCTGCTCCGCCCCCAAACCCGCCACCCCTTCCCCCTACGGCCCCCTGCCAGCACCGCCCACTCCCCCCCGTCACGTCGGCTCGCCGCCAACCATCACGACCCCCAATACCCATCGCCCCACCCCCGCAAACCAAACTCCTCCCTTCCGCCTCCCATACTCCGGCCGCTCCCGCGCCCCCTTCAGCGCCCCGCGTCACCGCCTTCTCTGCCTGCGCCCCCTTCAGCACCCCGCAGCGCCGCACCAGCCCTCGCGAAGCCGCCTTCTCGGCCCGCGCGATATGCGCACGACGCTCTGGCGAGCCCTAACCAAAGGGCCGCTGGTCACGGGATTTGAATCCCACAACATGTGGGATTGGAAACCCTTTGGGAAAGTTTACAAGGAGACCCCCCCCCTTATAACAAATTTTACTCAAAGGGAAGGTTCAAGAATTCCTCTTATGAAGACTACTTAAGTAAAGGAGTACGAAAATTGCGCCCAAGCCCCCGCGGCAAAAATATTTAAAAAAAGTCGGCAAATCAGAACTCTGGGGACCCTCCTTATCCCAATAGGACTAGGGTCTTGGGCTTCCCCTATATAAGGACCCCATGGCTTCATTCCTTGGACACATCTCCTCCCCTCCTCTCCTTGTGTCATTGCTTTACCATGGATTTTCCAATGGCCGTGTTGTTCATGCCTCATCAATTCTTCGATCATCACAAGAAGGAGACAACAATCAAGAAGATGTCGCCGTTCGCGCCACACATGTTCTTCAACCACGAAGGCCGTGTCACCCACGCCCGCGTATGGATCACGCCATTCGCTCCCCAACAATTCTTCCAGAAGTTGACTGAGCACACAGATTCGACATCCAAACCTGCAGATCCAGCAATTCGTCAAGAGACGAATTTTTAAAGCGGAGGAGAGTTGATGCAGCGTGGACTCGACATATAGGGCCACCTATTTAATTAAATTGTGGCCGTTAATTTTATTTGCGTTTTTTTAAGTTGTCGTGTCTTTAATTAAATAAACGAGATCGTCTGTGATCCCCAGTAATTAGTTGTGGATTTGATTTTCGAATTAGTCGGTTAATTAGATAGAGTCCAATTAGGATAATTAGTTGTCGATTTAAATTAGTTTACTATTTTTGCTATCACATCCCTCCTATATAAAGGGATGAGGGTCCATTGTTTTAGTCAGTCCAGTATTAATGAAAAATTGAGAATTATCTCTATCCCCTTTCTCGTCTCCTTTCTCCCTTAACGCGGTCTACGCGCTTCTTCTTCCTCAACCCCTCGTTCCCGACGAGTTATCTTCTCTCTCAACCACTCTCTTTCTCCACCGAAATTCCACCGCCCAAATATTTCAAATTTTATCGTCGACGCCGAATCGCAATTTGCATCAGATTCCATACTGCATTTTTTACCTCCTCTATTGTAAAACTTTACACAAGATCATTCACATGAAGTTCAGATAGCTAAGAGGCCCCAAGCCCGGTCCATCTCCAAAGCTTAACCACCGGTCTTCTCGAAAATCATGAAAATGATCAACAATTGCTCATCCCATCTCACGTATCACCCACCACACTGCTTCCATTCACCGCCACATAATGGATCAAGTTATGATGATGCCTCCAACCGGTAACTCTATAGAAGTATGCGGTGTTAGCATCGACTTCTTTGAGCCAAGAGTGTCTCGATCTTTACTTCCATTCCACTACACATTTCTTATCTTCAATTAGAATTATTTTTTGTGATGTCACTCTTTCTATGAGCTCTTTTGCTATAAGTTCTCTAGTATCTTCCAATCCATCAATTATGCACACCTCACCTTCTACCACCACCGCTCGACTAGCTCTTCTAGCCTTTCTAATCTCCTTAAAAGAGCGGAGCCGTTTGCGTAATGAAGATAACTTCTGCATTTATCTCATAGTTGTCACCGATGTGTCAGTTTAGCCAAGTCATTGATGTGTTGGTGAAACCGATATTGAAGGCCTTGCTCCCAACCAAACACCAAATCACATCTTGATGAGATCTTTATAAGGATGTACTCGACATCCTAAAGGGACTTCACTCTTAAGTAGTACATATAAACAAGGCTCTTCGAAGAATTGACTATTTTTCAACCCGCATGTTCGAAATAGGCAAAGGAGCATGTTGAGTGACAATCTTAGCCCCTTTTTCCACCAGATCTGTCCCGAGAGTACCCTCGAAATAAAGGGAACCTCTCCACTCCAGCCATTTTGGGATAAGATGTGAAGGCATGTTTCTTACTAGACAGTTCTGAGTAAACGTCATTCTATTTCCAAAAAAGCCTACTACCAGACCACAAAAGACCGATTTCTATCTGTTGACAATATGACTTCTATGCATGTTATCTTCTCTGATCTCAGCTGATTGATGCTACTCTACTTGCACTATCACCATTGAGTCATTGACAAGGAGTTCTGTGCTAGCTTCCAATAGGTGCTACATGAAGGCAAAGGTCGCTTTGATACTCGAGAGAGAAGCAAAAGTTGTGATTTAAGTGGTAGATGTAGATGTATTTCTCTGTTTGTGTACATAACCATCAATGTGATAATTGTTTAGTAAAGTTTGGTTAAACTCAAACCATCAATCAAAGCTCGATCAATTTAAATAACTACTATACTACTGACATGTACTATGAGTTCACCATTGAGCCCAACAATTCTCCTTGAACTATCCAGCTCTCAGTTAACTATGGACGATGATGTAACTTCTAAATACGAACTCCTCCACTACTGAAGATGTTGTTATGGCTAGCCTTGCTATTATCTTTGGATATGACCTCCCCTGTTCATTCTTTGATGAATGAGTCTCCTCGACAACATAGGTGACGGAATCGTCATGGAAAAATCGAACTCCCTCTATCAGAGTCGCAAGTCCAACAATCCCTGCTAGATTTCAGACGACAACAATGATGATGACACTTCCACCGCCTTCCACACCATGCCCTTCTATCCCAAGCAATCTCCAAGGCTCCCCATATGAACACCCTTCTGATTTTCAACTAATTTGAGCATCTGTGACCACACTCTGGCACGAATCTTACAGAGATCCAACAATGACCAACCCCACAACTTAATAGATATCAGATTGAGACCTTGCACTCTCTTGCCTAGACATAGAAAGCACACTCCTCCACACGGGGTCACAGCCTCCTTTGCTTGCACCCTCTACCCACTCTGGAACTCCCACTCATCCATTTCCCCTTTGAAGAGTATGTATGCCAGCCAAGATCAATTGTATTTAAGCATACTAGAAAATTAATCTTGATATGCCTCGTGAGATATCCCATAGATGCATTCAAAAACAAAGTAAGATTATTCTAGTCGTTAGATTTAAACTCCAAAAGAACTATGAATAATTAATAAAATATTCAAACTAGGCTATTTCAACTTGCAAAGAAAAAAATATAAAAGAGAAAAAGCTAATAACTTATTCCCACCTCCACGAGATCACCCTCAGTGGCAATAATTCGTTTGATGAAAACATCAGCATCTGTATACCCAGACTCCTGCATGTTCACGCCTGATTATAAGTACAAACCAAGTTAAGAAAACTGAAAAAGCAGTAGGCAATGTACCTGCAAGATAGGCGGACTCTTGAAGATGACAATGTCATTTACACATGGTTTTCTAAAGTAGTAAGAGACCTATACAATAGGATCAATTCCATGTTATTATGAAGTTTAAGGTTCTCATTGACAATGTAAGTACATACAAAAACTTTAGAAAAATAGTAAAAAGAGAATAACAATAACTATTCCAATGTATCATCAAGGTGCGCCTTAAAAATATTTCCATCTATTTTTCATCCTTTACATAGAACTGAAGTATATTAACATGACAAAAATGGAATTCCAATTTAAGACATTAACATAATTGTAACCATGATTATAATTTCATAGATGAAGCAACTGCTTAAGGATAAGAATGAAACATGAACAAAGGTTTTTTTTTGAGGCTCAAACACGAACAAAGGTTGTGAAGCAGTGTATCCTGAATCATGCTTTACAAAAAAAATCGTAAATACACTGAGAAAAGACAAAGAAGAATGTAGAGGTCACGGAAGAATGTTCAAGGGGTAGTCTAATTCTACATTCTTAGGCGTGCAAATTAACAACCATAAGTCCATAGCATTAAATTCGGATCGCTTCCCAGAGACAACCCCTTCAAGGTAGCCAGTAAATTAGAGCATGCATCTTTCAAAGCATGAAGAATGCTATCATTATAAAGGCAATTTCAATGTAAAATGCCATGCAGCTTCTTAGAGGAGCAGGCACCAAGAAATTGTGCAAGAAACTCAGGCTATATAGCACTAATTTCAGAATAATAAGTTTCTTTCTAACAAGGTTTCCTAAGAAGTGGGACTGCACCTACTAGTGGCTTACTGTCAGTTTTATACATTTGGAAAGGCATGATGATATTGTAGAGAACGTTACAATATTCACAATTTAACAAGTTAAATCCACAAATCTTATCCTACAAATGAAATCCATAAGTCAAATCTTACCCTCTCAAAAAGACATGGAAAGAGGAGAGAAGAAGAAGGAAAAAGCGGTCTCATGTTTAGAGCAGTGATGCAACGTTTACTAAATCCTAATAAAAACATTTTGAGTATGATCGCAAATATATTTTGAAAAAGGACCAAAGGTATTGAAACACGTGCAAGTATGAATAGATTTTAATCCTAACCGTATTTTTGTTCGTATATTAAATCTAACATTAGTTTCGGGTGTGCATCAAAGCTCCAGAAAACATAGTAGCAGTGGACTGGTGATACTGTGATATACACAAAAACATATGCAATGAAGATGATGTCAACAAAATAAGGCAGAAAAACATCGTGTGATCATCTTTTATTTGTCCTTCAGGAATGCTTGGATGAAGAATTAAATAGTCATCCTTTGGTGTTCAAGAAAAACTCACGAGAATAGAATAATTATAAGGAAACAAGGGACACAGATAAGCCACTTCACCTTAAATCTAAGGAATGTTTAGATCTGGTCGACATATAAAGAACTAGAGGCTACCACAATTATATATAGTTGGCTTTTGCTCAATACACATTTAGAAGAACAAAACTTGCAAGAAAACATGGTTCAAAGATACAAAGATGAAGGTTATATTATGTCATGTCTTTCTATCACATGTTTCAATGACAAAACAAGATTTGGTAACCAACATCCTTTTAATAAGTGTGAGTGTGCCTTCCACCCAAAAAGACCAGGGTTCAAATCGTGGGCTGGTGTCTATGCGTATTTCCGCTCTTGTTTCCAAAAAATAAAGTATGAATGCATTTTTGTTCTTTAACGTTTAACCTGATAAATGTTTTTGTCTCAACAAGTTTACTTGTATTATTTTCCTTTTCAACAAAAAATATAAGATCGCCATTTAAAGATGTGTTTTCATGTTATCCTGGTAAGCTTTTGAAAGCTGTGCACCATTAGCAGTTGGAGCTGATATAGGAAAGTAATCTATAAATTATTCCTGTCTCCTTTGTCCTCGACATTTTCGAATTAGACTATGATCTTAAAGTTATAGCATTTTCTTTTCATCTACTGGCGCAAGTACACTTGCGTTAATCTTTTTATTCCAACTACCAACATCTCCTCTTTTCACTTCTCATTCATCACCTTCGCTTTCCTTCCCTACCCCTCCCAACCCCTCCATCCAAACATAGGCTTCATCAAGTTAAAAAATTTCACAATATATCACCTTCATACATACCATAAATGGTAAGCTGAAAACGATGAGTGTATTTAATTCTTGCACTAACGATTTCCTCTTAAGCATCCACGACTCAACGCATCCCAGTGCCTCACCTTCTCTGCCACCAGCCGATCCCCGACGTCAAAAGTCGGGTACATTGACAGTGAAGGTATGAATCTCGGCTCAGCCACGAACGACCTGAAAGCCAGAGCTATCGCGACCGCCGCCAACACCGTCTTCGCGTCTTCGGGAGTCACGGTCGCCCACTCCGGCAAGATCCCATCTTTCCCCTTCCCCTCCTCGTCCCCGCCTCCGTCGCCGCTCCCGCCGCCTCCACTTCTCGTCTCAAACAAAGACCTCGCCTTTCCGCCATCGGTTTCCGAGGCGCAGATCCTGCCGCGGGATCGAGTCCGCCTGAGAAAAATTAGGGAGGCGCGAAGGTGGAATCGGGTGGATCTGAGGGCGGAGAGGAATGGTTTAGGGTTAGCGTTAGGGTTGGAGAATTGGGGGTTGGGGAGGGGGAGGAGGCGGAGGGAAGCCATTGCCGGGTAGATATCTTCCTGCCTGGGACTGTGTTCCAAGCTCTCTTTTTCTGGGGATAATGGCTGTGGAGTGAATCGCAGGGGTTTCCATGAAGCGAGAAGCCGTTGCTATTGGATGGCGGGTCAATCTTTCTTATTCCAATAGCTAATCGATTGTACAGCAGAATCCAGGAGTGGTCTCATGGTAGATTAGTGTGCCTCCATTTTAAAGGATTCATGTTCGAATCTCAGTGGAGCCGTTTCGGGCTCCCGAAATTATCGAGCCTACTATAAAAAAATCGGTATATAGCGTGCATGAATTTGTACTTTGTTCTGGATTTGTATTGTACAAATTCATGCGAACCGCTCGATCTTGATCGAGCGACTCCGAGTACTGTTGTAGAGTATGTTGTGATCCACTCTACAGCAGACGATCCACCTCCTCAATTGTAACGGATGGTATGAACAAGCAATGGATATCGAGGAATTGCCACTTATATTAAAAGAAAATTATTTATTATATAAATGTTAAACACGAAACAATTTTGGTAAATATAATTTTTCATATACTCTATTTACTAACTTTGAAGAAATTCATGAACTACTTAAACGAGAATTCTTGAACGGCAGGTATATTTTTGTCGTCACTCCTTCATGGATTCATTTCTTCGTTCACTAGATTGGCCAGTTGTTATATAATTTTGTGATAAATATTGAAATGAAATATTGTCTACATATTCTGCGATAAAAAAATATTTATATTCACGGATATTTGCACAGTGGTGAATGTCATCGAGGTTGGGTGTGTTCGTCTAAATAAAGAAGACATTTATAGGGAGAGGTGGCATATATAAGGCATGCAAGCGATATGTAAATATATACATATATAACCGTATCATATTCATAATGATAATGTTGTGCGTACACGATAAATTTAGTGGTAAGGAATGCAATCCAAGTGATGAAAATATATGAAACTGTGTTGATAATATAGATCGTAGAAATATATGAAATTAGAATGAATGAAATCCGATACGGATCCAATAATGTCATAACGAATACGGATAAAAGAGACGTAATTAACAAAGAATATATAAATCTTATTGCATTAATTATCACCCCATTTGATTGCCGTGATGGATACACACACAATGTGATCTTGTACTCTTGCATTCATTGTCATCTTGGTTGAAGGTCAGTACAGTCATGTATCAGTTTTGATTGTATTCGATTCATTATCACATGCGTTATTTCAAATTTCTACATCCATATGTATGTCCATTTCAGAATGGATACATATACAGATAAGTCATGTGCGAGCCATCAAATTCATGTAAATTTAATTTTATCTATACCATATGAATTTCCATTATTTTACAAATCTGATTTGCATGCATTTCATGTGTGTATCCTTTTATATCAATTTGATAATATATTTTCTAGATTTCCCAATTTAGCATATGCATCCATGTTTATTTTTCAAAAGAGATAAGAACAATGTTTATATATCGGTATATGTACCTAACCATCTGCATTTTTTTGAATCAACTGGATAGTGTAAGTTTTCTAACTGGGTACCCGTTAATCCAAGCGGATTTTTTGGATGGGATGTGGGTCATGATATAACAGTTACCATGCCCATCTTTTCAAATGGGTACCCGTGATTTTAGGGTCAAAATGAACGGGTTGATAATTAAATTGAATATATGCATGCATATACGATTAGAGTTTATTCTATAATAATTCGAAAAATACCCATTTTTTTATTATCAATTTTTCACTATCAATTCCCAATTTCGAACTCATTATTTGAGAAGTTTGTATTGAGTCAGATTGCTGATGAAACATCGAACTAAAGTCAAACGTTCATTTTCTAAACGATTTGGAAGCACACATAGTACTCCTTATTGGTGACATATTGCAGGGTTGCATAAGGGGAGGCAGAGAAGCAAGAAAGGATAGGAGGGCAATACGACTTAATTTTGACAACATGTACCTGGATGTATTGGGCTTATCAAAAGGGTATTTTGACCATCTTTTTCCATCTTAATTTTCAATTTATTTAAGATTCCAAATGGCTCTATTTTTTCCCGTCTAACTTTGCTATTTTATGTTAATATCTTACCATTATTCCATTAGTATTTGATTGTACTTCAAATAAATATATGTTTTGACAACATTGTTAATAAACTCTAGATGTTTTACGTTAAATTCATTGAAGTTTTATATATTTTGTATGGTTAACTGTAAAATGAAAAATGATTATTAATATTATAATGTTCTGGACTTAGATCTCTCGTCCATTAACGAAGAAAAATGATGTTTACAACTTGTTGGGTCTGTATCCAATTGAATTTGTTGACAACCACTCAAAACACTTAAATCGAAATTGTCAAGTAGTGATCCCCACCACTTATAACACACACCCATGCTCGCAAATTTTGGATGTGAGACTGTGTTTAGGGGTTGAGGCTAATGATAATGATCGATTTTTCCTCTAAACATGCTTCAATCGACATTATATGATTGTGCAAGAATATAATGTCAAAATTTAATTGAAATTTTATAGAAATTTTTTCAACACAAAATGCTTCTTTATCCTTTTTAGATAAATAAGCATACCTTCTTCTATTCATTGCTTTATATGGATCAATTGGTTGTGGATCCGAATAGTTTAGTTGATATCGTTAAATACATTGGATCTTTTAAGAGACTTTATTTTCTTTACATGAAGTTGTAGGAAAGCTCGGAAATTCAATATTTTCAGGCCTTACACCAACCCAAAGGTCATACATCTAGGTTCGAGTTCGGTGCGAATAGGATCTTTTTTTCTCGTAGTCATATGTTAAGTTATATTTGGCTATAGGGATTTTTACACTTGTGTCTCTCTGCAAATACACTTGTTTCTATATTTCAAACACTCGTGACTTATATTTTTACAGAAATCACAGTATTGTCCTTCCGTTGTCACACTTATGTCCCTACATTACATTAACATTAGAGAGATATTACAAATTGTGTAAGAATACAATGGCACGAGTGTTATTGTCAAAAATGCAAAAATGTGAGTGTATTTGCATAAACTCGAAGGAGCACAAGTGTAAAAATCCATTGATTGTGTTGACATCGTCCTTTTCATCAGTATTTTCACAACAATAGACGATAAAAAGCATGTATATGTAATTTTAAATGTATGTAAATGTAAATAAATGACATGCAGTGTCTATATATATATATGAGGAAAATGGGGCTGCCCCCTAGGGGGAGCTAACTTAGCTCCCCCGCGCTATTTTCTTCAATTTTTTATTTTTTTTTGAAATTTTTTTCTGTGAATATTCATCACTATATCCCTATATTATGTCATAAAAATTTCGTGTGAAACAGAGACTCCTACGGCCTCCATCCAGACAGTCATTTTTTTAACGGTAACAGGATTTTTTAAATCGACCCCATTTGGATGGAGGTCGTACGAGTATCTGTTTCGAATGAAATTTGAATGACATAATATAGGGATTTAATAATGAATTTACACGATTTTAGATTTCAAAAAAAAATAAAAAAATTTTGTGAAAAATGGATGGGGGGAGCTAAGTTAGCTCCCCCTAGGGGGCATACACATTTTACCCTATATATATATATAGACACTGCATGTCATTTATTTACATTTACATACATTTAAAATTATATATAGGGTAAAATGTGTATGCCCCCTAGGGGGAGCTAACTTAGCTCCCCCATCCATTTTTCACAAAATTTTTTTATTTTTTTTGAAATCTAAAACCGTGTAAATTCATTATTAAATCCCTATATTATGTCATTCAAATTTCATACGAAACAGAGACTCCTACGACCTCCATCCAAACGGGGTCGATTTAAAAAATCCTGTTACCGTTAAAAAAATGACTGTCTGGATGGAGGCCGTAGGAGTCTTTGTTTCACACGAAATTTTTATGACATAATATAGGGATATAATGATGAATATTCACGGAAAAAATTTTAAAAAAAAATAAAAAAAATTGAAGAAAATAGGGCGGGGGGAGCTAAGTTAGCTCCCCCTAGGGGGCAGCCCCATTTTCCTCATATATATATATATATATATATATATATATATATATATATATATATATATAAAGAGAGAGAGAGGGGGGGAATGGGGCTGCCCCTAGGGGGAGCTAACTTAGCTCCCCCGCCCTATTTTCTTTAAATTTTTTATTTTTTTTGAATTTTTTTCCATTAATATTCATCACTATATCCCTAGGGGGAGCTAACTTAGCTCCCCCGCCCCTTTTTGACATATTTTTTTTATTTTTTTTGAAATCTAAAACCGTGTAAATTCATTATTAAATCCCTATATTATGCTATTAAAATTTCGTGCGAAACAGAGACTCCTACGACATCCATCCAAACGGGGTCGATTTAAAAAATCCTGTTACCGTTAAAAAATGATTGTCTGGATGGAGGCCGTAGGAGTCTCTGTTTCGCACAAAATTTTAATAGCATAATATAGGGATATAGTGATGAATATTTATGGAAGAAATTTTCAAAAAAAATAAAAAAATGGTGAAAATGGGGCGGGGGGAGCCAAGTTAGTTCCCCCTAGGGGGCAGCCCCATTTATCCCATATATATATATATAGAGGAAAATGGGGCTGCCCCCTAGGGGGAGCTAACTTAGCTCCCCCCGCCTTATTTTCTTCAATTTTTTTAATTTTTTTTGAAATTTTTTTCCGTGAATATTCATCACTATATCCCTATATTATGTTATAAAAATTTCGTGTGAAACAGAGACTCGTACGACCTCCATCCAGACAGTCATTTTTTTAACGGTAACATGATTTTTTAAATCGACCCCGTTTGGATGGAGGTCGTAGGAGTCTCTGTTTCGCATGAAATTTGAATGACATAATATAGAGATTTAATAATGAATTTACACGGTTTTAGATTTCAAAAAAAATAAAAAAATTTTGTGAAAAAAGGGTGGGGGGAGCTAAGTTAGCTCCCCCTAGGGGGCATACACATTTTACCCATATATATATATATAATATAGAGAGAGAGAGGAAAATGGGGTTGCCCCCTAGGGGGAGCTAACTTAGCTCCCCCACCCTATTTTCTTCAAAATTTTTATTTTTTTTGAAAATTTTTTTCCGTGAATATTCATCATGATATCCTTATATTATGTCATAAAAATTTCGTGTGAAATAGAGACTCCTACAGCCTCCATCCAGACAGTCATTTTTTAACGGTAACATGATTTTTTAAATCGACCCCGTTTGGATGGAGGTCGTAGGAGTCTTTGTTTCGCATGAAACTTGAATGACATAATATATGGATTTAATAATGAATTTACACGGTTTTAGATTTCAAAAAAATAATTTTTTTGTGAAAAAGGGACGGGGGAGCTAAGTTAGCTCCCCCTAGGGGCATACACATTTTACTCATATATATATATATATATATGTGTGTGTGTGTGTGTGTGTGTGTGTGTGTGTGTGTGTATGTATGTATGTATGTATGTATGTATGTATGTATGTATGTATGTATGTATGTATGTATGTATGTATGTATGTAAATGGGGATGGCCCCAGAGAGTAGCCAACTTGGCTACTCCCACCTTTATTTTTACCTTATTTTTTTATTTTTTTGGAAAATAAAAATTTGTATATTCATCATTATATCCCTCTTACATTCTACTAAAATTTCGTCAGAAACAGAGACTCCTACGGCCTCCATCCAAACATGGTCGATTTAAAAAATCCTGCGACCGTTAAAAAAATGGCGTCTGGATGGACGTCTTAGGAGTCTCTGTTTCTGACGAAATTTTAGTAGAATGTGAGAGGGATATAATGAGGAATATACAAATTTTTATTTTCCAAAAAAATAAAAAAATGAGGTAAAAATAGGGGTGGGAGTAGCCAAGTTGGCTACTCCCTAGGGGCAGCCCCATTTTACCCATATATATATATATATATTCAAAATAATATGAACCTCGAGGTCACCATGGAGAAAGTTTATTTATATTAGTGGTTGATAAATATAATATGGATATTCTGCTTAAAAAAGTATAATATATATAAAAATAAAATAAAAGTCAACATACCATCATTTTTAAGGACCCCTTGGGTCCTTTGGATTTAGGGTCTTCTGGAGCCATAATTTTATACATGAACGTCATGATTTACTTTACACTAAGGAGGTGTTCGGCTTGGGAATAAGCATGAATAAGGATGTAGAATAAGGAGAATAGGGTCTATTCTCTGTTTGACTGGAAAGATATAAATAAAGAGAATAAGATGAAATAAAGGCAAGTAAGGTGGAATAAAGATATGAATAAGTGTGTAATAGGTGAAATAATGAGCTTTGGATGGGAATAGTTGTACTCTTGGGAACTGTGTCGGCAGGGAATGGATCCCTTATTGCGGTGCTTATTCTCCAAATGAACAGGGTCAAGGGGTCATTCGGTTCGAGAATAAGCATGAATAAGGACGGGGAATAAGGGTCTATTCTCTATTCGGTTGTAAATATAGGAATAAGGAGAATATGGTGGAATAAGGGCATGTAAGGTGGAATAAAAATAGGAATAAAGGTGGAATAAGATGAAATAGTAAGATGTGGAAGGGAATAGCCGTACTCTTGAGAACTTGCATCGGACAGAGAATTGATCCCTTATTCTCGTGCTTATTCTCCAAACGAACAGAGCCTAAGTAAAGCATCCTATAAGGTTTGACTCTATATATTGACACGTAGCAATACACGTGCATGCAATCACTGATAATTGATTAGTTGCTCAAAGAAGGTGACACCGTGAGTAATTTATATTTAGAGATCATTATTTTTAATCAAAGATGGCCATCCTCTGACGAACGAGGAATTGATTGGCACAATATTCACGTGGTAAAACCATTAACAACTGGGGGTGCCATGTAATGTACTTATGTGACTTCAAATTGAGAATGTTGCAAGAACTACTACATGGATATGTTGATTGAGACTATACTAACTATTAAAAATAGAATCCCGACTCACCTTTCAACCCTCTCGCTTCATCATCACTACGGAGTTTGACTGAGCTCTCAGCTCCCGCCTAACTTGGCACTTTCTCCCTCGCTCGCTCTGTTTCATTCTCTCGTGACGCAGACTAGAGACATGCACTCAAATCAATTATTTTCTTTTATATAGTTCTCAATGGTTGGGAAAACAAGAAAATAAGCCATCGACTCTATGTTGTAAGAAACTTTTATTACTAGTCAAAGGCTATCTGATTGAAAGTTCGAGGAGTCTTTTTACGGAGAAGTCGTCACCCTTTCCGATCTCTGAAAACTCATTATTGACCGTCGATCTCACATAAGGAAGAGGAATAGGTGGGGCACCCTAGGTCCTTGGAATGATTTTAAGCTAGAGGCCAAGATATCAAGCCTACCCATGCTCTTTGCCTATTCAACATCTTTCACGTTGGAACAAGAGTTTTTGACTCTTCGACCTCCTCTCCAACCTTCCTACATGGCTAACTATTATTATAATAAAGAAAGGTACATTGGGTAGGTAGGATCTGAAGTGGATGAAGGTAGGTCCAGCTAAAGTAGGGGTGAGTGGATGGCAAGGAGAGACCTCGAGAAAGGTGAATCAGGCTGAAAATCCCTAATATCAGTTATTCCTATTTCTGTGATTTGTCGGTCTGGGAAGAGGAGATCGCATTCCTACACTACAAGCCAGCTCGAGAATAATATCCTAGTCCATTTAGTTTAGTATAATAGAGGAGACCTGCTAACTACTATCTTTTGCACTTTTTCCTTCCGAGGACCGATAGTTAGGAGAGGTGGTTAAAGGATGAGGACATCCTCCATGCTATGGTTCCTTGCAGTCCAGTTGCATTAGGTTAGGGAGAACGAACGAGACGAGCTCCTCCGCATCCCCAAGCACGTTGATCTACTAAGCGCACAAAGTCCATATGAGACCCACTGGCCATCATTGACTTTGACATCCCGTAAGCAACTCCGTGCTTCAGACGAGGGGAACGAAAGCAGGAACAATGAAACAAGACTCTCTCTTCCCTCCTAATACTATATCTTTTTTAGTGATTTTTCTGGAGATCTTTCTCATTAATGCAACCTTCATTTTGCCCATCCATTGAGTTGTATTTAGTAGATATAAGAAGGATGATTATCCACTATTAGTCAATGATGTGAATTAGCTTGGATTCACTGACGACCAATCCAACCGGCCTTGTAATGAGGCAGAAAGGATTCCATTGGTGTTGATCCTAATATACTAAGTTGTTTTCTGCAGTGGGTAAAGCATACACAGAAAATGCTTCTTAGATTCTTGGAGTGTGCACAGTATACTTTTATGCAGCCTCATCAAGTCAATCCATGGAATCTTTGATGGGAAATGGGATTCAGCGAGAACAATTGTTGATGGCTCATAAAAAAATGTTATAGAATAAATGGCAAATATGGCAAGTAGAAGCAAGGATATTAGATGTCGAAGGACGGTCATAACCACACGAACGAGTTTCCCTGCATGTGGCTTGCCCATGATAACTTCTGTGGACTTGCGTGAACTAGCGGACCTAGCCCTCTGACACGATGGAACCTTTTCGGAACTGGTTGGGAATGGGCTCCACCATCCCAACCTGGATCCTACCAGGTTCCATTGATCATGCCCCTTCTTGTTTGACCTCTTAGGGCATCGATTTGACTCGGTCCATGACGGATATTCATTATCCTTAAGCACATCACAGAAGCGCGTCCATCGCATCGTATGCAATCGGAGCAACTAGTCGCACTAGATGCTAGATGCAGCGGAAATTAAATTAAATCTGAAGATGAAACCACATGATCACGAGAACACTTCTCGGATCGTTTCATCAAACCACAAAGTATAAGGAATACCTCTTGGAGCGTGGTTGTGATCGTGAGATCCCAAAGTAGAGATCCTCCTGTCTCAAGTCCGATCCACGAAGAATGCACTCGCGGGCACGATGATGAGTCGCGTCCGTCCCACAATCCTCAATGAAGATCCAAGCATTGGATCCCCTGATTTCGTCAAACGAAATCCGTCGTCTTCCTTTAGAGTAAGAAACTCCAAAGAAGAAGGAGATCCTCGAGTCGTCGAAGTAGAAGACGAGAGTCTCTCCTTTCTCAACACAAGATGGACGGTCATCTTTTGGAGGAGAGAAAGAGAGAGGGCGAGAATATGAGAGAGAGAGAGAGTTGTAACCTTGTACAACTCTTAATGATGTACCTTGGAAGGCTACCCTAGCCCTCCTTTTATATTAGTTTAGGATCCAATGGATCTCAATCCATGGGACACATGGATCCAACGGCAAGGCTTGGTCCATGTAAAATCAATGGCTATAATTATTGTTGGTTAAAACCAACAACATTTATTTATAATTAAATTAAATATATGGTGCAACATTATCAACACATTTTTAATTTAACATAAATAAATTAGTTAAGAGATTAATCAAGATAATAAAATAGAGATAATGTAGCCTCCTAAAATGGTGGCTTATTATCTCCTTTTTATTATATCATATTATCTCTTAATAATTTGTGATAACAATTATCACATAATTATCCACAAAATTAATTCCAAATTAATTTGTGAATATTTTAATCATGCCATTGAAAATATGTGAATCATATTCACATCCCAAACTAATTTGTAAATGACATTTCCAGTTAATTAACAAATGTGAATCCAATCCACATTTAATAATTAACAAATGTTATTTACTAAATTTCTCTCTCTTGAATATATGTATATTATAAATCATATTTACAATACACAAATATTATGGATAATAATATCCACATTCTATAATCCTTGATAATTAAATCCCATTTAATTATCTTGGATAATCATTCTCACAATATGAATCATATTCATATTAAGCTTGATAATTAAATCTCATTTAATCATCAAGTTCTTCTTGCTTGGATATGTATTTCATCAAATGAATTATTCTTGAACCCTTTCAAGAATAATGTGCTTTCTCCGCAGATACTTGGAGATAAGGACAGGGCGATTGTATTATTCCAAGTATAGTGATTTGGATGTTGAGATCTCATCTCAAATCCAGATCTTAAGGACCTCCCACAGATGCTTGATTAAACCAAACCGCAAATCTAATCTTCTCATTGACTCTGAATCTCATTCAGACCAATGTTCAACACTTGGACTAAGATCAGATTACTTCTCTACTGGAAGGAGTCACTAAAATCCAGACCTGTTTCATCACTCCCTCGGAATGGAAGCGTCATGGATATACAACCGTTTATGATCACATCACCCTCAGGTATTCCCAATACCTGTACATCCTGCATATTGGAAGACCCATGGTCAACACGAAGATTAAGATCAATTTTACATTGTCTTCTTCAGGGTTTGATCACTAAGTTTCTCATTTGATCATTGGGATTTGGTATCGATCATATACTTTCCAAAAGCATATATCATACCTAGGTCTTGATCATATACTTTCCAAAAGTATATATCAAACCTACAAATTCAGTCAAGCTTCCAAAGCGAGACGACCGTGCACGGAATTTGATTCCTCCCAATATCTCATGAGTGAGCTCATGTCTTCCGGTTCAGTAGTGAACCTGTATGATCCCTTTGAGAGATCGTATTACTCATATGCCCTTACATGCACACCAGCGCGCCGGTGTATAGACCTTGGTTAGGTCATCAACCTATTGGTCTGCCAAATGTACACACTCAGACATATAGTAACACATCTGTCTCTGGTCAGAGGATGCGTGCCTATGCTGTGATAGCATTCAACATAGGACTTAGGTTATCTCGATCTCGTTAAGTCGACTCTTTGACCTAACTAATCTGACACCTCCAAATCTCTATTCCTATGCAGAGGACCTGCATCAAGAGGTCGGTCAGATATCAGCCTATGTGAGAAAGGATTGTCATCTCCTACTCAGGCTGGAGATCACGTCTTAACAATCATTTGACGGTGCTTGATAAGTCCTCAATCTAACCCTTTAGATATTCATCCAAGCACCGGCCTCTATGATTCAATTATTGAATCAACAGTTGTATGATCATTAAGATAGCCATGGTACATAACCCTAATTGTACAAAGGGACCTATTATGCAAATTATTTATTCTTCATTTCGGATCAGGGAATGATATGCGCAATAACATTTATTACATAATGGCTCGTCGTGGGCTCGCATGTCCAATAATCTCCCATTAGCCCAAAGAGCCATTAATGGGCTAATCATTTAACCCACGCTCATGTGACAATCGTATGCTATTTAGAAAAATAGCTTGGTAAGTTGATCAGTCACTCTGTTCCCGCGAGACTACGCCAAGTCCTTTTACGACACTTGCATATCCCTAGGTAACAGTGCTCGCATCCAATACGAATGTTGCATCTTATGCAACCAATACTCAATCTAGTCAAAGCACTTATAGTGTCCTTGACACTATTGCTCAATTATTATAACCAGTATTTCCATAATCCTTATTAGAATACCTTTACTCCTGAAGATCTCTATCTCCAAAGGTATCCAAAGTTAAGACCTTTTAGATCTGTATCTATAAAGTCTTAAGCTTTTGAAGATATGACTTTGAGATCACTATCTAAAAAATCTTGTCATCTATGAAGACTTTGTTATTACTGCAATCAAGTGTTTTCTCTCCATAGTAGGATTAGCAACACTTTGCTACTCCCACTGCATGACAGATATCTGACTTTTATACACAATTAGCATACACTTAGCTTCTCGTAACTGATGCACATGTGCAAGCAATTCTAGCATTCACTTCCTCAACTCTTTGAGGTGTTATCCCTTTAGATAGGTCAGTACCAAATCTCAAGGGAAGGAAGCCTTTCTTGGAATTTCCAAGAATGGAATATGTCCAAGGTGTACTACAAATGTGACAGTCCCAATACCCTCTTTTCTTTGCTTCTGAACAACTTCAGAACTAAGATCCAAGAGGTATTCTTGAGATCATATCTCAAAGTATGGAATAGCCAGTTTATAAAACACTTATTATCATCCTTATATCATTCCAAATGATTAGGATATTATCTACATTTAGCACGATGAATACAATGGCATTCCCACTAAGCTTCACATGGTATATCAAGATTCTATCTGAAATCATAACACTTATGATTTCTTCAAATCCGATGTTCCAACTACAAGAAGCTTATTTGAGTCCATATATGGAGTTTCTTTAGCTTGCACACCTTGCTTTCCTCAACCATGAAGCCCTGGGGCTACTTCATGCGAATATCCTCAGAGAGGTATTCTTAGAGGAATGCAATCTTGACTTACATCTTGAAGATGCAATAGTCAAGTTGTGTAGCTAAGGTTAGCAATATTCTGATGATTTTAAGCATGGTCACCGAAGAGCAAGTCTCATTGCAAGCAATGTCTTATCTTCCGGTGTGTATCTTATGGCTACGGACCTAGCTTTGAAGGTCTCTACCTTCTCATCAGGTTCCCTCTTCTCTTGAAGATCCATTTACACCTTTACGGGTCTTACCCATATAGGTGGATCCTCGAGGGTCCATATACAACACTTATATATGAAGTCTACTTTAGACTTTATTGCTAATATCCATCTTTCCATGTCATGATCCTTAGAAGCTTCATCACATGAAGCCCGATCATTGTCAGACTTAATCGACACATGGAATACATCTTCAAAACTCATTTGAAGAGGTATTAGTGCTTCATCTTTAATTATCCTTTCAGTTTCTGATTTCAGGAGCCTCATTATCTTATAAAGATTAAATGAGATCCTACTCTTCATTTTCATCTTGATTCTCAAGAGAGTCATCTTCTAAGAATCATATTCTCAGAGATGAGATCTTTTAAGAATCTCGAGGTCATAAAGTAGGTATCCAATACCATCCTTTATTTTCCTAATGAAGTAGCACTCTCAAGTGCTAGATTCCAGCTTACATGCATGGAGCTTTATTAAGGATAAATATTGTAGTCTCTACTACACATATATATCTGGAAACTAAGAGGAAATTATGCTAAAATTCATCATTGACCAAACCATGTCACACATGATCCAATTGTATCTCCCTACAACTCCATTGAGTTTAGGGGTGTTAGGAGGATTGAGATAGAAATGATATTCATATCTCCATAAGGTATTCTTTGAATTTTATCTAATAGGTACTTGCTACCTAGGTTAGATCAAATTCATTTCATCTTTCTTTAAACTTTGGTTCTAAACCAAAATTGTAAAATCTTTGAACATTTCAAAGGTTTCTCAGGTGAAGAGAAGAAATCTCATATCATACATGATCATCAATAGATATCACATATCCATAATGTTCACTATGATATAGATGATCCACATACATCAATGTATGAGATACCGAATGCCTTGACATCTTACACCTTTCCTAGAAGAAGGGTGTATTGGACATTTTACTTTGAATACAATATTCATAAGTATGTAAGATTTGAAATTTTAGAATTCTAAAGTTTCACATCTCACTAGTTTTATTGATCTCATCAGCATACATATGTCCAAGACTTGATTCCAGATCATTGTCAAATGATCTTCATCCTCCTATTGATCTATCAAGGTTTAATTTTCAGTACTAGAAATCTTAATGAACCATTCATTAATTTTCCAATTCTTGTGGAGTCCACTAGATGTTAGATTACTATCTGAAATATTTCCATCATAACTCTTTATGATAGTTCTATCTCGGAATTCATGTTTATTTCCAACATTTAGAAAAAACCCCGGGTCCTAATTACACTTGATACATCCGAGAATCTCGCCCGATCACCCTTCTAGGGATTCGAGCATCACCGAGCTCCGCCTGACCCCGTCTTCTCGGACCCTTCCTTGTATATAGTCTCACCTCTGGCCGCAATTCCACTCCATCTTTGGCTCCGCCTTCTCATCCCAGGACCTCCACTCGTTTCCCTAGAGTGACAGCTATCGGATAGGAATGTTGCAGTGAGGAGGGAGCGGCCCCAGCCACTGATCTGGCGAAGCTTCTCGCCGTGCACCGCCGCGAGGTGCGCCGAGCCTCGGATCCCGACGAATCCTTGAGGCGACGACCCTCAGAGCTTCCTTAGCTCACCCACAGTCGATTTCCTTCATCAGGTAACTCCGATACCCCGTAGATTAGCTCAATTTCATATTACGCCCAAATCGCGCCGTCGGCTTCGCCGGCCGATTCCCATCGATTCGCTCACCCATTCCCTCATCCGATCATCGATTCACCTTCCTGAGACTCCTACCCACGTTCTCCATCCATCCGATCAACTTGGTTCACCCCGGAACCAAGAATCGCGTCTCCTCCGCCGTTGCCTCGCCGGAGACTCCGCTCCGCCCCATTCCGATCATCCATTTCGCCCCTAACCTGGTCGAGGCAATTTGCCCTCGACCCAGGAGTTGCTCTGTACTGTTTTGCAGGTCAAAGGACCCCATTTGGGGGGTCGAGTCGTTCGAGCACATGAGCTTGGCTCCTCCGCCGTCGCTGGGCTGCTCCAGTGGTCCCCGGCCTCATCGGAGGAGTCTATCAGCTGCGGAAGCCTCTGAGCTTCATTTCGCCGATCTCAGCAGCCCAGGAGGAGGTCCCGTGCGCCCGTAGTGAGCTGGCAAAGTTCGCCGGATCTGATTTCATCCAGGACCCTCCACCACCGTTTGATCAACCCTCTGCTCCAGATATGATCGTGACCGTCCATCCGCGAGACACGTATACCGTCCGATCCACCTAGGGTTCGATCTGAACCGTCGATCGCAGAGGAGAGGCGTGTGCGCACCTCAACCGTTAGATCTTCTACGTGGCACATCTCCCACCGTCGATCGTTAATAATAGGGGTAATTTGCTCTTAGGCCCCTCCTTTTATTGCATTTATAGTTTAGTCTTGTAAATATTTTAACACGTTGTTTTTATTAGGATAAATTACACTGAGGACCTCTATGTTCTTTTATTTACATTTCAGTCCCTGTGTATGTGAGCCACGTGCATCGACACATGAGATTTTGGAACATTTGCACTTTTTATCCTGTATTTTCTTGGTGTTACTGTTTGATATTTTATAAATAGGAATTACAGTTATACCCCTACGTGTCTGATTCACGTGCCTTGCGCGTGATTTTGTGGACTTTTTGCACAAGGGCCCCTGGACTTTCTGATTTTGTTATTGTTTGGTCCTTGAACTATCTTTTCTTGCATTTAGGTCCCTATGTACTGTGTGCCTTGTTTTGATTGAATAAAATAGCAAATCAAATCCAAATTAGATGAAATTTGGACATGTGTAAAAAATTTCCTAAATTTTTGGTACATTTTTTTAAAAAAATAAAAAATACGTATTTTCCTTATTGTTTGAAAAAGAAAATCAAAGAAAAATATAAAACTTCTTTAAAAATTCTAAAAAAATTAGTGATAATTAGTTTTAGTGTTTTCTTGCTTCTGCCAATTTTTGTGCTATTTGGATTTATAAAACCCTTAAAAATTGGAAAACCCTAAAAATCTTATAAAAAATCTTAAAATTCTAGAAAAGTAAAAAAAATAAACTCTTTTCCTGTAGCTTGGTTTCACATATATTTTTCATATAAAATTGCCTCCAGACTTTTATAGATCAATTTGATATTTTTAATTGATCTTTCAAGTCTGGCTGCACAGTAGCATTTATTTTTCCTCTTTCTTGATTTTAGAAAATCATATAAAAATTGAAAAATTCTGAAAAATTCATCAATAACACTAAAAAACCTAATAGACACAAAAACAATTTTATTTGAATTTTTGGGTCATTTTTGTGTGCTTGAATAATTTGTTGAGATTGCTTGTTTTCTCATTTTTCTTATAAAATAAAAAACACAAAAACAATTCAAAATCCTAAAAATCCACCAAAAAAATTTTCCCTTTATTTTTCAATTTTTGACTACTTCGTAGGCCGCAAGACCAAACCGTGCTCCTTGAGTTCGATCCTGGTCGCTATACCAGGTTAACAAAAATAGCGAGGACCGCTCTCGATGTCATTGCTTGATTTATCTTTATTTTGGCGGTCTCCTCTTTTTCTTGATCGACCGATTTCCACTCGATTCGAGTCGTAACGACCCGCGTGTGATTATTTTTACCTAGCCCGGATTGATTGATTCAATTATTTTTCGGTCATCAACAACATCATCTCTAGACCTTGGGGGCGAGCTCAGGAGAGCCAAGGAGTGTTTCCACCTATCTCCACCGCCTCGACGGTGTTGAGGTGCGATCTTGTAGCTCCAGCCACTGAGGTCTATATTTTCTTGAATTTTCTTAGTTTAGATATGATCTTAGGTTCATTTCGAGCATCTATTTTGTTGTTTGATCACGCATCCTAGCCTAGATCACCGCCCCGTAGTTCGTTGGAGCTAGACTTCGATGAACTCTTTCCACTCATTCTCGACTGTGAACCAACCCCACAACCACCGCCATTTCCTTCCTCATCACCTTCCAATCGCCCGTGTCCACTCCATTCAACCTGATCAGCCCGTGACCGGGAGAGCAGTTCCCCCATCTCCACCTTTCGCTGGCAAGCTCCGCTGTATGCACCTACTCCACTCCACCACCAATAGAGCACCCTTGGCCTTTTTTGTGCGAGATAACCCCTTCTGCAGGTCTAGGGAAGCTCTAGACCCCCATTTGGGGTCGATTTTTGATCACCTGCAGGTCCTTGGGTTGCCGGATCCTCTTCACCCTCGCAAAGGTGCCCTGGCGCACGCCTGGGCATTCTGAGGCCTCTGACCGACAAGGAACGCTTCCAGGAACCTGCAATCCCCATCATCATGCCAGAACGACGATGGCATAAGGAGATTTTACCGCTCGAAGCTTGTCTCGCTCGTGTTCTTCGCGAGTTCATCTAAGCCCCTTCTGCGCCGTTGGATCCGCCCTGATCTTACAAAGCTACAACAACCGTCAAATCCATCCACCTCTCCATCGTCAGATCATCAAAGATGATCTAATCATGGTCGTCTGAAGCGAAATGCCATCGACTGTCCGTAGATCGACACATGGCATAAGTGAAGGAGCATCGTCCGTTTGATCTGCCTTAGCTCGGGTAATTTGCGATTTACACCCAAACAATTTTTGTATTTAATTAGTAGTACTCAATCTTTCATATGTAGTTTAAATATTTTTGTAAACTTTACGTCCAACCCCATGAATTCTTTGCATTTGCATTGAGGTCCTCGGTAACGTCACCTCACGTGACCACGCGTGAGCTGCGTGGCCATTTTGCAAAGGACCCACATGCTTCTTAGTATTTCTATTAAGTCCATAAACATTTTTATGCCGTTATAACTTTTTGTAAACATTACAAGTCAGCCCTTGATATTTTTGGAAATTTCATTTTGACCTCCGCCAGAGGCGCACGTGTTCACACACGTGATTTTGGGAGTTTTGCAAAGAAGCCCTCGCGACTTAGCATATTTCATATTGGTCCATTAACTTTTTGTATGCCTGTATTATTTTGGTGAAACTTGCACTTTGACCCCGTCACTTTATGATATTCAAAAAAATACACCTATTAAGAGGAGGACTATTACTTGATAACTCGATCTTGCCAACTGATCCAAATAGGCTCGAATCTAATAAGTTGTCGGGTTAGTTTTCCCCAATAATAGACCGGAGACCAAAGCCACGGACATGTGATTGTCAATAAGTCCAATCGAATTGGAACCCAACAATAATTAGAACGAGTTTTTATAACGACCCATGGACCTAAACTCGAAACAACACACATTTGTTGACCCGTGATCATTTTCCAGATGAACAACTCTTGGTTGTTTCTAAGGTTGACCCCCCCCCCCCCCCCCTTTATCAATAGTAGCAGATATTGTGAATTACTTGGTTCTTGGACAAATCCCCCAAGGTTGGTCCAAAGTAAAGAAGGAGAAATTCTTTGCCCAGATTAAACCCACTATTGGGAGGAACCCGATTTATTTCATATTTGCGTGGACCAAATAAGAAGAAGGTGTGTTCCTGAGAGTGAATTTCAAAGCATACGAACTTTTTCTCACTATGCATGCAGTTTATTCATAGATGCCTCATGAAAGTATTTCGCTTTTCTTACAACACAATGCATTCTTGGCTCTACTAGTTGGATCGTTACTTGTGTGTGGTGGGCATTCAAGCTCAACCAGTACGAGTGTTGTGTGATCCATTATCAAGACATCATCCTAAAATTAAGATTAAAATTTAAAGCTCATTATCTTGTACGATATGAATTTGGTTGATTTCACCAAGTAGCTCTCAATTGGCGAGAACAATATTTAGCACATAGCATGGGATTTTCCCAGTTCGAAACAAACTGGTGTCACGGTCTTTTGTTTAGTACCACATCGTTAGCAGCTGATGCCCGTGCGGGGATGAAAGGATATATAAAGAAGCCGTGGGCTGCAGTTCAACTCATACCTTTCTCGGCCTTTTGGCTAAGATCAAGTGTAGTATCTGTTCTTCATCAGTTTAATATCTGATACGTGGGCCATCGGCTCACATGATATTAAATTAATTTTTTGAGGGGGTGCGGCCCACTACAATGGCTTCCCATTGGGGCCCTCGTCCGTCGTCTCCGCGTTGCACTGCTGCAGAGTTCGGGCTCACCCCACCAAATCTCCAAATAAAAATTTTAATTTAACTACATTAAATTTTCTCCTCGTAAGGTTGTTAATATGTTACATACCTAAAGATTCCTCTTCCTGTCCTGCTATCTCTTTTCTAGTAACCGCACTTGTGCACAATTTCATCCAATTAGATTGTTTGCCCCATCTTTTCTTCGCCTTTGGAGTGGTTACTCCTTCGTTCTTTCCTTGTGAGGTGAACTTAAATTTTATTCTTACTTCCTACATAACCTTATCCTAATAACCCCGCCTTTCGTTCGGCTTACTGGGCATATAAGCCCCTTCCCAAGTCCTCAGGAAGGACACCTTTTTCCTTGTATATCCATATTTAATGATTGAAAAATGTGTATATATTCATATTGATAGCAGAAGAGCAGTCCCTTCGTTCTTGTTCCATCACCCGACCTAACTATATCACAGTGTTTTTCAAACCGGACCAGCCGGTTCGACAGGTGAATCGGACCTAGACTGGTCCGGTCAATTGATTTATGCCAGTTCGGTTGGATTTTGATTAACCCATCTGGTTCAACCTATTTTTTTACCCGGTTTAATCAGGTTCAATCAAAGTTTAGCCACATTTAATTTTTAAATTATTTAAAATTTTTTTTATAATGAGAGTTAATAACAGAAGAACAGTCCATTCTTTCTTGTTTCATCACCCGACCTCACTCAGTGTTTTTGAAACCGGACCGGGGCCGAACCAGGCCTACACCGGTCCGGTTAACTGATTTATGCCGGTTCGGTTCGATTTTAATTAAGTCATCCGGTTCAACCTTTTTTTTGACCCGTCTAACCAGGTTCAATCGAAGTTGAGCCTCATTTAATTTTTAAATTATTTAAATATTTTGTTTATAATGGGAGTTGAACCCATGACCTTTGGTTACCTATTACACATTTCTAACCAACTACACTAACACAATTTTTTCATGCATTGGGTTTTAAATACAATTAAACTATTATCATGTTGTAGTGCATCTAGTCCAAATAATATATCTGATATGTATGATATTTGATGATGTATAAGAAAAATACTTTATTTATAGTGTGAAATATATACATCATCTATGTATTTTATATATATTTCAAGTATATTAAGTGTAATATATATATATATATATATAGAGGAAAATGGGGCTGCCCCCTAGGGGGAGCTAACTTAGCTCCCCCCGCCTTATTTTCTTCAATTTTTTTTATTTTTTTTGAAAATTTTTTCCGTGAATATTCATCACTATATCCCTATATTATGTCATAAAAATTTCGTGTGAAACAGAGACTCCTACGGCCTCCATCCAGACAGCCATTTTTTTAACGGTAACAGGATTTTTTAAATCGACCCCGTTTGGATGGAGGTCGTACGAGTCTCTGTTTCAAATGAAATTTGAATGACATAATATAGAGATTTAATAATGAATTTACACGGTTTTAGATTTCAAAAAAAATAAAAAAATTTTGTGAAAAAAGGGCGATGGGAGCTAAGTTAGCTCCCCCTAGGGGGCATACACATTTTACCCATATATATATATATATATATATAGGATATCTTTCAAATGAGACTTGGTCCTTCCATCCATAAGGAAGGCCAACGATCCTATCCGTTCATATTTAATCCGCCGGTTATCATTAAAGGTATGTTAATCTTATTATTTAATTAATCAAAAACCTATTTTGGTCATTATTCATTACCTAAATATAGTATGTAATCACCCAAAATATCTCATCATTAATGACTCTCCTATTTTTGCCATTCACGTTGCCATTCATGTTGCCAACCCTAATTTCACATGCACAAACAACGGGAAGAGGAGGAGGATTTGCACGACGGCGGCATTGGCGTTGTGAGGAGGTTGTCGATCGTCTCCGTCGTTCGTCTCTGCCGTCATCATGAGGAAGGTCATGGTTCTCAAGCACTCCAGACCCACCACCGCCTTCCCGTTCTGTGCTGCCCACTTCGCATCCTCCCCGTTGACGTCGTTGCATATCACGTGGGTGACCCCGTCCGCCTCATCCACACACGCTGTTGCCCCCATCTCCTCCACTATACCCTTCCAACTCCACCGCTTACCCTTCATGTTCACGGCAATGGCAGACGGGCTCATCCACAGCTTCGGAATGATTGGTTTGGATCTACAATATTAGTTTGTTATGATATTTTTTTCCATTTGGCCGCTTACCCTTGGGGATCGAGCAGCCTCGCCATCTCCTCGATGTACAACCTTTCCCCCGGCTGTATATGTGCATGTCATACATCCTGCTCGCTGCCCGGAGGAACCCCCGCACGTAGGGCCGGATCTTGGTTACCATCTCCACGTTTTCCACCTCGTAAATCTCACGGTCGGGGTCGCCAGATATCATTCCGAAGCCGTGCATTGGGTAGGAGTGGAGCAGGGTGTGATCGAGGTCGAGAACGATGAGGGGCTTCCCCGTCCGACGGATGACGTTGAAGTCGACCAACTTCATCTCGACGAGGAAGCCCGGATCCACGGCGAGGCCGTTGAGGACTCATTGGTGACTATCGGAGACGTTCTTCATGCAAGCGACAATGATAGATTCACAGTTTTGGATGCACACAGTCTTGGATGAAGAACAATTCGCAGTTTGATACGCTATTGATTTGTAATCTACAAAATTAGTCTGTATTATACAATTTGGATATGTATTATACAAATTTGTTATGTATTTTTACAAATCAGATGGTTGCGAATGGAAATTATATTTTTTATAGATCTTGTATATATTGATGTGCATTATACATTTTAGATGCGGTTTATACAAATTTGATTTGCATATTCGCATCAATTAAGCATTAATGACTACCATAATTTTTATCAAAAACTATAGGATTTTTATTATACAAAGAACCATAAAATCGTTACAAAGGACCACACATTAATTACTTTTATGAATTGTATTTTACAAAGAACCATACAAAATTTATAAACAACCGGTGGCTTTTTGAATGAACAACGGATTATACAAAAAACATGCAGTCATTACAAAAGGAACCTTAAATTCTACAAAAAAATACGTGAGGATACAAAAATATGCCTTAGATAATATCGTCCAGCAAAAAAATAGATATTTTCTAAATATGGTAATGCGAAAAAATACCAAAAATAAAAGTAGCTAAAATTAGTATTTCAGAATATTAATTAACGTGCATAATTAATGCAAAAATTGATGACCAAAATGCCCTCTTGGGCATCAAAATCGAAGATGCCGTTGGATTTGAATCCGATGGTTCAGATCGTTGGCCTTCCTTAGGGATGGAAGGACCATGTCTCATTTGAAAGGCCCCCTATATATATATATATAATTTCATTTCGGCTTGATTAGCCGGTTCAACCACTTTTTTTTCACCGATCCGGTTTACTCCGATTTTAAATAATAATGACGTCATCATCCGGTTAAACTGGTTTGATTACATGGTTCGACCCGATTCGATTATTTCAACAAGGTTTCCTGTTCGGTATCCGGTTCGGTTTCAAAAACCTTGATATCACTTTCTTCAACCGACGAGACTTCTAGGGAAGGAGATGAAGTCCCTTGTCAAGATGAAACAACTTTTCTCGAGAATAGTTCATGCCCTTTGTTCAGAATAGTAGTAGAGAAGGATAATCTCTTTCTAATGAGATATATATCCTCACTCAGTCACTTGTAGGAAGATCGCGATTAATCGGGTCTCGTAGGAAGATCGCAGTTAATCGGGTCTGTGGTCGCATGGTTAATGATGGCTTGATTTCATGGTAACTCTCACAATGCAAGTTAAGTAGTACCCTCGGAGAAAAAAGATAACTATTAGGGTCTGTTTAGTTGCATGGTTGGACAGGGTTGGGTTGGGCAGGGGTACCCCTATGAATAGTAAACTGTGAGGAGGAGAACTTTGTTTGGTTGCAGGGCCAACTCGGGTTGGGCCAAGCCAACCTTGCCCAACCCTGCAACCAAACGAGCCCTTAGTGTAGAAGATTCTGAGTGATATTGTGATAGGTATAAAATTTTTGATGTCATTGTGTGCAAGAAAAAAAGCATGTACGATTAACTTGAGTTTGAGAGTATACACGGTATTCAATTAACTTGTTTGTCCTAATTTTAATTTAAAATATTTGTCTCCATATTTTGGATGATAAAACCAACGTGCATGCAGCCGTTAATCTTAAGCAGCCATAGGAATGGAAGTTATACAATAAGGTCAATTGAATCCAAAATTCTACACCTTATATATCAAAATATTATGAACATGTGTTGCGGGATCCCTCGTAATGGGACCCAAAACTTTTCCTAAAATATGCTCTGATTTAATGATCGAATGGGATGAGTGAGCACCCTACCTTATAGTACTCGTAGAGACTTTTCCAATGAGTTCAAGAACATCAAAATCTGAATTCGAGAGTTCAAGTTATAATCATTTTAGCGAGAGACCGGGTTGGGCTCCATTTCAGATCCGAACCATCGTATCCGAATTACACCGCATAAAAGTCTCGTTGTTCATCCCCAAAGTCCTAACCCCATAGAGCAACCACCTCCTCCTCCCTTCCCCACTCAGGACCACTGCTAGGAGGTCAAGATCATCCTCGTGCACGAGTTCTTGTTGTCAATAGATCACTGATGAATCTCGTATTCATCACTCTAAATCTCATTTATTAAGCTCAAGTCCCTCAAAATCAACAGCAAATCTGCATCTATTCTGCATAATTAGCATTCATGCGTGTTTTCATGAAAATGGCATTTTATCCATAATTTCTGCACAAAATAAGAAGCCAAAAATCCAAGCCAAAAATGACCTGTAAATAGCCTAATTTCCCAGATTTTTAATATCTTCATTCTAACTCCGAATGATCCAAAACCACCTCCACTATGCACATATCACTAATCAAAATAAATGAAAAATACAAAAAAATCACTAACCCAATTAAGTGGACCAAAAACCCAAACCCTAATTTCAGGATTTTCGGACTAAAAATCACATATCTTTCCCGTCCAGCGTCCGATTTTATCCTACTCACTTTTGAACTAATATACATTCAATTATCTTCAAAACAAGACCAAGTTCAAGTGAATCAGAGCTCGTATGTGAAAGTTGGGTTTTGGGCCTCTTTTGTACATTCTATATTTTAGTGGTTTCTGACCTGTGTTTTATATAATTATTTTCTTTAATAATAAAAATCCAAAAAAACAGATTTATATGTCTTTTATTTATCTTCAATTTTTCCATATTTTTCCGGATTTTTATCTTATTTAAAATTGACAAAAAAATTAGAAAACCCAAAAATCAAGGTATTATATGTACATGGGATACCCAAAACACTCACTTTTTACATTTGACCGATTTTAGTTTTGATGTCTTCATGAAAATAGTAGATCTCGTCGAGACAAGCATTTTTCGTGAAGGAAATTTTTCGATCCGAGGTCATTTACTATTTCTTTTTGATTTTACAAAATCTTTTCCTACGATTTTTCTGGTGCTGACACGTGGCCGCCCCAGAGGCCGCCACGTGTCAGCCATTTTTGGCCCCTTTACTTTCGTTTTTTATCAAAAAAATAAAAAAATAAAATAAAATAAAAAATAAAAAATAAATAAAAATAAATAATTCACGGTCGCACGTCGCACGTGCCTCGCCGCCTCTCTCTTTTCACCTCTTGCCACGTGGCCCATTTCCAACCGTTCGATCTTTCTCTGATCGAACGGTCCCTGCTCTTCTTCCCCAACCTCGCGCCCACCGTCGCCTCCTACCTTCCCGCACCGACCCTCCGCAACGGCCGCCCGTGATCTTCGCTCGCCAACCGTCGCCACGCCATCTCCGCCTCCGTCAACCTCGCAACCACCCTCCATCACCCTACCTCTCTCTCTTCCCTATTTAAAGAACCTCCGACCCCCCTATCCCCTCATCCGCCGCTGGCACGAATAAGCAAGGGCCCGGGGTGACAGACCGACCCTCCTCCAATGCGGTGAGATCCGAGGATCTCATGACCCTCGTTGCAGACTCGGAACGCCTTCCCCGACGACCTGCTGCAGCTCCGCCCCTCGGCGTCGAGCCAACTATCTTCTTCTCCGACAAACAAATCCACCCACGACGTCAACATCTCCGCTTCCTTCGTCAACGACATCGACTCCTCCGGCCAGTCTCCGCCCTGCATCTCCATCGCCTTTCGCCCACGACTTCCATGACGATCGCCGACGATTCAACTACTGCGCCTCCACCTTCGCCTTCACGCATTGACAACGACCGCACTGCAGGAGATTCTCCACCACCACGCCTCCGCCTACTCCGCCCGCCGGTCGACCCCAGGAGCTCCTCGCCTCGACCGTGTGACGCTGCTCCTCCACCTCGCCGCCCTCTTGGCCGTGTGTCGGTCAGAGGAAGGCCGATGCTACTCCGCCCCTGCCGCTGACCCACTTCCGCCTCGACGAGCAGCGCCAGACCGCCAGCGGCTGGGCCCGAAGCCCGAGGCCCCAGCACGCGCAAGGCGCGTGCGTGGGGAACGTCAGTACTGACGTCAGCCAAAGGTCATGCACGCAGCACGTGACCTGTGGGTAAATTGCAAGGATCACCCCCGGAGTCTCTCAAATTGCGCAGAAGTCCAGAAACCCAAAGAGCACATGCGCTGCACGTGCTCCCTTGAGAAATTTGCATATCCCCCCCAGAAGTATAGGTAATTACCACTAGGTCCCCGTCTGCATATTTTTTATTTATTTTAATTATAATTACTGCATTTACTCCCCTGTGTTCTCCTTCTGTTTTGGACCTCTTCTAGACATTATTTTATTATTAAAAAAAATAGCACGATGTTCATCTTTTAATTCTCTTCGCATTGACATAGTGTGGATATTTTTAGGATCAGTGGTTAATTAATAATTAATTGTGTGGTGAAAATTTACATATTTTACCCACTTTATGCTCTAAATTCATAGTTGATCAACTCTTGCTCTAAAAATCCCCAAAAAATCAAATATTGTAGAGATTATTGTGCTTAACATTGTGCCCAAAAAAGATTTGCTTTTGCATGCATCATTTGCCCTGTAAAAATCATTTTGTATATTTCACTATTTAATTTTTAATAGGTATTAGATCTCACATTTTTGAGGTTTAGAATTTTTCTAGGATTAATCACCTAGTGATACATATTAGGTAATTTTGATCCTCGAAAATAAGTAGGTTTAGTATTTATTATAATTAAATATTGAAAATCATTTTGTTTGCATTTAAAAATTCATAAAAAATCATATTACATCCAAAAATTCCAAAAAAATTACAGTGCATTCATTTTGTCATAACTATCATCTTGGCCAAGTTTCATATTTTTCGGACATCGTTTGATCGAAATTTATATTTTAGTCCCTAAAATAGGTCGAATTTGCATTTTGCATCACTTATTTGCATTAAAAATTCCAAAAATAGACTGCCTCGAAAACCGAACACGAAATTGGTTAAACACAACTCTAGGTTGTTCCTTTACCTCCTTGTGGTCGACCTTGGGACTTGCCCAAGTAAAATAAGTATAAAAATTACTTGATTAAAATAGATTAAAAATTTGTGGTTATTTCTTGACTGTCTCCGATTGCCGCCTACAACGAACGACAATATTATTTTCACATACGAAGATAAAAACAATTTCTTAACTCGACATTTTTGGACTCGTCAGATGCCGCCTTTGCCGGGGAGGCAAATGACTTAGTTTTGTGTTTTGACATTTTTCGCTCGGTTTTCCGCATTCGGGTAGTCTGACCCCCGAATTTTTCATTGTGAATACCATTTTATTTCCAACATTTATTTTTCAGCATTTATTCGCTTGTTCTATTTTCTGAGTCACGCTCTTACACAAATCTCTCTTATTTTTCTTGCGAGGTACCTGACGTATGTGGAGCGGTTTTCAAGAAACCGACGCATCTTCATTGAGATATGTAAAGCTACAATTAACCTAAGATCGAGTCGAGTCGTGAGAGAGCGTAGAGTCTAGGTTTTTAATTTCTGCAATTTTATTTACCTGCTTATTTACAGCGGTGTCCGTTTGGACTCTCGCACATGTAAAAAAGACCTTGAACTTTTTTGTGGTGTGTCGTGGCCTGTTTCACTCTCCGGTGAGGGTGGGGCCCGATTTGAGTGGCAAATAGGATAGACTTGTACATACGGCTCTCAAGGCATTTACATTTTTTATTGTGCTCGTAGAATCTAAGGCCACACTGTACTTTAATTGAGATGCACACTAGATCGTTCAACTTAGCCAAAAATTTAAATCAATTCTTCCCGCTAATAGAACTTTCTGTTTAGGTACGGTTTTCATCGGCTTGCATGCATTTAGAATAATTTTTCAATTCTGTATTGCATCCCACATAGAGATTGCGAGAAGGCACTGTAAGTCTTCTAACTAAGCATACATCATTATTTCGCATGAATTGGCTTTTCCCGAACTTCTCCCTCTTTGTTTTATTTTATAATTTTAAAGGAAATTGGGACTGGACGGTAGACGTGTATTTGTGCTCATCTAATTTTTCAGTGATCACCTCATTAAAATTGGGACTGCTAAATATAGCCGATCTTAAGAACCTATAAAATCAAGAATTTTTGCGGGAGAGCAACCCCGACCTTGCATGTTTCTATTTTTCTGAGTGAGCGAGAGACGACACTTAAGGTTAGAGCCCAAATCCGAAATTTCAGCTTCTAAATTTTTGCCAAGATTGATTTATCACCAACTAAAATTGAAAAGATAATAGCCGTACTCTTACGACTTCATTATGTGCGTTGGTGAACTCAGGGGTTGAATTGTGTTTTCATTGGTGTGCGTGAACCGATTTCGAATATCAACAGCCGCACTTTTGATAAAGTTTCTCTTGACTATCCCGTGCAATCATCTTTCTCCTTTCTTGACTTAAAATTCACCATGGAATTCTTCTCCAATAACTCTTGCAGACCCAACCCTTCATTCCTTTCAGCTCTTTCAAAAATAGTCGAACGTTTATCCGAGAACCCATCAAAGCTATACTATGAAAATGAATTCGTATCGGTTAGGCCCAAAACACCTCCCCCTCAAACACCAATAAATCCATCTCCCTCTGCTAATCCGACCTGTTTCATGAATGACAACCCTTTGTATTCAGAGCAGACAAACCAACAAATGATTGAGGGCTCTACTTCTTCATTTATCAATCCTCTTTACGCTGATCATACAATTCATCCTTCATATTCGGTAAATGTCAATCCATCATTCATGGGAGATCATAACCACATGATCGAATTGAACACTTCTTCACCTCTTCCATCGATCTTGAACACCAATGAAAAATCATTATCTTGGATTGAACATAACAACCCCCTCTTCACTCAGACAAAGGATTGGGCCGACCACATAGGAACACATCAACCCTGTATGCTGACTCCACAATATCAAGGCCCTTTTTCATATGAAGAACACACGACACCCCCACACCACCCAGAAAATACCAAAAAATGGAAACATTTGAAAATCACAAAAAAATTGAAAATTCAGAAAATTTCATAAAAATTGAGACTGAAGACGATCTGAGGAATTTGGATCCGACCGTTCGGGAAGCACTGGAAAAATGCTTGATGTTTGAACTTCCCTTTATAAAGGTCATTGAACACTTCCCCGACCTCAAAGGATTTATAATGGATAAATTAATGATCAAAAAGCCGGGAAGGATTAGAACAAAGACCGAGAGACATATATTGTCAATGGCCTCCTCCTTGGTGTTGAGGAGAAAAACCAAGAGCCGCATATTGAAGCGGTTGTCTAGATTTGACTGTGAAATCAAAGACACAATCTTCACCCATGCTCAGATTGATGACGATGCACCGATCAATATTCTTCCGACCTCTGTATTTCACGAACTCAAACTCGGACCGATCCGGAAGATACGAGAGATTATTCAATTGGCGGACCGATCGATAAAACAGTCGAGAGGACCATTTCTGTCATCATGAAATTCCAAGGTGCTCCGCTCAACGTAGAATTCACAATCATTGATATTGAGCATCAAGGAGAATTCACCCAGTCTCCAATCATTCTCGGAAAGCCATTCTTGGCATTGGCCAAGACGAGTATTGATTGTGAGACTCGGGAAATCAATTTCACAGCATTGGAAGCACTTGGATCTGACCCTGTCTTTGAGGAACCACAATCTTTTGAGGAAACCCATGAAGTTCCCGACAGCCGCAACCATGAAATGGTAGAAGAGCCCTACCCTGCAACCACACCTGAGATAGCGGTTGTTGATGATACTATTGGTTTAGAGAATCTCCCCCCTGCTCCATTCCCAGCTGCTCTCACCATGGAGAATCATGTATATGAATCATATGATCCGGAGACTTATGCATGGGCACACCCTGGGTCAACCTACTCTGACTACATGGATTATATCAACTCGACACATGAATGCTCCAACATCGAATCAATTGAGAAAGAACATGCAGAGACTCTCCCCAGTATTTCAATTCCCGCAGATCTCAAAATAGACAAATCCTTCTTCTATGATCCTGAGACATATGCATGGTCACATCCTGGAGTAACATTCTCTGAATATCTTAACCAAATCATCCCGAATCGAGAGTGCTCAAAAATACAAGAGACTAAGAAAAAGCACGCAAACCCAACACCGACCAAGGAGAATTCCAATGGCTATTCATCTGGATACTCAAGTGAACCGAGAACTTCACGAAGAAATAAAAAGAGAGTCACCTTTGACCTTTCGGAAGAGGAATCATCTGATGGTCCCTCATCAGGTCCGGAAAAGGTAGTCTACATGAGTGAAGTCTGTTCGACAGCTCTAAAGCCATATCTTCGCAAAGATCAAAAATTCAATTCTCGTTGGACAACTCCCGTTCCTAACTACTACTCATCCAAAGCTGATGCTCCTGCCCTCTTTAAGTACACTGGAATTCTTTCATATGAGCTGACCGAGACCGGTGCTTCAGAGTATTCATCTGAGGACAAACCACTTGATCTCAAGAAGGAGCGAATTCTGAGAAAACAATTGAAGAAACAAAAAGACTAGAATATTTGGAGTATGACCACTTTCAAATACTACTCCTTCGAGGATAATTCCGATGATGGATATTTTTCATCTGACTCAAACACTTCATCCACTATCCATCTTGATTTTTCTGAGGATGGCACTGACAATAGTTGGGAATCATATGCTCCATCTTCACCTCATCATTATGATCTCCCACCGCAGGCTCACAAAAAGATCAGCCGAAAACCGCCTTAATCATCGGCTACCCACCCTCCCTCCCGACCACATCGGTCTCCTTGTACAACTTCTTCCTCTACTCAGGCCAAGGCCTAAGTATAGGGGGGACCGATGCCATCTGTATATATCATTTCCCCGGATCACACTATATCTCCCGATCCCTCCATTTCCACCCTTCTTCCATACTTAGGCTGTCCAGAGCCTAAGTATAGGGGGAACCGACACCCACCTGTCTATACTCTCCTCATTCACATATCCCGACCGCTTCATTTTTTCTTTCATTTTTTTCACTCCCTTACGCTTAGCCCGAGCTATGTCTTCTTTTCGCTCCTTGTGCTCTGAGGACACAACACTCGTTAAGTATAGAGGGGTCTGTATATATACTTTGTATATATTTTACCCATATCTCGTACTTTCGCGTAAGTCTATATGTATTTACGGGGTGGGTAATTAACTAAAAAATAAAAAAAAACAAAAAAAAAACACAAACAACAATAAAAGAGTTTTGCTACTAACACTAACCGTGCCCAAAATTTTTGAAAAAAAGGAGCTTCTTATCAATTTTTGCATAAAAAAATCCCTTGCATAAAAAATGTGTCTGCATTTCACACACCTGCACTTCATCCAGCATCGCATTCATCTGCATCTGTGAAAAGTCATTGGGTTCGAACCGAGTTATGAGTCGAAATCGAGAGTAGTCTGGACTTAACCTTAATCCACCTAATTTTCAGAGGAACTTCACCGAGAAATAGGATTTTAAGAGCTTCAGGTCTTTTGACTTAATTCTTTAAGTTTCACATGATAATGTACAACGTTTGACTCTTAGTGTCTAACCTGGTCTCTTCATTCTGGGTACAACTCTGGAATAGGGAATTAATTTGATCTCTCGTACTATGCACTTAGCTCAACTCAGACGGGATGTTGGAAGGCTGTGTGAGTATCTTTTCTGATAGCGTGGAAATCTAAAGACTGGAGTACGAGTTGAAATAAAGCTTCGGAAAAGGGATGGGCGACTGGTGATAAGCTCAAAAATCGATCGGTCTTGTGTTCCACACAAGGCGGGAACACAGTCGAAGTGTCGACCAATCAAAATCTGAATTTAATCAACAATTAACCCACACTACAGATCAATAAATTAGAACTAATGTGGAGTTAAAATTTATTTTTAACTCTGCACAAATGGTGTATAGTGACAAGTATGCAGAGAGTTCGAACACAGGGAGCAAGCAGGGTAATTCAAACAAATGTGCACAAGTATGTGTATGTGATGTGTCTACACTAAGCGAGCAAGGAATTTTTTGTGGGTTTTTAAATTTTTTTAATTTTTTTTATTTTTAATTTTGTATTTTGATTTTTAATTTTCTGATTTGTATAATTTTATATTTTATATTTTTTTCTTTTTCAATATTGGAATTTAAAGATAATGGAATAAAAGACAAGGTAAAATATTTATAAAACTAAGTAAAAATTACCAAAAATTCAGAAATAAAATCTTTTTGGCATTTTTGTGGTTTTCTACTGTTTTTTTGATTTTTGGGAATTTTTCAAGGTGTTTTTGGTATTTTTAAATACTGAAATAAGAGAAAACAGTGGAAAATATGCTGGCTGTGAGCAAAATGAGAATTAAAATTAGCAAACAACAACCAAAATTTTTCACACTATTTTTCAAATAATGAGAGCAAAATATAGAGCAAACAGGAACTGAGTTTGTGTTTTTTGGAGTTTTCTACAATTTTATATATTTTTTTGAAGTTTTTGAGTCTTTTTGAATTTTTAAGGTTTTTCTTTTGAGATTTTTAGTGATTTTTGGATGACACTAGAAAATGGTAAAATACACAAAATATAATTTTTTTGGAATTTTTCAAAACGTTTTTATAATTTTTATAGGTTTTCTAATGCAAACAGGGAAATAAATGCATGTTTTTGATTTTTAATAAATGTGAAAATGCAACGAAATCCAAATGCAAAAATATGGCGTGGAAATGCAAGCACACAGGAGCTTAAGTATAATTTTTGAGAATTTTTGGCATTAAAATGGTGCTCCAATTAAGCAGGACAAGTTCACAAAAATATGTACCCTGACAGGGGTATAACTGCAGATATCAGAAAATCCAGGGGCATACATGCACTTTTCACAAAAACTTTGAATTGAGTAAAATATTCTCTGGACTAAAGGCGAATATCCCAAGTTGTAAGAGTTTGTTTGCAAAATGTCCGCCCACGCGCGTGCAATGCACGCGCCTGGGGAGGACTAGATAGTAATTATACAAACAATGGGGGCTGGATTGCAAAATGCCTAGAAATTCTACACGTGATCTGAAAGTTCTTGGATCAGAATGAAATACCCTAACCCTGGGGGGGTTCCTTCACAAAATGCCCCGTCCCTTCACGCGCACAGGCACGTGAGGTGACGTGGCGAAGGTCCTGAATGTAAATGCAGAAAATTACAGGGGTCTTAAGATAAATATTACAAAACTTAATAAAGACCAATGAATGTTTAAGTGCTAAATACTGACTACAAAAACGGTGAGGGAAGACATGCAAAATACCCTCGACGGCGGAAGATCGGACGGTGGAGCGAACTCCACTAATCCACGTGTCGACACCGGGGCCCGCGATACCCCTTCAGATCCGACGCCTCGGATTAGATCTCCGCGAGGAGATCGACGGCTGCTGAGGGCGTTGATCGGACGGTCGGTGGGCGCCTGGAGGAATGGCGGTGATCGGACGGCGCGGAGGGGCGTTGGAAGAACACGGAAGAAGGGTCGCCGGGGCGACTTTCCTCTGTCGAATGCTCCGTGCTCCGGCGGTCAACGGGCTGCAAGACTGGTCCAGGCGATAGCTGCAGGTCCCCTCTATCTTCTAGAAGCAACGGTCTGGATCGGAGAACGACGGAGCTCTCCCACCAAGCGGAGGAAGATGCGCAGCTCCAGGGTCTCCGGCGAGGACCCAAAAATGCCCCAGATGCGTCGAATGTGCTCGTACCTGCACGAAACAAAAGGTGATGTAATCGGGGGAAAAATGCCCCGATCACGTGGTGCGAAGGAGTGGAAACGTGCGGTGGCGTAAGGTGCGGATAATGAGGATGGCCGGAGGTGTCTCCGGCGAGTAATCGATTTGGCGAATCGAAGCACGAAAAGGACGAATGAACGGGGAAATGACGCGCGAGATAATGAGGAAGAAAATGCAAGCGAAAATGTAGGAGATAAAGCTGCCTCAAGCCCCGATTGGGCGAGGGAAGGGGGGTACCTCGACGGCGCTCGCCGGAGGTTGTGGAACGCGCCCAAAAGTATCCTGTCCACCGCCCTGACGAGCGCTCCTTGGAGCTGTCACCTCCGGGAACTCAAGCAAGGTCTAGGGGGGAAGGTTTTGCTGGATTATGCGGTTCGAATTTTCAAATGAAGTCAAGGGCAGCTTAAGTATGGTTGACGGTCACAGTGGGAAGAACGAGGTGCGGAGGTGGTTGGCATGATGCTCGTCCCGATGCAAACACTAGGCGTGCAAGACGGTCCAGCGAGGAAAGATTTTGCAGAAGATTTGAGTCGAAAGGGTGAAAGATCGCTCCCCGAAAAAATAGTAAAAACGGGGGTCAAACATAGTCTGACACAACCTATGGGTGCAGGTCAGATAGTTGACCCAGGTCAACTATCCGAGCCCCCTGGTTGGTCCACGTGGACCAACCAGGAAAAACCTTGGAGAAAATCTTTGTTAATTCATTTTAAAATACTAAATGACAGAATTAATTAAAAGTTATAAAATAAAAAATGCTTAAAATTTTATGTAGTATTTTATTCTGATTTTTTTAATTATTTTTATGAGTTATATTTTTACAAGTTCACTTTTAGCCTTATATAGGTATAATACCCATGTATTTAAATTTTTAATTTTTATTTTATGTATTTTAATTTCTTTAATTTTGTTTATAATTTTATAAAGTTATAAAATACTTTTATACACATGAATATATTTTTATTTTATTTTATTGATGTATTTTGTATATTTAATAAAATATAAAGGTATAATGTGTGTTAGTAATGTATCTATGTATTGAATATATACAAGTATTTTTATTTGTATGTTAATTATGTTTTTATTCTGATTTTAATACACATAATTATAAGTAATATTTACAACATTATAAAAAAATATAAAAATAATGAATAAATAATAAATTGAATATTTTAATATGTACAACTATACAAAAGGGGTCCAAAACTCAACTTTTAAACCGTACCTCCGCCAAATGCGAAACCACCACCATTAAATAGATTATTTTATTCTTTATACAATTAAAGGTGAGTTTGCTACATTTGGAGTTGTCAGTTGTGAGATATGGGTCTGGGAAGTTGGGATTCTGGATTCTTATTCAGATCATAACTTTTTATCTGTGTATTCTTTTTCTGTGAAATCAATTTTGTATTTTTCTTTATAAAATTATCTACAACTTTCATGTACAAAGTTTCTTTATTTGATGTATAAAAAGTGGAACCAAAAATAGGTCCTAAAATGAATAAAGAATGAATAAAATAAAATAGGTATTTGACCCTTATCTCCCCCTACTTTATTCCTGGTCGACCTATTCATCAAGATGCCTAGGTCTCGGGGGTTTTGGGTCATAAAATATTTACAATATTTTGTTCTTTTTCTTTTCTTTATTTATTCTATAATTTTGGCCTTAATTACAGTATTTTATACACTATTGTGATGCACATGCATGGATGCTAAGATGGTGATTTTAATGCTATTTACAGGCATTTGCCAGGGTTTTTGGTGCCAAAATGATAGAATAAAGATGATGAAATGTGGATTCATCAACTGGGCACAATTTTTTCTAAGACCCCAAAAAATGTACGGAACAAAAAGATTCTATATCCGTAGGGGCACAACAAGATCCAAGCAGAAACCACCAAAATTCCAAATACAAAGAAGCAACTACCAAATAGAATCCGACCAAAAAGGTCCAAGCTTCAAGAAACCTACAGATCTTGGTGGAGACTCGGCTACACTGGCCATCTTCACAAGGAGAGGTGACTACACTGGCCACCCTCCAGTTCTTTTCCCCTTCTTCTATCTTCTCCCCCATTTCGATTGTAAACCCATCATGGCAGACCTTAGAAGGAAATACCGGACTCCCCGAGGACGAGTTACTGGAGAGGAGAGGAGCATGGTAGTCCGACATTCTGGATGGGAAGAGCTAAAACCTTTCACACACACATGAGTCGATTATTCAATATTCATAGGGTATACTTTGGGAAGAAGATTGATCTAAGATGACTTCTGAGCCGAAACTGTGACAATGATGTGTAGAACTTGAGGGCTGTTGATTTTAAAATTCTAAGTCTCACAGAAGTTCCGCCACAGTATTAATCCAAAGGTCGAGTTTAGTTTCATTTTCACCTTCAGTTCATGGTCTTGGCATGGAACCCAATCTCATTTCACCTCATGACATTTCTTTTTGATGCTCATGGACGAGCATGGTTTAAGTATAGGGGGATGATGAATCTCGGATTCATCACTCTAAATCTCATTTATTAAGCTCAAGTCCCTCAAAATGAATAGCATATCTGCATCTATTCTGCATAATTAGCATTCATGCATGTTTTCATAAAAATAGCATTTTATCCATAATTTCTGCACAAAATAAGAAGCCAAAAATCCAAGCCAAAAATGACCTGTAAATAGCCTAACTTCCCAGATTTTTAACATCTTCATGCTAACTCCGAATGATCCAAAACCACCTCCACTATGCACATATCACTACCAGAATAAATGAAAAATACAAAAAAAATCACTAACCCAATTAAGTGGACCAAAAACCCAAACATGTGGGGTACAATCAATGAAACCATTTTTTGTGTGGTGCACAATATGTAATAATGGTCACTTTGATGAAGATGCTTTCCCTTTCTCCCCCTTCCCATCTTTCCTGCTCCTGGGCCTACCCCCTCCCTTCACGTTGTTGTTCCCCTCCCCGCATCGCCCCGACCCCTAGTATGCCTACCAGCAGTTCTCCTTTCAGGTTCAACCGTGGTCGAGCATTCCCTTCCGATCGTAGATGTACCACCCCCTCTCTGAGTTGATACGTTTGAAGTACGAGGTGGATCTTGAATTGTTACTGGTAAGGATTCAGTGGATATCCTAAGAAGATCCGTTGCTGATGATTGCATACCCCAAGTGACGGATCCAGCACCATACCCTGTGATACCCATGAAAGAGGGCTGACTATGACTTTGCCCCATGTGCTAGAAGTATTGTTGTGCTTACGATAGCTGAGTTTCCTGCAAGGACAATAGTCAAATGACGGTATTGTGGAACTCACTTGTTGCCTCTGAGGAATATAGGAATGGTTGTAGGTGTGTATCGCCTGATACGATGGACCAACTTCGTCTACCCGAGAAGTGTACTGATCCCCCCACTGTTGAGATGTAAATGTCGTGGGCTCAGTTTATGATGTGTACATGAGGTGACATCATGTATTTCCGGATCCACTAATGATATATTCTTGATGGTGTAGTCAACATAACCAATCAATTGGTGCAATTCAGTGTTCTTTCGATGTTCCGTCATCTGTTCCCTCGTACGAAACAAGGAGTTCACCTATAGCGGAAATGTTTCAACCAGAATTTATGAAGAAATTATCAGTTAGAAATTAACCATTTGGTAGAAAACTACCAGTTGGTTCCACTTCGTTCATGTGGCTCATACGCTTGGTGGGGTGGTGGCATAAATGTAGCAATTCAACGTCGTGTAATCTGCCGACCAAAGTGAATGTGCTCCCAAGACCATGTCTAGATGGTGAAAGAAATTGTGTTATATATCTCTAGATGCAAAGAAATTGTGTTATATATCTCTAGATGCATGTATGCATAATGTAGATTTGTTACCTGTAATAAGGTCCAAAATGCGTATTCTCTCCTAACGTTCATGAGAGCAAATTGATCCAACCGGTAGTACATATGTGCTACAACAACTGCACCCTATGTCCTGCGTCCACAATTATCGAGGTCCTGCAAGAGTAAAAGGTGGCGTAGGTGCACCTTGTCTGCATTAGCGTATGGTAACATGCTTGTTCCAATTTGGAAAAGAATCAAGGCACATGACACTCATACAACTTCTGCGGGATCCGTCGATTGAAGAGCAACAAAGGTCAACATAGTCATGGCTATCCGCGTTAATCTAAGCTTTCCACCCACTAGTTCCTGGTCCTCGCTGTTGTCCGGGTTGACACCGAAGACTTACGCACAGTATGGACCCCAATCCAGCGGAGGGTATTTTTCATGCCGATCACTGGCAATGATTCCATCCTTAGCCTTGTCATTATGGAAACATTCTTCAAATGGCCAGTTGCCTCGTCTTGTCGAAGGTGGAATTACGAGTCTCCGGTCATCATCTCTCAGCTAATGCCTTCATAAGGGCCTGATCAATTGTGGCTCGCCTCAGGTTCAAGATGCAACGGAAACCAACAATCTCCAAATGCCGATTCACGGCATTGCTACGTAGCTCTTCGAATATTCGATTAAGTGTCCGACCATGCTCGACAAAGCGATGTGCCTGAATAATAGAAACCAATGATTAGATTGAAGTAATTGAAATCACGATGCATATATTGATGAATGGTCGTTTCACTATGTGTGAGTGGCCGAGTAGAAAGATGTTCTCTCTGTATAGTCAACACTGATGCATCAACCGGTCCTGCAAATGTCTTCATCGCTATGCTAGAAAAGTTGATCACTTTATAACAAGGAGGGCATTATTAATTTAAATTGAAATTCAGGCGATGACAACTTCACGAAAGGGCACTAACTAAAAAAGATTTTACATATATAATGAAAATTTACATAGAAACTAACGATGCCTTCTGTCACACGTTGTCTTGTTGTGACCATTCTCTTTACATTGACTACACCTAACTTGTACCGTACCCATCTCGTCCATGCTACCGTGAAGCCGCCATCTCCGTGGTCGATCAGTTGTAGGTACAACATTGTGGTGCAACAATGGAGAGGGATCTAAGGCTGCCCAGAATCATCGATCGAGAATCGACACAAAGGCAGCTGCGTAAGTGGCCTGGAACGTGATTGCTGTATAAAAATCAGCATAAAGCTTCACAATGTATGTACATACATTCACATTGCCACAAAACGTCATTATTTGAGGGCAAATTATACAAATGGCCTGCATGTAATCACATGTACAAACCGATTGCTGACCGTTCATTTTAACTGTATAATTTCCCTCAGCGACCCGCACTTCGAAATCTATAAGTGTGAATTTCTCGACCATTAGGGATCACACGGATTGGACGAGACCATCAATTAGTTTCTCATATCGGAGCATAAGGTGACCAGTCATCTTAGCACCAAACTTACGTCTTTTGACGAAGTAGGTGTTGAGGCGGTAAAACACGACCAATACAAGTGTTAACATCGGTAGTCCTCGTATGCCCCTAAGAACGATGTTGAAATTTTCTGAGAGGTTTGTTGTGTTCAGACCCCATCGACGACTGTCATCGTAGGTGCATGCCCAATATCGACGTTCTCAACCTTCTTGCCTCATTATCCAATCATATGCATCCGAGTCTGCTGTACGGATTTGATATAGAATCCTCTCGTGCTCATACTTGCTGGTCACGACACCTGCACTATAGAATTTTTTTTGAATCCATTTGTTCGTGTATCCGGCTCGGTGCATGTTCGTGTATGTGGCGAAGGCAAAAACGGTGTCAGTAGCCTCTCGCAATCGGGAAATATTACGGAAGCAAGTTCTTTAGACCTGGAAATCTATCACTGATGAAACATATACCATTATGATCAATGATACCAGACAATTTATGGAGAAAGAATCCCCATGACTCCAAATTTTCACCCTCGACCACTGCGAAAGCAGTTGGTAAGCGGTGCCCATTGGCATCAACAGATGTATTTGTTAGGATGTGCCCTTTATATTTTCCTAAAGATGCGCGACGTCAATGCTCAGTACTGGCCGATAATGTGCAAAACCTTTAATTGACGGGACGAAAGCCCAGAACAAGCGAAAGAAGGCATCCCTACCTTTTACTCAAGCACATGTTTTAGGATGGACCGCCGATTGATGTTGGAACTCATAAAACGAATCGAGATTACATTGCTTCATCAGCCACATGAATCGTCAGATGTCTGCATATGATCAACATCATCTCCAAAAATCTTCTCCAATGCTCGCCACTTCTCATTCCATGCCTTCTTGTAAGATATGCACACTCTATACTTGTCATGAACAAGCGTCTGGATGACACTTGGAGTAAGAGTCAAGTTGTACCATAGAGTGGTAAGATAAATCTGCCAATAAATTTCGCAGTGCATGCTCGATTGTCAACAAGTAATATTGCATTGAGACATGTGTGTTCCGCAAGATAGCTACGTACTATGCAACTGTCTCGATGACGGTTGTACAATGCTTGCAACCTCCATCCGCAATGATTGAAGATACAATGTGCAGTATACTGGGAGCTCTTCGATGCATCCACCTTGAATTGAACGTGCTTTGCCATGCTCCAAGTGCTCAGCCCATCTATCAAGGATATCTTCGATTTGAAGGAACGATTCAACCAATAATCTTTATTGGAGGTGCCTTTGGACATAGGCTCTGCAACTTCATTTAGAAATGGCATATGCTCTACAAATGTGCCAAAGATCCAACCATCAGATCCGAAGAAGTCTGGAAGATCCTCCTTCGTATCCAAATCCATCCCATAGTCTACTGGTGGATTAAAAATAGGTTCCTGATATATCGAATGAAGAAGAGACTCTTGATCATGATCAGTCAACACTCCCACCCAATCAGAAGTACTGCTCCAGCAGTGTTCTTCATTTACTCCCGCTCTGGCATGTTCGTCTACATCTTCATCTTCATCCTCTTCCTCTTCCTCCTCCCCTTTGTCCTCCACTTCGTCTTGGTCGTTGTCTTCAACCTCATCCTCATCATCGACTCCATCATAAATAGATCTGTTAAGGTCCAACCCTTACATCGCTGATGGACCCACGTCACGTTGGTATGAAAAATATCTACATCTTCAACTAGTAGTTCCATCATTCCCACTTGTCGACTAACTTGCAACCAGTGTTTTTGAAACCAGACCGGACCGGCCGGTTCGACCGGTCCGACCGGTGAACCGGGCCTGGACCGATCCGGTTAATCGGTTTTGGGCGGTTCGGTTCGATAGTTCCAATTTTAGTTAACCCATCCGGTTCAACCTATTTTTTTGACCCGGTTTAACCAGATTCAACCGAAGTTGAACCACATTTAATTTTTAAACTATTTAAAAATTTTGTTGATAGTGGGAATTGAACCCATGACCTTTGGTAACATATTTGACACTTCTAACCAACTATACTAACACAACTTCTTGCATGTATTGGGTTTTAAATATAACTAAACTAGTATTATGTTATACAACATTTAGTTCAAATAATATATATATATCTATGATATGTATGACATTTGATGGTATATAAGAAAAAAACTTTATGTATATTGTGAAATATATACATTATCTATGTATTTTATATATATTTCAAGTATATTTAAGTGTATATTATATTATATATTATTTCATTTCGGTTTGATTAGCCGGTTCAACCACTTTTTTTTCACCGGTCCGGTTTAATCCGGTTTTAAATAATGATGACGTCATCATCCGGTTGAACCGGTTTGATTACATGGTTCAACCCGATCCGACCATTTCAGCAAGGTTTCCGGTTCGGTGTCCGGTCCGGTTTCAAAAACCTTGCTTGCAACATCAACTTTGTTATTTTATCTGACCCAATAAGAATTGGATGGAACGAACTAGCATTTGTGGACCACTTGCAGGTGATACTCATCTCAAAAATGTCGGGTGTATATCTAGTAAGCCCGTACATGTAAGCTAGTAAATCATTATAACTATAAGATATAGGTACTCTGATCATGTCGCTCTGGCCGCCTTCATAACCGACCTCACATTCAAAGTATGTTATTCATCCATCCAAGAACAAATAGAGGGCAGCGCACCCATTTCCAATACACCACTAAAAGTTACTACCATTATTTTCAATTAAATAATTAGAGTTACAGTCTCTACTATTTACTCCCTAATTTTAAGTATTAGTAATTTCTTTAATTATAAAGATTATTATTTATAATAGTAATTTATCACATGATAATGGTAATTTATTTTTAATTTACAATTTCATTAGTTAATAATTATTATATATTATAAGTAGTATGGGTAGTCAATAATTATAAATAAAATAACTTCTAAAATTGGTAATAGTAATTACTAATATACTAAAATTATTTATATTAATTAATATAATTTATCACAAGTTAATAGTAATTTATTATTATTAAGAATAATTGTTAATCCTTACCATTAATAATTAAGTATTAAGGATTAGTCTCTACTAATTACTCTCTAATTTTAAGTACTAATGATTATTAATAATACTATTTATTTTTAATTACGTATAATTATTAATAATTTTTAATTATTAATAATGGTTTATTCCTAATTAGAAGGATTATTATTATTAATTGAATTATTGGTCTCTCTAATTATTCCTACTATGAAGTATTCACACTTATTAATATTTATTTTAATTATTAATAGTTAATAATAGTTTTTTTAATTATCATTATAATTAAGAATCATTAATAATTAATAAGACTTGTTAATTTCAATTATTATCACTATAATTTATCAATATTTACATTTTAGTAAATATTAAACATTACATATTAAATTTATAAATAATAATTAATGATTATTAATAATAAATTTTATTATTAATATTATTAATTCTTACTAAACTGTAATTATATACATTAATTAATAATAATATGAATTATTGTTAATGCTTAGCATTACTAATTAAATATTAACGATTTGTATCTTATAATTACTAATTAAATAGTAATTATTAATAAAAATTTTAATTACTTATAATTACTATAAATTTCCATATTTGTTAATATAATTAATATAATGATTATTATTATAAATATTAAATTTTATTACGAGTTAATACTAATTTGTTATCCATTGTTATTCATATCAGTTATTAAATATTAGATATTCTAATTAATATGGATAATTAATATTTGTTGATAAAATGTGAGTAGACCTCCAACTTAACGGGAGAATTGAAATATGTGACATATGAAAATTTTGTACATACAAATCTAACTATATTATCATTATGTATGTGGTCCTAAAGTAAAATCTTTATATTAGAATAAACAACAATGACCAATGCAATAAATAAAAAACAATGAGTGAAATCTTTATATTTCAATTAAGTGAGCAATTTATCATTTGTTTATAAACAAAAGTCATGAAGAAATTAATAAAATATATTAATAAAATGACAAATTTTTGAAATAAGATAAATCATACCTTGGAGAGAAGACCTTGGATGGAAAATGAGAGGAGAATGGGACGAGAGTTTGGAGAATGGCACGAGGATGAGAGGATGGTGTGAGGGAAAGAGGGGACCGGTGGGGATTTATATAGGACGTCCCGCAGCAAATGGTTTGCAGTTGCACGACAAACCATTTACCGTGTCGGGCGGGTTGCCGACCGGCCCTGCAACATCCGTCCCATCCCCCTCCTCGAAGATTGGTCGCATCGCTGACCGAGCCACTGGGCACAACAAACGGTTCGTCGTTGGGTCCACGTAGGCATGACGAACCCTTTGCCGTGCAAATCGGCGAGTGGCAAACCGTTTGCTGATACGTCCCCATTCTGTGAAATTTTTTGATTTCGTACCCAGATTGAGAAATAGTTGTCCTTCCATCCCTGAAATGGGAAATAACTCATCTCTTGTACTCACATCTTCTCCATCTCTAAAATGGTAAAACATACTTATCAGGAGTCGGACTTTGAAAAACATATCGATGACTCCTTCCATACGTAATAAGGACACTCCTTGAATTCTGGATATAAAAAAAATGGGTATTTATTACTCAATTTATTTATTGACGTCCTAAACAATTAATTAACTTCTCTTACAATATACACATTCTTGGCTCTACTAAATGGATTGTTACTTGTTGTGTTGGGTGGCATTCAAGCTCTACTAGTAGGATTATATAATCCATTTTTGAGAGATCATCTAAAATTACTACTAAAATTTTTAAGCACGATTTCTTGTACCGCTGTAGTGTAGAAATTGCCCCAATTCAGCAAAGTAGCTTTCGATTAGTGGGAAAAATATTTAGCGTATAACAGTTGACGTTCCCATTTGAATACCGTAATGACGACGAACCAGAGTTCAAGAATCACGGTCCTTCATTTAGTACCACATCGTTAGCACTTGACATGAGAAGGGAACAAATGGCTATATAAGGTGACCGGGGTCAGCTGAGCAAATCATACCTTTCTCGGCCTTTTGGCTAAGATCAAGTGTAGTATCTGTTCTTATCAGTTTAATATCTGATACGTGGGCCATCGGCTCACATGATATTAAATTAATTTTTGTAGGGGGAGCGGTCCAACACAATGGCTTGCCATTGGTGCCCTCGCGCGTCGTCTCTGCGTTGCACTGCAGCAGAGCTCTGGCGCACCCCACCAATTCTCCGTAAGATTTTGGGTAAATTATGATTTGAGGACCATCTTAGAATGGGTCATCTCTAAGTTGTAATCATCTTTACATTGTAATGATACGGTTCTTAGCATTATTTATGGATCTGAGATAGGGATGAGCATCGGGGCAGGTTGGGTTTACCCTACCGAACTTGACTCTAATTTGGGTTGGGCCGATTTGAGTAACTAGGATTAGAACTTCATTTGGAATCGGTTTCACTATTTGACCCCTCTTCATTACTCCGTGCATATTCGACATCAAATATATTCAAATCAAAGTTACGAGGATCATTATAATGGGTCTTATATATGGGTCGAATTATGTGCTTCGGGCTTATATGTGGGTTGGGCTCGGGTCGGGCTTAGGATATATACTTATGCAGGCCGGCCCGTGGGCTTCGAACTCGGGCCCATCGTTGTCCGAACCAGACCCGAAATTTGATATGGGCCAAAAATTAGGCCCAAGCCCGCCCGACTATTTGCTCGGGCCTGGGCCTGGGTCAGGCTTTAGCAGGCCAGGCATCGAACTGGGCCGGGCCGGCTCTACCCAATGCTCATCCCTAATCTGAGACTTGTAATTTACGACATTCTGAGATCGGATCCCATACATGAGGATGTAAATTGTAATTTACCCTAAGTTTTTTTAAACTAGTGATGGAATATCGAAAAGGGGATTTACGGGGTTGAAAATATTATTTGAAAGTTTATTAAATTTTTTTCTAGAGACTTTACTTGATTTCAACAAGAACACTTCTTTGAAGAATTTATCTTTATTATGGAATGTAGCTATAAGTTATCCGCTAAATTACGACAAATAACAATTAATATTGTGAATGGCGAATCGTTTGGGCAATTATTTTTGTGATTATATAGTGAGACAACGCATATATTGTGAATAAAAAGAATGATGAATGAAAACTCACGGGAAGATTATAGCAATTGATATTATGCTTTTGCCCGTCATTGAACGGGAATATAATTAATAATTACCTTACAACATAGGTAATAAATCCGTATGGTACGCTTTTACCTGTTGAAATAAATCGTGTATTTGTTAGAACGTGTCTCTTCGATCAAATGGATCGATTAGTTGTCTCCTAAGCACCTCTAATAAATTGTGCACCCTTTTACCTTCGATCTAATATGATAATTACGGATGCAAACGGTTACGGATATATCTGTATCCAATCCGTCACCGTATCTGTTTTGTACAAATTTTAACATCCATATCTGTATCCGTTTTAAAATGGATGCGGATGTGGATATTGTTTTGATATCCGCAAACATCCGTATCCGTATATGTATATCCGTTTTCGTATAGTCATATATTTATTTTCAACCCTATATAACATAATTCTATTCCTTCTTTTACCATATTTGTATAATTTATGATACAAACACATTTAGTAAATTAATATGATGTGTTTCCCATCCAATTCTTATATATTTAAGTCGATTTTATAGAGTATTTCTAACATTACTCGTGTGCGATTAGTATCCGTTTTACATCCGTATCCGTTTTTTAAAGATATGGTAAGATATTTTTATATTTATATACGGAAACGGATATACAGATTCAGACATGGATATTTGTGGATATCAAAATGATATCCATATCCGTATTCATTTTAAAACAGATACGAATGACAAAATCTGTATACAACGGATACGGTGACGATCGGATACGGATATATCCATGATCGTTTGCATTCCTATATGTGAATCACATCGCTCATCTTTCTGGTGCTCTGATTAGTGCTCAGTCCTATGGAAAAGATATAACTGCTGGAAAGGGGAAATGAGTCTGAACATGATGCACATTAATTTATGATTGATCTCCTGAATAGAGTCACAATTTTCTGTTCCTTACTCGGTCATGTCTTTGATGGTTATTTAAGATCCACCTCTTGTTCATAAAACTTGTGTACTTCTGATATTATTTATAGGGATTTTTATCCGGCAGATCTTATAATTTTTGTCAATTACTTTTACGACTTTTGAAATATCCTAATTCTTCCCTCGATCCCGTAAACTTGCTCCGTCTTACCATACAAACACTACCGTTCAATTGACATATCCAGAGTTAACTTCCTTGAGTTAAAAATAAGTTAATCTAACCAATCCACGATCGGACGACTAAAATTTACCAAAAGAAGAAAAAAAACAGTGGAAGGCGGTCGACATAAAGGGAGAGTCTTCGTGCAGTGGAGGCCCGTGCAGGGGAGGCAACCTGAGGGGGGAGGGGTGGGCTTCGAGTAGGGGAGGGGGTGGGGCTTCGAGCAGAGGAAAGCCCGTTGGGGGGGGGGGGGGCTTCGACTCAGGGGAGGCCCGCGAGGGGGCAAGGCTTCGAACAGGGGAGGCTCGTGCAGGGGAGGCGGCCTGGGATGGGGGGCTTCGAGCAGGCGAGGCGGGGGGGCCTCGAGCGACGAGCGACGACGGGAGCAGCTGGGTGTGGGACTCCTCGACGGCCGGGCTCAAGGGGGGAGGGAGGGGGGGCTTCCAGGAGAAGCACCGCTCGGGACGACGTTGCGGCCGAGGGTATGGGTGTAAAAATCCATGATATAGAAGAATGTAACGGAATCAGGTCAGTTTTAACGGATAAATGGATGTGGGTTAATCACGAGGCCTGTGGAGTAAGGGTTAGCAAGTTTACGATATCGATGGAGGAATTAGGATGTTTCAAAGGTCGTAGAGTTAATTGACAAAGATTATATTCTGCCAGGTAAAAATCCGTTATTTGTATTACTTCTTGAAGGTAAAGTTGGTTTTCCTTACTAGGACTCCATAGCCTCCTCATCAATCACCAGCATTAAGTCGCAGTCGTGCATTAGCGGTTGCTGACACTGATTTATCTGACACCGATTATCGGTTATCTTTTGAGTCTCATTTGTTTGTCAAACTCGAGAATGCGATCCTTTACACATCACAACAAAAATGATCTGATGACACAGAAATTTTATCGCACTGTCACTGTATGGACTGTTATCTGAATATGCAGTGAGTGATGCTGCACAATTATATTTTGTTCTTTGAGTTTCATGTCGAATAACGTAATTGTTGCTATATCGCTGCTGAAATGGATCTGGAAAGGTTCGTGATTTATTACGGCGAAGCCTTCTCCTATTATAAGTAAGGTCGGTTACATGGATTCTTGTTCAAATTCATGTTGAAAGATTCGACTATTTTCTACGTAACCCTAGTAACGGGTATTTGAACTCTAGTCTTTTAGATGGTAGGTAGGGCCGTGCATGGTTCATGGAGTTCACAGTTATCTGACCCGATCCATACTGATCGACCCTGAATCAATTGGTATCCAAAGAATCACATCGGATTGGGTATCCAACCCTATTGACCCGTGACATAGGGGCTCCGATCTAATGATCCGCGGATAACCATGGATCAACAAAACTCCTCCAACCCGAGCGATGCTGATGGGTCTACCTAGGTGGTATTCAGTAGAAATGCAAATAGACGAATACGGATATGGATATATGTGTTACCATATCTTTATCTGTTTTTTAATACGAATAGCAATGCAGATACATATATTGATGGATACGAAATTTATAATGGTACCATATCTTTAAAGAATATATATGGAAGTAAATCGGATACTAATAAGCTTATGTATAATAACGGAAATACTTTATGCTAAATGTCCTTATATCATAAAATATCATACCAAATATTATATATATGAACAGATTTACGAGTACGGATATATATTTTGCAGATATTTACATGATATATACATTCATATTTATTCATAGATACTAATACAAATGTCAAAATCTTTATAAATAGATACATATATATATATATATATATATATATCCATTTATGGTTATATTAAAATTGTCAGGTGTGCCAGTTGGCTATATCAAGATAGAGGTAGGTGTGTCTTAGGCGCACCTCAAATAGGATTTATGTCCATCCGTTACCATATCCGGCTTGCAAGCAATCGACAACAATGCATGTTTCGACAACGATGTTTGGGTGGAGCTCCTTTGCCCACTGCTTTGTTCCACATATTTTATACGGAATTACCTTTCTTTTTATTCAAGCCACATTGATATGTTCCTTATTCGAATAAAAAGATTTTTAAAAAATGATTAGTTTAATCATAGTTAGATAAATAGGAACGCAGAGTTCATAATTAAGAGAAAATTCGTGTTCGAACATTGGAGATGTCGAAATAGAAGTTCATGTCAAATCGAAACTCGAATATGGATATGAATTTGTCCCATTATATATCGATATGTAAGTGTCAAACTGATATATTTGTGTGCTATTTGATATATTCATTTTAAACATATTTTGACTTCGAACATATAAATTTTAAAATATAATCGCAAATTTTGTAGTGTTTGACTTTTTGTGTTATTTACAGTTCAACAAGAAACCCTATTTTGGAAGCTTTTACAAATTTTGTTTGGTTTGCATCTAATTCTTTAGGATACACAGATACCTACGAGTAATCCGATAGCAAATGGATATCCAATCTAATGGATAACCATTTTGATTGAAGCAGGTTGACCTGTTTATCCAATATCATGGATCGGATCGAGTTAACTCCAAAGAAAACGGGTTTTCACCCACGGACACCCCTAGTGGTAGGTACACTGAACTACCACCGGACCATAAGTGGAAAGATTAGTGATTTGGCAAGAGTTTATGCCCTAAAAAAACAAACATGTGAACGATATTAGGCATTCTGATCCATCCATATTGCCACATCATGAAGACCCAATTAAAATAGCAAAAGATAAAGAATGCCTATGTGGTGAGCACCGAATAAAGGGGTCCATGAGGGTGTTTATCCTTGCAAGCATTTTGATTTATATAAGCACATCCACCTAAAAATTTTCATCACATCAGATTGCTTTCATTTTCTATTATTACAATATGCTATTAATGCCAAATAAAGAGGTATGTAAATTTAGCTGAACTGACTTAACAATGTGCATCTTAGTGTGCTATGTTCAGACCATCACCATACGAAGAAACTTGGATTTAGTGTAAGGTCATGTAATGTATTTTTTAAAGAAATGTACTAAACCTTCTCCCACTGTAAGTAGGATCGCTATATAGATTCTTGTTCAAATCCATGTTGGAAGATTCGACTATTTTTTACGCTGGCCGTTGACTACCTAATGCAACCTCTGCAAGAGTAGGATTCGAACTCTGATCTTTTGTGTGATAGACATACTGTACTACCATTAAACCATTAAATGTATACATGTAATGGACTGTAAGAAGGGAATTTTTAATATGTTTGAAAGCTAGAGTTTGAATTATTGTTTTAAGGTGATATATCTCCATCTCCTTATTTTTGATCTCGCACGCATGGCTACTAGTATGTTCTTCCAATTTTTAGGTTTCAACTTAAATATTTGAGTTCAGAGGATCTTGTTTTTTTATCATTGACTTCTCTCTCTCTATTGGATTAGTATTAGATAATAATTCTGTCATCTTAGCTTATATTCCCTTTTTCCAAATATTTTTTGTTATTTTCAAGATTTCTTTTATACTTTTTTATCATGAATACACTTTCAAAAATTTCAATCATCTTACGTAAATACTTTTGACATTAAGAAGAATATGATACTATTGCAATAAGATTATATAATGACAACTTTTATAAAATTGAAAAATTTGGATTCTAAAATGACAAGAACATGGTAAGATAAAATAAGTTTGAGATATTTTTTTATTATATATTAGATATGAATATAATAATATTCTTCATTGCAATTAAGACATCAGTCATCAAATGCTAACAATCTCATGTTCTTTTTGAGTAGGTAAATATGAAGGAGGGGGATTTGAACAGTGGTCCTCTGAGTGGTACACTGTTCTACCACGCGACCATGTTAATTGCTTTAGATTGTCGCAATCTCATGTTGATTGCTTATCTAATAAAGAATAATATGCTACATATGATGTTGGAATATGAAAACAACAAAAAAAACTACTCCATTGTATAAGGTGGTGCCACCCCTTCGTGGGTGCACACTTGTATTAATATGCATTTTGAGGAGGATATCAATATCCACATTTAAGTCATACAAATATGGTTTTTGGCGAATTTGACACACACGTACGCACATATACGCGTGCACGCGCATGCACGCAACACGCACGCACATGCACACACACGCACGCGCGCACACACACACACACACGTACGCACGCATGCACACATACATACACACATACATACACAAACAAGCATACATACACAAACACACACAAACACACACACACGCGCATACACAAACATGCATACATACACAAAGACACACAAACACACACACACACGCACACACACACATACATACATACATACATACCGACATACATACATACATTCATATATTTATAGGTAGATAGAGAGAGTTTCTTGTATTTCTTCACGACATATAGTACAAAACATCTAACATGTCCTTGTCTAGGCTAATACCTTGTTAATTGTACTTTATTTTTTACGATATTTAGTATGTTTGTTTTGAACATCAAATATCTTACCTACTTACCTTAGTTAGAAATGCTTATAATCGATCTCTATCAGACTCTCAAATATCCTTATATGGACCGTTGATATTTGCTTTGCATTCGTATCCATATTGTAAGAATGTAAGATTATTCTATGCTGGATATTCATATGAAATTCAAATTCAAGAAGGAATAGTGATATAGATAACATTTGCATCTTCTCATCTCGTAATAAAAGTGACTTTATTTTAAGATAAACCATCCTTATGTTAAGTGATCACGTTATAATTACATTTTTATCATGTTTTTTTTACAATGTTTATCCTTTCCTTATTATTTAAACCAACTGAATAAGAATGAGATATAAATTTTAGAGTAAATTACAAAAAAATCCTTGAACTATACACATGCTTTCAATGTCATATCTAAACTTTAAAAAGTAACAATGTGGTACCCAAACTTTCAAATTTGTCTCAACGTGATCCTATGCCATAGAAATTTAGTTGATTATTTCATCATTTTAACCTTAAATTTCAATAGTCAAGGACTACATTGAGACAAATTTGAAAGTTCGAGTATCACATTGTTATTTTTAAAGTTCAGGTTTGACATTGAAATCATGTATATAGTTCATGGATTTTTTTTGTAATCTACTCTAAATTTTATTTATCCTTTATCTCACTTCATTATGTATCTTTAGGGTCTGTTTGGTTGCTAGGTTGGGTTGGGGTACACCGGTGTACCCCTCATTCCAACCCTCCCAATCCTCCTCACAGTTTACTATTCACAGGAATAACCTAATCCAACCCAGCAACCAAATAGACCCTTAGTCCGATCAAATCCTCTCGAACTATTGCTCCATTGGAAAGAAAATAAATAGAAATTTCTTGCTACTTTAAGAAAAATTATAATAAAAAAAATAGGGCCATTGATGGCATCACTTTTTTTTGACACATAATTGATGTTGCCATTTCGTTCACCAAAGCATTTGCCCATTACCTAACAATCTGAACACGAAAAAACGGCCCAGAGATCCTTCTCTCTTCTCTCTTTCTACAACGCCGCCCGATCTCCGCCTCGTCGCCGGCGGACGGTGGCCGGATTCGGATGATGCTGGGGGTGTGGAAATGGTACCAGAGGTGTCTCTCGAGCCACCCGGTGAAGACGCAGGTGGTAAGCTCCGCCGTCCTCTGGGGCCTTGGCGACGTCGCCGCCCAGAAGGTCACCCATTATATGATCAGGAAGGCTCGTCAGACACACCTCTTCGAGGTATCGTTTGATTTCCTGCGCCTTTTCTTCTGATCGGGATGGTTGTTGTTGATTATGGGAAGGTGGACTTGATGAGAGATGACGATAGGGCGAGGTCGATTTTGGGGAAATTGGCGGAAGATCTTAGGGCCTATTTTCATTTATAGAACTATGTTGATTGGAGTCTCGGAAAAGTATGGTTCACCTATACCTTTGTGTGTGTATGAATGATCATTATAGGGATGAGTTCAATACGAAATATGAACAGTAAAAGAAAATATGTATGGGTTGGTTACAATACCTATTAGCCAAAGAGGAATCCTTTCAGTAGTATTAGTTATTTACCTTGCTTTCATCCACATTTCATCAAGTAGTCATGTTAGAGACAAAAACAATCATAGATAGTTATAAGGATGGCACCCTTCCGAATGGTATAAGAAAATTTCCACTATTCTCTTTCTTTTTTTTTCAATTTCTCAATTGAATAAATAATTGGAAAATAAAACAAGTACAAAAATGAGTAATAACCCCAATATAGACGGGTACGATTCAATTCAACATTTTGTTCATTCGGATTTGATTATGTCATAGCTCTATAATTCAGATTAGGTTTATCATCGGATGAATTGCATTGTTGATATTGACCTCAAAAAAGAAACGGTAGGTACAACTAGTCCATGAATAACTGACCATCACACTGTAAAAATTAGATAGATTTGATATATTGTCATTTTGGGCCTCCTAAAGGATTTACTAAATTCGTCGAGTTGTTCCAAAGGACCAAAACAACCGGTTATTAATGGAATCCCTTGTCGGCTCTGTGAAATACTCATTTGTTGGGCTTCCAAATACATTGTAAGCTAAACTCGTATTGACGAATAATGTTCGGAAAGTCGGCCCAGACAACTGCATATGTGGCAGCATATGCGAATGCGATCCCCCTAACGTACCGAGTATGCTACTCGCTCAATATGCGGGTTATGGGATATACTCGATCGAGTAATCCGCATATGCGGCCACATATGTAATAGATGTAACTCTCTGCTCCTCCGCCACCTTCTTGACTTCCACATGGGTTGCTCCTCCGCCATCTTTTTCTCCTCTACTAAAGTTTGATGATTGATCTATTTAGCTCTAAATCTCTCTATTTTTTTATGTTCTCTAGCAACAACTCTATTTTACATTATCTCATAACTGTATGAATATAGAATAAATTACATTTGTTTATCTAAGATCTTTTATGGGATAAAATGAAGATAGATGTCGGATTTGCATGAAATTTTATAACTGCACAAAACAAATAACATATATTTAATTTAAATGGTTGATTTTTTTAATATTTAATGTTGAGTAGACATACACAATTTACTAAAGTACGAAGGTTCATGATTGTGTTTACTAACCATGTTACACTTTTAAAAAAAGGTTACCTTCTAATTTGGAGAATAATTTCTACCATTTTTTCTATCTTCAATCATTTTACAATATTTTTTACTCTCTCCACCGTTAACTTAACATCTTTATCTTTTGAAAATGAATGACTTTTGGAAATGCTTTGGTTGATATCACATTGTACAAAAAAATCTTCACTCCATATTTCTTCCATGTTATATTTTTTAAAATATAAATATCTAATATTTGAAATTATTATAATTTTAATTATTTTTAATTAAAATAATAGAAACTGCATAATCGGCATATACTTCCGCCTACCCACTTACTCGCTCCAGACCACCTGATCAAACGAATACCGCATACTGACTTTCTGAACCTTGCTAACGAATAACCAACCCACAATGAATAGGGAAAGCATGGTAATACTATGAATGACCCAATGTTGGATACTGGTAATAATATTAGCAAAAGAACGTTCTCACGTGCTTCCAGACATGTTGAGCTCCACATATTCTTGTACTATTAAAAAAATGATTTTGTAATAGATGTGTAATTGACAGAGTTATAAATAATATTGGTATTGGAAGTTTCCTTATAGGAGAGGGGTCACAATATATCAGAGGTGATGAATTTCATCTTAAGTCGGTGCAATTAGGAATAACCTATTGGTGTTTAAAATGACAATTATTTCCATGTCTTATTATCGTATCATGTTGTAATACATTCAAATGCTACATGCATTTGATGAAAAATAAGGTTCATCAAAGTAGGATGATGAGTAAGTGAACGTCTGGATCCAACATATCTTTATGGTGTTCCCTCGCGAATCTTAGTGCGCTTGCTGTAAAATATGGCTGGTGAAGTGTGGGTTTCTAAAGGCGATCTTTTGAAAGTTCAGATGTGGGTTGCAGTGTTACTTCTGATGCTCTGAAGTTTGAAGTTGTACATATGCTCCTTCTTTTGGAAAATGTCGGTCAATTTCAAGTTCAAGAAAAGTTTACTGTAAACAAGACCGGATTGGTATAGATGGAAGACGATTAGTAATGTCCAGTGTCAAGTTGTTAATCAACATGTTTCTTCTTTATTTTTAATTTTGCAATTAGCAATGCTAAAATAAACATTGAGTTGTGTCCCAATGTTTGAGTTGGATATGTGTAGTTGTCAATCCTTTGGTCCTTGGATATGTTGCTGCGGTGGTGGACCCAGTGGTTTATGGGCCATGCTATTAGTGTAAGTTGTGTAACTGGTGGCTAAGTGTTTAATTATTTGGTTTTATGGCTGACGAATATATGATTCATCTACTTTATATGGAAATCTTAGCAAAATCCCCTTACTAAATCATTAATTAAATCCCCTAAAATTGATTTATTAACACTCACTAACTTTTTTTAGGAGAACAAGGGTGCAGTCCCAAGCTTGGAACCCAACTCAATTTTATTAAACTAAATAAATTATAGGGACGGAAGAAGCTCAGATGGCAGAATCATCATCCTCATCTCAAACTCCACTCGCAAATTCATGTCCTCCCCTTGTAGAGACCCGAGCTCTGGATGATCACAGTCCCAAAACCTCCCAACGACCCCTCCACCGAACTTCTGCCCCACGCTCGCAAGGGCACGCCCCTCAACACCAACATCTTGTAGAACCACACGTGTGAGTACCCATCCCGGAGCGATGGTCGTCTCCACCCCATCGATTCGTTTGGCACCCTCTGCAGTAGGCGGGCCACCTCAGCAGCAAAAAGCCCCCGAGCACACACAATGCCCCCTGGAGTTGGATAACATCACCGCCAAACGTCAGACCCACCCGCCGACCAATATCTGTCATAACCATCTGCAATCACTCAGTTGGGTCATAACAAACACCCACCATGATGCCGTCCAGCGGATCCACAGCCTGGTCATGGATCCGCAGAGTCGCCCCACCGTGACGGGTGTTCCCCGATAGGCCACCTCCTCCTGCCTTCGCCCTAGCCGACTGAATCCACATGCGAGGGCAGCTCCTCCTGCGACGACCAACACTCCCACAATAGAAGCACTTCACCGCGCCCTTGCATATTGCTGCCAAGTGGCCCGACGTCCCACATTTGAAGCACCGTCGGGATCCTTCCATTGAGGAAGAGAAAACCTCTGCTGCGGTCGCCCTCACTGCGACAACCCTCCATCATTAGCACCTCGCGGACCAGCCGCCACCCTTCTCCTCGGCATGACCAAATACTAGTCCCCCTCATCCATCGCCATCGACCCCTCACCCACTGCCTGACACCACCCCCTCACAGCCAAGGTCGACGCTCAAGGTCATCCGCCGGCGCATCCCCACACACCACATCCACCCAGATTCCAAGCCCCTCCCTCAGGTCTCTGCCGCCAGCTGACCTACCAAACCGCTCTACCCCTCCGACACCTACCCCAAGGCCAAGGGTGCCTCCCACAGTCGAACCTCCCCGCAAGGTCAGGCCTACCTCTCCCCGACCTCTAGTTAACCTCCCAGTCCGACCATGCCTCCAGGCCCTTCCGGGAACCCCATGACCACACCCTTTAGCCCAGCAGGCGGCTCCCCACACATGAGACCTGCTCTCCCGAGCGGCACTCTGTCAGCACGACCTCCGAACTAGGAGGGGAACCCCAAGAGGGGATTCCCGCCACCGCCTTCCCATGGCCCACCAGAAGGGAAGCCCCGACGACCCCCGTCACAAGTTCGGAAGACCACTCGCAGGCCCTCGGCCCCCCAAGAGGCGGAGCCCCACCATGAAGGCATCTCCGCCTACAGGGAGAGATCCAGGCGACCACTCCAGCTGCCCTTTCCTAGTGCCATCGGTGCCACTAACAACCTTGCCTAACGACTCACGTTGCATTTCTGAGATCCCCGCCTCTACATCGTGCGGTGGGAGGCCCGCGCCAATGCCGACCGCCTGTGACCACCTTCTCCAGCCCTATCGCTTGAAACCCTTCCGGAGCGACACCATGAACCTTGAGGTTGTCAATATGCGGAAATTGTGTTCACATCGACATGTCTAGTAAGGTATGTTAGATTTTGATTTTAATCCTCTTTAACACTCACTAATTGTGCTAAAATAAAGGTTAAATTATGTAATCAAAGGACATGTGTTTTTAACCTTGTTTGAGCCTATTATTTTATGTACAAAAATAAATTAGTTTGACCTATTTTTTTCTATTATATTCTTTAATTAATTAATTATCTGGCATCAAGAAATAAAATCCATAAAAATCATAAAACCCAGATAAAAAGAGTATTCCTAAACTTGTATATTTTGTAAGTATTTTATATTTGTTGATTTTATTTTATAATTTTCTAACCTATAAAAAATCTATAAAAATTTGATTAAATATGTATATATTGTATATAAATGAATTCGCTAATTAAAATCAAATTAAAATACAAAAAATACAAAATACAAAAATTCGGTGTTTTATTATCTATAGAGTACCACCAAAAATACGTTTTATGCATATGATTTTTTTGGTGTCGATCCCTTCACAAAAGTTTAGATCTCATCTAGACGAACAACTTCCATGCTGATCACTTTTTGATTTGACATCATTTACTATTTTTTATTGAATTTTCTTTGAATTTTGTTTTCGATTTTTCTAGGAGTGACACGTGGCAGCTCTTGTAGCCGCCTCGTTTCACCCCTCTTTTATTCCTTATTATTATATTTATTATTTATTATTTTTAATCTTAATTTTTATTCTAATTTTATTTAATTTTTATTATTTACACGTGACCCCTCCTCCTTTCTCTTGCACATGCATAACACGTGCCTTCTTCCTCCCCCCAGTCAACCGTTCCCCTTTTCTCCCGGCAACCGTCACCACCTCCCCATCGTTACGACCCCTGCATCCCTCGCCCGTCGCTCGCTCCTCCTCCATCCATTACACCTTTGCTCATAAAACCTTCCTCACCATGACTTTTGATCACATCCTCCCTTCATCCATAGAGTGCCGGTGACAGTGACGCTCCGACCCTGACAAGATCCGAAGGTCGTTGACCTCTGTTGTTGCTGTCGCACCGCGCGAATAGCCGAGCTATTTTCTCCCCTTTGTCGGAGTAGATCGAGCGACAATCACCGAGAGGCCCTTAGCTTCTTTATGCACCAGGCGATCCACCTTCCTTGATTCTTCTTCCTTATTTTGCTTTATCGATTACCCTCTTCTTCTTCCTCCTATTTTGACCCGAACCGTACCTCCGTCGATCGCCTTCGCCTTCACGCACGCCCTCACGCGCACACACCGCACGACCACCACGATTACTAGCTTATTTGGCAAAGAAAAATAAAGTACGTTATAAAAAATTAATAGGTCAACTGGATATTCGAGAGCAAAAAACTCGTTAATTTGACTGCAAATTTTTGGAAATGAATTTAGAATCTAAATTCATTCATTTTCATTTATGAAATTTCTATTATTATTATTTTTTATTGTTTGAATATTTTATTAGTATATTATTAGTATTAGAATTACTAGATATAAGAATTATTACTAAGAATTAATTATTAGATCTTGCATTTTAATGAACCTCGTTTTGAGAAATTCATGAAATAATGAATCGAGGAAAAAGATATGACTGTACCGGCTACAAGAAAGGATCTTATGATAGTCAATATGGGTCCTCTCTTTCAAGAGGATTCGCGGCATGTCAAGCCCTAGTAAGGTTCTTCGCTTTGCATCGAATTAAACCACATGCTCCACCGCTTGTGCGGGCCCCCGTCAATTCCTTTGAGTTTCATTCTTGCGAACGTACTCCCCATACGGGATACTTAACGCGTTAGCTACATCACTGCACGGGTCGATACGCACAACGCCTAGTATCCATCGTTTATGGCTAGGACTACTGGGGTACCTAATCCCATTCGCTCCCCTAGCTTTTGTCTCTCAGTGTCAGTGTCGGCCCAGCAGAGTGCTTTTGCCGTTGGTGTTCTTTCTAAGTCGTACAAGTAAAGAGATCTATTCATTGATAAGAAAAAGAAAAAAGCGTGAACGCTGATTGGATTGCTGATAATAGAATCGTAGGTCACGAACAGTGATTCGATTGATGATGAAGAAAGAGAATTCTTAGTTCAGTTCTCCACCCTAACGGCAGAAAAAAGAATGGATCAAATTCTATTGAGTCTGACTCGGTGATCATTAATCGAAGAATGACTCTGGTTATCAAATGATTGAACAACCAGGATCAATTTTCTTATGATACGTAGTTGACATTCATAAAAAGTATCTAATGAATTATGAGTTCAATAGATCCTGTTTAGCAGAAAGACAGATATTTCTTGCTCATTATCAGACAATTTTATTCACAAACCTCGTGTGGGGCTAATAGTTTTCATTTCCCATCTCATGGAAAACCCTTTTCACTCCGCTTAGCTCTATTCCCTTCTAGGGGTATTTTAGTGGCCTTCGCACATCCACTTCTCCTGCCTCGAGCCTTTTGCCGCTTCACCACCGACCACCAGTTGCGACCCAGCTCCGCTGACTGCACCGTCATCTCCGCCCTACCACACTTGGCCACCCGCATCACCACCGAGCACCGCCACAGTGGAGACCTAGCTCCGCCATCACCGACCGACCTCGCACCTTCGCTCTGCCCTCCATCGGTCCCTCGCTTGCCTCCGTCGACAACAACCTTGATCGCACGAGGGTCGCGTCGCACCACGCCACGCTTCGTCGTCAAACACTGGAGCTCTTGGACGTGTATCTCCTGGTCGACCTCCATCGTCCTTGAGTCTCGAGCTTGTGCCATGGCCACCTCCGCTCCGCCCTCCGTCGGCAGTAGCTTCGCCTTCACTCGAGCTCCGCCCTTGCTCCAGTCGCCGTCTACCACATCGCCCGAGCCTTACCCTCGGTTGGAGCCGAAGAGAGCTCCGCCTGCCACGTCGTCCACCACATCGCTCGGGTAATCCACACCTCATCCTCGGGCCCTATGCTTCCCTCGAACGTCTACGATTCAACTACGTGGAGCCTCAAACCCGGAAGCTCTGCTGCGAGGCACGTGCAAGCGGGGGTAAATTGCAAGGAGGCTCATGCCTTTCTAGGAATTCACGCCAACATCCTCACTGTCCAAGTCACGTAGGCCACACATGCCCATTTGGACAAATTGCATAAAGGCCCAGGCGGTTTTGAAGAATTGCAAATAAGTCTTTCCATGATCCTTTTTGTGAAGAAAACTTTATTTTTATTACATTTTAGTCTCTGGATCTTTATTTTATCATAACTTTCTCATTTGAAGTCCATTTTTAACGCATAATATGTCATTTTGAAGCTTGTTCTGTGCTTTTTCATTCACATATCTTGTGAACAGATCAGACCTTGATCTAAATTGAATATTATTTGAGGATCTCTTCTAATTGTGCATCCTTAATCTTAACATGTTTGTGCCATATTTATCTTGAGAAAAAAATTACTTAATCTACACAGACTCGAGTGAGAAGATTTAATTCGATCAATTCTCTCGTGATTATTGTTAATTATCTTTGAAGAATTAATTTTTACAGGGAAAAAGTATGACTTGGATGTAATTTAATTTGACTTGATCATTTTCTGATGAATAATGATCACGAAGAGTTGGAGCAGGGTTAGTTGGAAGCCCCCCTTTCCAAACAAAGCCCCTTGCCCCCAACGTCAATATATTAGAATCTAGGGCCGAAGGGGAGGACCCAGTGACCACTCGGCGAAACCACATCTGTCAGACGTCCTTGCTTACTGGACTCTGCTTGACAAAGAACCTCGTCTCCACATGAGAACTCCCAAAGCATCCTGCTCCTCCCCTGCGCTTTCGCGAGTTGTGATAATCTGGGATCTCTGGGCTTTGTTGCTTCTCTGATGTTTGTGACGCTCTTCATTCATCGTGTGATCGCTACTGCTCCTTCTGTCCATTGCAGGGGCTTATTCAATGATAAATTGTAGATTTATTTCTTTAATATTATTGATCATTCTTTGAGGAGTAAATTACATGGAATTTTGAGGTCAACTCTTCTTGAGGATTATTTGTATCTCCTCATTTGCATGATTATCAATTAATTCATTGATATTTTACCATGCAACTTGGATTCAAAGTGATAAATATCTCTCGAATATATTCTTTAGATCTATAATTAATTTGGAGGATTAATTGATCATTTAATTGAGGATTGAAAATAGACATCATCATAGATCCATTGCTTCATTGTCTCCTCTGTTTATTTTACATGCATTGCATTTCTTTTATTTGATTTTTCACGATTAATATGGTAATTAGTTAATTACTTAGATTAATTTAGAATCACACAACTAGAATAAACCGTTCCCTTAGTTCGACCTTGGTATACTTACCAGGTAAAAATTTTCCATAATACTCAAGACTTGTGGTTTTTGTTGATTTGATTTCCGCCTCCTATACTACAATATATCCTTTTTAAAGAGGTGGACTTCCGGTTCAACAAATGACGTTGCTGGGGAAAGATATATTTTTAGGGTTTTAGATTAAATTTTGTAATTAATTTTTGTAATGAATCTAAGCTTCGGCCGAAGTAATGGCTTCAGGTGTGTTTTCTTTGTTTTTTTTTTGGGGGGGGGGGGATGGTTGGTGCGTATGAACCGCTTTTGGGTGGGTCTCTCATAAAACGCTACATATGTTTTGTTATGCATTAAATTTTCTTCAGTCTTCAGTGGTTATGGTCATGCAGTATCTGAACTATGTTTGTTATGCATTAATTTTTCTTCAGTGGACATAGCACATCTATCTCTGGGTAGAGCTGAGTATGGCTTTTTTTTTATCAAAACCTGTAATCAGTTCTTGGGACCAGGGACATCTTTGTTTACTGAACTGAAATGAGTTAGCTATTTATTGGTATGGTCATCAGTTCAAGGACAACATTGGCTGTAATTATCGACGTGCCTCCGATATGCAGGTTATAAAATAAACCTTTTCTCTCATTGTTCTGTGATAATATTCACAGTTAGTTGTTTGCCATATATTCTTTGGATTACCATGTGATATATCCAACTTCATAAGTTACAAAGCTCCGAATCTGATAGATCCATCTTGTATCTCCTTTTTGTTTGCAGGACAGTTATGAAGACTTCAGAATCGATTGGAGACGGGTCGCCACCGCAAGCATGTTTGGATTCGCCTTTGTTGGGCCGGTGGGCCATCACTGGTGAGTTTTTTTTATTTCTTCAGGCATATTGGATATTATTCATTTCATATTTTCCTTGATATGTGATTTGTGTGATATTACATCACAATCAACATGGGAAAGGGCTTGGTTTTGATTTTGGTATGTGTATCATATTTATTGGACTTCTCTTCAATTCAAGGGTATTCTGTGGAAAATAATGGATGCATAATATGACTTTGTTTTTTAAACAGGGATGATGAACACTCAAGTTAGTTCGCATATTGACTTTTAAATTATGTAGATGTAGAGTCTAAATCAAATATGGAGTATATTGTTTGCATAACGCACTTTTTAAATAGGGTGGAAAGAATTGTTTACGGAAGGGAAGATGTTGCAATAAATTTACATAAAATGTTAGACAAAAGTGGTGGGAGTATATGGTTTTGTTAGTGAGTAGAATAAATATGGCAATATTTATTGATGTTTGTTTCTTGCAAAACTTCTCAACTTTTTGGTTCTTGACAATATAGGTACGAGTATTTGGATCGCTTCATTCGGCTTCAGTTGCAGTTAAAACCAAAGTCGATGAAATTCGTCACCGCGAAAGTTGCTGCAGATGGTCTTATATTTGGTCCTCTGGATCTCTTAGTCTACTTCTCATATATTGGTTTTGCGTCGGGAAAGTCTGCTGCTCAAGTGAAAGAGGATGTCAAGAGGGATTTCCTTCCAGGACTCATGGTTGGACTCGGCATTTGGCCCATCATTCAGGTTGCTAATTTTCGATACATTCCGGTACAATATCAGCTTCTTTACGTAAACACATTCTGCTTGTTGGATAGCTGCTTTTTATCCTGGCTTGAGCAACAAGGGGATGCTCCGTGGAAGAAGTGGTTCACTTCTCTTCACCCTTTTGAAAATCAAAAGAACCAGAGTTGACAATTCGTCACCTCTATCCCATTTAACAGCATTCCACACACACAATGCTTCAAACGGTGCCCGTGTCGCGCTTTCAGCAATATTCGGGCAGCGCTTAAGAGCCATAATTTTCAACTGATGGACTCCTGCATTTGGCTATTGGAAATTCTCCCATCATGGATTTCGACTAGTGCCAAATGAGAGAGATACGAGACGGCAATGTTACACTGCAGAGCTTCCTTCCCTCTTTTTAACTGTCATGTTAAACTGTTTTTTATCTGTAGAAAGTCGGATGAACTAGCAAGCTTTTATTTGAGCAAAGATCTTCTGTTGATAGAAAGGCTTGATCAATCAATTTGAGCATGGCATCTGTGTTAAAAAAAAACTGTTCTTCTATGTTGCTTCTTTGTGCCAATTGAAAATCATAGCCATTTGTTGCAGTGTGTTGTAAACAGAGGAGTTGATGGAAATCCTACATGATGGTTTCGCGATGTCATTTAGCGCATCTTTTTCAAATGATTTTTTACAGGTAAAGTTTTTTTTCCTCGTAGCGGATGCGGTTCGACTTGAAGGAAGAGTAACACAGGTCTTGGCATAGTGCTGTATTTCCATATTGCTAATATAACATGAGAGCAGGTCTTATCGCGACAACTTGAGCTGGAGATTGTGTCCTGCTGTGTGCTTCTTGTCCCAGCATGGCATCAGTAATTAGCAGAGGTCAAACACGCCAGAGCTCAGATCCATGCGACCTCAAACATGTCCTCAAGTGCGGCGCTGCTGTCTACCTGCTGATGACAGGGAGTTCTGAAGACAATCTACAGATAGCAGGTGGGGTAAGATCAGAGTCTCGGTGAGTAGACGCAATAGCGGCGAAGCAGTTCTCCCCAGTTGGTCAAGATTATGATAATCGAGTTCCTTAGTTGAAGTCAAACTTCTTATTTCTCCAGTTTATGTATAATCTTAGAATGATAAGTTCAAGCCAATAAGAGAGATGGTGCAACCTGAGATTCCTTGCCATTTAAGGGGAGAAGTTAGAGGTGCTGTTGTATTGATACGGGATAAGGTCCATTGTGCGATGGCCTCGTGTTTGCTTCGTTGTGCCAGCAGCTGCGACCTTTCCTTGATCTGTCCCCCTGCTGTGCTACAAATGATCTACTTAAGGTCCCCAGTCATGCCATTGGTTTTGTAGAATTTGGAGGCCATGCTACCCGAACTTACATACACCGTCGATGTAGAATGTCTTGTTGTAGTTGTCGGCTTTACGGGCCGTCAATTAGGGATGAGCATTGGGCTGAGCCGGCCCGGTCCAACTCGAAGCCCGGCCCAAGCCCAAACGAACATTGTGTCGGGCTTGGGCACAACATTTAGGCCCAAAATTTTTTTTGAGCCGGGCTCGGGCTTGGCTCAGCCCAGCCCGACCCGGCCCAAGGGCTCGGCTCGAAGAGGACCCAAACCCTTCCCATATCCTACATACCTGGAAATTCTCACTTATTGCATGCATACTCTGTTCATGTATGTTCATGTATCATGTCTTCATACAATGTTTACAAAACAAGAAAGTTAGGCGTGAGACATATGAGTTGATGATCATAGTATTTCAGTTCATAATTAATTTTCCTTAATTAGTATGTGGTTTAGATTCTGCTGGCTATTCTTGAATTTGTTAGTATTCATTTTTTCCATCAGAATATTTTCTATTATCGAACTTTTATCCAATATGAGCTTTATGCTCATTTTTTTAACATGCAGTGCCTGGTGCACATGTTGTTAACTGTGTAAGTTTGGTTAACTCTTTCAATTTCTGTAATGAGAGACGTTTATGGTATCTAACATTGAGTGCACTTGTATAAAATCAAAAATCGTCTCCGGTAGAATTGATTTTAGTTATTTCACAATTATTATGGCATATGTTTTAAACAATTTTAGCTCGTCCAACTTGAATTGTGACTGACTTTAAACAAAAACTCAAAGTTAATAATCTATAATGGGTGGAGATGGACCGGCCTGGCCAAAGCCCGACCCATAGAAATTGGGTCGGGCCTGGGCTTGGGCCGAACCAAAGGAAATTTTACGGACCTAGACCCAGCCCAAGGTCCGAAGTTTTTAAATGGACTTGAGCCTAGACCCTTCAGGGCCCGGCCCATGCTCATCAATTTTTTATTTAAAAGGATGCACACACAGTTGTACAGATATACCAATGCTTGACAAAGGAAATCATCTAAAAAGAGCCACCCATGTTGGCCTCAGGGATGTTCTCATAATCTTCAACTGCAGCCAAGCAAATGCAACCTTTGACGAATCACACACACATGGTCATAAAAATAAAAATAAACTCTCTTAATAGACAATATAATTCTTCAACTTGTAAGAAATTCAGAGTCATCGCAAAGAGTTTGATCTGAAGATCAGATCTAAAGTGATAAATACAGGGCAACAACATGTAGACCAATCTGTGCCGGTGGCCAAAGAACAGACTACCATGTCCCAACCGATGACAGATTACAACCAGCACTTCACAAGGAGATTAATGCAATCGCCATGGATGGCTAACAAGTGATTGGCTGATGCTAGCATATGAATCATTCCTCAAAATTCACAGCCAGATGATCGCTGCTGCCGTCACCGCCACTAACATCGACGGTATCTGGAAGATATCTGCATCCCCAACAATGAATGTTGTCACAACTCGGAAGGTATTTTCCATGGATCAAGATTTCTTGATAATAGCATTAATGTTTGCATAACCAAATTCAATCCATGAACAAAGACCTAGGGTCCCTCAAAGTATATTGTTATAGTTAGGGAACGTACTACTTTATATTGCCCATTTGGATCTTTTCGTTACGCTTTTGTGAAAGCATGCCGCAAACATTATTTCTGCTGTGTCCTTTCAAATTCATTTGAAGGATAAATTATCCTATCCACTGTTAGTTATAACATCTTCCCATTGGAAAGACGGGGAAGCCAGATCAAAAGGCGAAGTCGCAATGGAGTATCTATGATGCAAATCAAAAATTCGGCGATGGCGGGAAATAAATTTGAGCGGTGGAAATTTAGGTGGAGAAGAAAATGGAGGGGTTGAGAGGAGAAGCTCGTCGGGAACACGAGGGATTGAAAGAGAGAAACGTGAAGACCACGTAGGGGAGGAGAGAGAAGAGAGAGGGATAGAGATAAAAATCTCAAATTAATTATCAATTGAACTGATTATAACAATAGCCCATCATCCCTTTATATAGGAGGATGAGATTACAAAAATAGAAATCAAATTCAAATTCAAACTAATTATCCTAATTTGACTCTAACTGACTAACCGACTAATTTGAAATTCAAATCTCTAACTAATTGAGATCACAGGCGATCCCGTTTATTTAATTAAAAATACGACGACTCAAATAAACATAAATAAAATTAACGGATAAAAATTTAAATAAATGCAGCCCTATATTTCCATTTCACGTTGCATCAATCTACTATGGGTAGCTAGAGCTCTAGGTTGATTTTTTAAAAAACATGTACTTCTAAGAACTTAAAGCAGATGCAGTCATTGTTTCAAATTTCGCAAAATTTCGACAAAATTTCGGTTTCGACACCCTACCGAAACCGAAATCCTCGATATATACCCTTCCTTCACAAATCTAGGCCGATTTTGGCCGAAATTGGCGAAATTTCGAAATTGTCTCGTTTTTTCAGCATCTCGAAACGAAATCGAAATCGAGATTTAAAACCTTCGATGCAGTTACTCTGAGAATTCATCACGGTTAGTGTTCACTAGGGCTAGAAGAAACCTGAAAATTTGATATGATGGAGACTAAATCTATGCTCCAGAACATCACTTACATCTCTTCCTCTGGTTCCTTTTTTAGTGCATCCTTTGCTATATATTGGAAAGCAGCTTCCACATTGAATCCTTCTTTGGCAGATGTCTCGAAGTACGGGATGTTTCCCTTGGATGCACACCAAGCCCTCGCTTCCTTCTCGGATACCTATTTAAAGATTTTATGAAAGTCACGGTAAAGTGAAGCAGTTATAGGTCGACTATTAGTAAATTATATCGCGGGATACCTATAATTTATAACAATCAGGGATGAAAACCTTACCACTCGACTGTTGCCACCATCAACATCTATCTTATTTCCTAACACCACAAATGGAAAGTTATCCGGATCTGAAGGGCTGGCCTATGAAACACACAAGTATTGCCACATAAAAGTTGATTCAGAATTTAAAGCAAGAGATCAGCAAAAATGGACATGTGGACATCTAAGAAAGAACAATAGGTTACCTGAATCAGAAACTCTTCCCTCCAACGGTTAAGATCATCAAAGGATTTCATGACATTAACATCGTATACAAGAACACAGCAATCTGCGCCACGATAAAACGCCACATCAAGACTCTGGACAGCAGTGTCCCATATCTGGATAACGCCCCACGTTTCAAAAATCAGTAAGATGCTTGTGTTTCCTAGCCACTAAAAGTAAATAGCATGTAGAATCAACAGTATATATTCACATAACATTATCTGCCAAAAAGTTTGTGCTTGTACATCCAAAAAATATCAGAGAAGTTCTAGCAACGTCCCTATTAAAAGTACTCTTGAAAACATGTTTGATTAGGATCCAATTGAACCCAATAGCAAGAACCTAAGATGATTTAACTCAAGTTCTCTAAGTAATCATTCGCTCTTATTATAAGTTTACCCACTCTTATATTTTGAGGTTTCTATGTAGGATTGTGGTTGGGGCATTACAACCTCTCACTTAAATTTGCAGCATAATGGTTGCAACATGGTCTGTTATTTTCCCAATAATAAAAATCACTGCATATTCTTGAATAATTTTTTCCCCTCATATCTCTTGAAGGGGTGGCTCCTCACGTCAAGGAGCAAAGATAGTATACAGATTCCGAACAGAAATCTGACCACCACCTCTATACTCACACACCTTTAGGACGAGAAGGGTTCATAGTTTACATGGATGCATTGCCTCAAAGCATGGGATCTATCTTAACATAGAGATGACATGTACTCATCTATGTTTCTTGCCAGCTTAAATCTCACAGTCAATTACCCAGCTCATGACCCAGAGTTGGCAGCAATAGTATTCACCCCAAAGATATGTCGATACTACCAACACAGCAAGACCTTCGAGATTTTCTCTTATCATCAAACCTTGAAGTGTTTTTTTATAAGAAGAAATGTGACAGATTATGGATCAAAGTTCTCAAGGACTACAAGTCTACAACAACATGATCGTGTATCACCTAGGGAAGGACAACATCGCAAGTTGGCAACAAGTGTATTGAGCATGATACGTGTTGCAGCAAAGGTTCGTGCCATGTGCGGTGTTTAACTGTTCTGATGGAGCTAGCATGGTTAAATCAGTTGCAGCAACATACCCTCATCATGTCAAGAGTCAACACATTAGCATTTCTTCGAAGGGAATTCCGAGTCAGGTGAAGGATGGGGATTTGGTGTGTTGGAGAGATAAAGCTGTAGCTTGGCAGTAGTGAGGTTTCACTTATGATGATATTTTTCGAGAACAGAACTGACTATGTGTACTAAGAAGTGAAGAAGCGACGTGGGAGTGGATGTAGGAGGCGTATCACTCTCAACTGATGGTTCATCCCAGAAGCACAAAGACATCCTATTTCTCATACAAGCTTGCAACAGTAGTCAAATGTTTGATTAAGATTGAATTACTACTTTAATCTAGTAATGTGAGACTTGTAAAAAACCGAATATATGTAAATGTATAAAAATATATGTATTAAACCAACAATTATATTTGAAATAAAAAATATATATGTAAAATAAAATATTTTTTAATTAGTGACCAGTCATATGATAACTTGTCATCCTTTATTGCACGATCCTTCCAAATGAATATTGACTTTTACAACCTTGATATCATTCTTAATATTTTGATTCAGACTGAATTTCTTAATAAAAAACTAGCTTTAACAAGGGTCCGAATTTAACCCAATGACAACCACTCAAAATGAGCATAAATCGCTAAGTAGTAGTCACCTTCCATATGAACCTATGTTTGACATGTTATTGAAATGATTATAATACACCTTAATGAAAATGTCATGTATATAAACATGGGAGACTGCCACACTCAAGAACACTCCCACATTAATAACTCACAAGAAATGACTTTGATTATAAAAGTGGAGGACTACTACTACTTGATATCTTTGGCTTAAGTATTTTATGTGGGTATAATTGAATCCAATTGGATCCAAACCCAACAAGTTGTTAGGATCAATATTTCTCACAGGGCAATAGATTCGATAGTAGAACCAAGATCCACTAATAGTGGAAAGAGATATCACTATAAGTGAATAATGTAAGAAGTGATGTCATGGCAAATTTTTAAATAAAAAACATAGGGAACTAGTATATTCACTTGGGATAATGTCAATGCTTCCTTCTCGACTTCCCATTTCATCATAGGACCAAGGATAATTTAACATCTAAATCAAGAGAATTTAACATATATATCTAATTAACTAGTCTTGGATTATTTCTTATCAAATTGGAAATCATGAAATTTCATCCCATCCTCTTCACTCCTTCCCTTACACTTCCACCCTCATAGTATGGTGTGCTCACGGAGTTGCGAGACTATACATTTTAAAGTGCAATTAAGAATGACCATATGATTATTTTAAATGGCTAAACTGGATAACAAAGACCTCACGGTTATACATGTAGATAACCCTGTTATGATCAATATATAAGCATCAGTAACTGGTCCAATTAGTTCACTAAATGCATCCGCGTAGCCAAAAATGGCATCGATGACTTAATTCCCCAATTGAAACCGAGTTGTTCAAGCATTAAAATGTAATGTTCATATCAATTCTTGGTCATAATTGTGATCTAGAACACATTCATCAGGAAAATAGATATCCCTAAACCTACGAGCAAGAGCAAATCAATAATTTTAAGGAAGCTTCACCATACTTTTTTGAGAATGTGAAAGGTGACCACCCTCGTTAGGTGATCGATCACCTGTACATCAAACTAGCAAACCAAATTACATCAACCATGAATCAAGCCAAAATATTTTCTACATAAAGACGTTCGGCCCAAAAAATGCACCACTCCTAGTCAAAAACAAATGGCCCCACCTTCTCTCTCCAAGACCAAAAAGAAGTTACAATGACATCCAATATGACTCGATGTTAAACAAGTTGACCTAGTCTATCTTTGCCTACCTCCAAACTTGTCGTGTAAATGGAAACAAAAAGAAAAAAGGTCTCACATCCACTATCCCCTCCTAACAACAAACGTAGGTAACCTAAATCACAAAAAACAAATGAGCTCTAAAGATCGTCGTCGTCACATTAGCTCTGAGTTGGAGCCACATGAAGAGATTTACTCTAAAAATGCATTTGTGTGACTGTCCCATATCAATTTACAATCCCTGAAGAGATCCCCATCATCTTAGGGCTAAGACATAATGAGCATCTTGTATGCCCTTCTTACTGTGAAACCCCATTCGTCCCAAGCCCAATGGACTCGAAGTATTGAGAGGGATCCTCCTCCTCAGTCAACTTGTACATCAGACAAATGTAATCATAGATATATAATTCTGAGAAAATAAAAGAGTAGTTGTCCAACCACCAGACCCGGACTGACAATCTGCCACTAGTGCTTCCTCATTTATAGCTAGAGCGAAGCATCATGGGAAGTGATTGCAAAAGGGCGCCTCCTTAATCCAGTCATCTCCCCTAAGGCTCCTTGTAAACCATTAGGACCACGTGAGCAATCCACATTCAACTCGCGCATAACAGCCCATATCTTCTACTCGGAGAACATGTTGATCAAGCAGTGTGCTTCCTCAAGGCTCAATCTACTAGCTCCCCTCACTGGTCATCTTTAGCTGAAATCCATATTATGCATACTAAAGAGCATGAAATTAACATCCATTGCTTTGTCCATTGGATTGTCACATTGGAACAGTAGTCTCGAAAACTCAATGGAGTATATGAGGTTCCTCCTAACGCTGGCCTGACCTTCAATTAGGAAAAAGTTGCATTGTTATCTACTTCCTTTAACCAGGTCTACCTTAAATGTTGTAGCCACTCTACCTCTTACTCTTTATCTTCCTTCGCCACTACCTTCTAGTGCACCACCTTGATCTCCTATAAAATTGGTCTAGGCTCTCCATTCTGTACAGTTTGTCAAGCTCATCATTGGCAATGTTTTCTTTAGAATGTTCTATTGCTTGAAATGCCTTTCATACCCTAAAGTGAAACAAGCTGGGAAAAAAGTATACAAGATTGTTATCATTTAATTAGATAGTTAGATGAGACCTCCAACTCTCCTCCACCATCTCTTTGAAACTCTGTCTAAGCAAGCGAGCTCACTCGGAGTTAAAGTACGAAGGGGGCCATAACCCTCTAGAATCTCATATCAACAACATGTGTTTGAACTTGGGCCTATCAAGAACTCTAACAGAAAATAGCTGAAACAACTGCAATAATTACGTAAATACCTGAAACTTGGGCCTATCAAGACCTCTATCTAGACGTGAGTGGGAGGAAAATTTTCTCCGGGTGTATCAACTGTTGAAGCAAACATGAAACTCCAATTGCAAATCCCAACCAATGTCCACGAATTAACTTGAGCATAGATCCTAACCCCAACATTTCTAAACCTAGCAACCATTAACATGGTACAATTTAAGTCCCCTAGCATGACCTCAAATTTCAGCGAAATTCGATCGAATTTCTGTCGAATATCGATATCCAGTCGAAATCGAAATTCGACCGAAATGACCGAAATATGGGGGTCCTAGTACAAAAAATGTCCGAAATGACCGAAATTTCGGTCGAAATTCCACCGAAATTCCATCGAAATTCTGTTTTGGTCAGTACCGAAATGGTGACCAAAACCGACATTTAAGGCCTTGTCCCCTAGTCAAACAAGGTAGATGTGTGAAATGAATTATGGCATCGGGCATCTCCAACATACACATTTGACAACAACAACAACAAAGCCTTTTCCCACATTAAGTAGGGTCGGCTAGATGGATTCATTGCCTTCACTCAGATCTATCTTGGGTCTCGAGCTTAGATCCAAAAAACTAAGATCCATTCGTACAAATCTCATTCCAACACTTCTTGGGCCTTCTTCGCCCTCTCTTAACCGGCTCAACATCCCAAAACTCGCATTTCCTAACTAGCACATCAGTTGACCTCCTTTGTGGCCAAACCACCTCATGCAGTTTTCTTGCATCTTATCCTCGATCGGAGCTACACCAACTTTCCTTTTGATTCATTATTCCAAATCTGATCTTTACGAGTGTGTCCACACATCCATCTTATCATTTTCATTTATGCTACAGACATTCTCTGCACAGGTTTATGGTTCACATGCCAACATTCAGATCCATAGAGTATAGTAGGCCTCACTGCTACTTTGTAAAAATTTTGATTTTCAAATGAATTTTCTTATCGCAAAGTACAGTAGATGCTCCTCTCCACTTTCATCAACATGCATTTATTCTATTAGTAACATCTCCATCAATCTCCCCATCATGTTACAAAATAGATCCCAAGTATCTAACAGAATCTCGCTTCTGAATGTTATCATCACAAATTTTCATCACGATTCCTTCATCATTGCTTCCATCAAAAGTGCACTCAAAGTATTCAATCTTAGCCCTACTTAAACAAAAATCTTTCGTCCCCAATGCATGTCTCCAGACCTTAAGCTTCTCATTTACTCAATCTCTAGTCTCATCAATCAACACAATATTCGGGGTTCCCCCGATGCATGGCGAGGACGGAGGATGCATATCGTATTTTCTTTGGTTGTAGGCACTTGGCAGAGGTTTGGAACCGTTCTGGTGGTAATGGGGTTGCAATTGCAACGGACATGTCTACTTTCTGAGAATATATTGGGATGAGATGGAATGACACCGAAAAGGAAAGAACGAAAATTGTCATCGTGGTTTGGGCCATTTGGACAGCCATGAATGATGTGGCCTTCCGACAAGATCGTTTCTATGTTGAGAATGTGTTGGCTCACGCCAATGTCCTGAGAGACAATTGGGAAATGTAAAGTGATGTACGAATACGGGTGGTAGTTATGTAATAACTTTTCGGTGATATATGGTGAAGTTTTCGGGCACACACCTATATGGTGAAAGCCCTTTTTCTTTTAAAATCAATCAACACAATATCATCAGAGAATAACATACACCAATGCATCTCATCCTGAATGTGATTTTTCAACTCATCCATAATCTAAGTAAAAAAGAATGGATTCAAAGCTGAATCTTGATGCAGACCAATGCTGATGTCAAAAATCATCAACATGAAGCAAAAAATCATCCACCTTCCTACACAATAAAAAATAAAAGCCATAGCACCCCATTGAAGATCTTCATTTTCAAAATGACTGTCGCTCCACCCAAGTAGTATATCCCCAGAGCCAGAGGTAAGCTGTCAACCCGATCCCCTATAGACATATCCAAATCCCCATATCACAATGTTCCGGCTTATGTTATTGTAATAAGGCAATCTCTAACCACCACTTTGATCGATACCATCTCCACAATAACCTACTTCATTAGGGAGACAACAATCCCCACACCAAGGAATGAATCTCCATCTTATTACAGTTTCCATATGGCATATGCATACCATGCTTGGCTACCTTAGGACCTTCAAAGGCAACCATTAGACAACTAAACCACAACTCATGTGGACTCATATATGTCCTCAACATTGGAAGACTCCCCTACAATAATCCTAAAGTCTCCTCAATGAAATCCTACCACTAGTTGTACTTACCAAGGTAGGGAGATGCTAATGCATCGGAGTTGTCACTAGCTAACCCTCGGGTGAAAGTTGTCCCACCTTACCTACAATTTCCATATGCATACCATGCTTGGCTACCTCAGGATCTTCAAAGGAAACCAACACCTACAACTAGGACAACTAAACCACAACCCACATGGAATCGCATGGCCTCAACATTGGAAGACACCCTTGCAATAATCCTAAAGTCTCCTCAATGAAATCACAACATTAGTTGTACTTGCCAAGGTAGGGAGATGCCAGTGCATCGAGGGTTTTTTTTTAGTCACCAAAAAGTGGGAGACACTCAGCGGTGTTCGCCCCAATATATTAAGAAAGGGAAAAATAACAAAAAGAAGTATAAAAAGAGAAGAGCAAAGGCCTTACAACAGACACCACAACCCCCAAAAAAATAAAAAAAAATCCATACAGGGGTCTAAGCCAAAACCCACTCATCTACTAATCTCGCACAATGTATAAGCACGTTCTCCTTGTAGAAGCGTTGTCCCGAGAAGAGAGCTTCATTCCTCCCCAACCAATCGACCACAGCCTCGCAATGGGACGCAAGATGTCCCTTCTCTCCCTGCATCTGTTGTTCACCAACGAATCACAAAAGGCCATCAAGTCATTCGTGCACATCCAATCCACATCCGCTAACTGCCAAACCCCTCTGACCCTGGGGCAAGCGAAGAAGAGATGATCAATGGTCTCCACCGCTGAATCGCACAAAACACATCTATTTGAGATATTGACCAGAAGCCTTGCGCAACGATCCCTCGTCATCAACCTTTGCTTGCGGAATAACCAAAGGAAAAAATCAAGGCGCTCAGGGAGCTTTAGTCTCCAGAAGAACCCACAGTCACGCACCAGCATGTCCGACCGTGCAGGCGGCGGTCTAGAATTGCCTCATAAGCTTTCCGTGTCGAGAAAGGGCCACCCCGCCAGGCCCAATGGTCCCGACCACCATTAGGTCTACCTGCATCCCCGATGGCGTCCATAAGCGCAAGAAAGTCCTCAAGCCTCTGATCCGAGAAATTAGCCAGAAAAGGCGGGAGCCAACAACCATCCGCCCAGCAAGATGCGACTCTGACATCTTATCAGCCGCCAGCGCAAATAAACGCGGGAATCGCACACAGAAGATCTCCCTTCCCGTCCAGTCATCTTTCCAAAATCTAAAAGACTCACCATTCCCCACAACCAGCGCAAACAGCGACAGATTCCTCTCAAAAACCTCCCGTACCCCCCGCCAAAATGGAGTCTGAGTTCCGACCATACCATCCTGCGCATCCAACGCCCCGCTCGTCCCGTGAATTTCCCGCAAGTTGCTGGTATAGAAGTCTTCACCAGGGCCCCAAATCTTGTTCGCCCACTTGAGAAGGAATGTATCATTAACGAGTTGCAACCTCCGCATGCCCAAACCACCCTCGGCATCCGACGATTCGATAAGAAATAAACCGGGATCGAGGAGAGCACCGCCTTGAGAAGGACAAGTCGACCCCCCTTCAAGAGCAGGGCCGACCGCCATCCAGCTAGACGCTTCTCAACCCTCTCGACGACCATAAGCCAGTCCTTGAGCCTGGCCCTCCCCACCACTAACAGCATTCCAAGGTAGTCAATAGGCAGCTCACCAGGAGGAGACCCCAAGACCCGGCCGCACTCGATCGCCTCCGCCTCTAATAGGCCAAAAGGGATCATCTTGGACTTGTTCACATTTTTATGCAGACCCGACAACCCGCTAAATAGATCAAGCGTCGCTGCCATACCCGAGACCTCCGAAAGTCCTCCCTCAATAAAGAACATGGTGTCATCCGCAAACTGGAGTAAGGGCACGCTCATCCCGCCCTTGGAGTAACCCGGCGAGAGCTCGGATGCAATAACATGATCAGCCATGCTAGCCAAAACATCCGTGGCCACAACAAAAAGCAGAGGAGCAAGGGGGCAACCTTGCCGCACCCCCTTCTAGGCAGGAAAAAGCTACCCTCCAGGCGACCATTAATCAAGATCGTGAAAGACACTGTGGTCACACAACGACGCATCCACGAGATCCACACCTCAGGAAAGCCACGCCTCCGCATAACCGACCACAAGAAACTCCAGTCGAGGCGGTCGTAGGCTTTAGCGAAATCGACCTTCCATAGCACCCCCTGTTTTCCCGCCTTCCTCCAATCCGCGACCAATTCCGACGCGAGCGTAATACAATCCGATATATGTCTGCCCTTAATAAAGGTCGTTTGAACCGGAGAGATTATCGTATCAAGGATCCGAGCAAGCCGAAGCGCCAACACCTTAGCGACAATAAGATATATGCCGTTAGAAATAGAGATGGGACGAAACTCCTCAATTCGCTCCGCTGCGGAAGACTTTGGAAGCAGCACAATGATGGCCTTATTAACCTGATCAAAACCTGCATTGCCATTACAAAATTCGGTGATAACCTCCAGCACATCTTCACCCACCACCTCCCAAAAATCCCGATAGAACGCTACCGGGAAGCCATCAAGACCCGGTGGACCGTCCTCGTTCAAGTTCCACACGACCGCCCTGGCCTCCTCCATCGAGACGGACCGCGTCAACTCCTCGCACACCACAGGCGAAATGGAAACCGCCCCGCATCCCGACCACCGTCATACCCTCGGGGAGCACCTCGCAGAGAAATCCTTGAAATGAGCAGCAATAGCTCTCCCCATCTCTCTGTCCCCCTCTACCCGAATACCACTGATCGTAATAGAGCGCAACACATTAGAGCGCCTCCTCCCACTAACGACACGGTGAAAGAAAGCCGTATCGGCATCCCCCTCCTTAATCCAGGTCAACCTCGATCTTTGCCGCCATTCAGTAATTCGCTTTTTATCTTCAGCCGCAACCCGCTTCTGCGCAAGACAACGCTCAAGTAACTCCTCAGGCAGCAGCTCCCTATCATTTTCGATGATGCCGAACTTGGCAATGGTTTCCTCGACCTCCACCCTGACGGTCGCCCTCGCCACCCTCGAATCCTTCTTGAACAAAGATAACCTCTTCCGCAGCGAGGAGAGCTTTTGAGAAAACCTGGAGACCGCGGACCCCACAAAACGCAACTCAGGCCAATGCGACGTCACCATGTCCTTGAAGCTCTCCTCCTGCAACCAACACTTCTCGTATCTAAAGAAGCCCCTCACCGTAGGGACGTCACCAGAATCCCAAAGAATAGGCGAGTGATCCGACAAATTTCAAGGCCAAGAGGTCACCGAACAAAGAGGGAAGATCCCAAGAAAATCCCCAGAAGCCATGAAACGATCAATACGAGAACGAGAGTTATTATTCCTCCATGTGTAAGCAATATCCTCCGCCACCAGAACCTATAAAGCCAACGATTCCACCACCTCAGTAAAGTCAAGGGAGCCCGGGTCCTGGCCACCCTTGGATCGGGGACGATCCGAAGAATGGAGCGTAACATTGAAATCTCCCCCAATGAGCCAAGGGATCCCCTCAAAAACCCGGCTCGCCTCCCGCAAATCATCCCAAAGTTCTTTTCTTTTAACGTGACAGCAAGGGTCGTAAGTGCATGAGAAAGCAAAAGGCATTGCAGTATCCACACGAACCAAATGCACAGATAAAACATGTCTCCCACGTAGCATAGCGTTGAAGGTGAAGGCCGCCGATCTCCAAGCGATAAAAAGTCCACCCGCCGCTCCGTCCGCATCTAACGCCCTAAACTCATCCAATCCACCCACACCAAAGGATCGCCAAAGGACTTCATCGATCCCACGCAGCTTCGTTTCTTGTATTAACACAATATCACATCCCCACTCAGAGAATCTCGAGCCCAGAGTTCTTCTCTTGTCCGTCTCCCCCAGCCCCCTAACATTCCAGGTGAAGACCTCCATAATGACATATCTGAGGGACCCCAATGCGCACGAGCCCAGCCGCAGCCGCAACAGAATCTTTCAAAGTCGCGCATGATTGCTGCTGTGAGATGACCGCCCGAGTTATGTTCCTCCTCCTATATCTTTTCCCCGATCGCTTCCCAGAAAGGCTCCCCGCATCGCTAGCATCCTCCAGATCCGGGAGAGACACAGAAGAGGTAGGAGAAGAGATGGGGCCAGAAGTGACGCCACCTCCGAGGAGAAGAGGGCCCTCGTAGGGCCTGTTACGAGACCCATCCTCAGGATCGAAGGAGTCCCACGAGAAAGCATACCCCCCCCCCCCCGCATCGCCGACCGCAAGATCTGAAGAGAGAGCCATTACCGATGAGGGAGCCACACCATCAAGACGCGCCCTGAAGGCCATAACTGAAGCTGCAGCAGAGAAGAACACAGATTCGTGGGCTGGGCACTCCCGCTCCCCGGATCCGAGTAAAAGGCGCACGTTCACATCCAGTGCCACTTGACCCGCCAACGAACCCGCAAGTTGAATCTGGATAGCACGATCCAAAAGGCCGGACCGAAAAGTACTGGGAGAAGCATCCGAAGTGGCCACCTCAGCATGCAAACCGTCACTTGCAGGAGAAGTACACGACACCCGAGAATGGGATATGAAGGGATGTGGGTGAGCCATCATGCGGGGCGACACATGGAAAAAGCCCCCATGCACTGCCATCTGGCGGTCAGAAGACGAGGCGACACCAACCAACCTCGGGGCCTCCGGGCCGACGACACCGGCCCTCCGCCAAAGCGCCACCTCCGGCGGAGCAGGAGGCTCGATGAACGATAACTCCACCCGACATCGGAAGCGCCCTATTTTCATGGATTCATAAAAAACCTTGCCAACCGCGTCGCCGAGCAACCCATTGCTGCACTCCATCAGAATTCGCATGATACCCTAGTCTGAGTTCGCCCCCAAACCATCCTCAACGACCGCAAGAACCTCACCCCATCGTTGGACAGCCCGGTTAAGGCAATGAACCGACCTAGAGAGGAAGGGTACCTCACGCACCTCTGCAACGCAAATCTCGACGCTCGGACATGCTCCATCCGCGAAGCGCAAAGCTCGCCAAATAATATCTTCCGTCACACCATTCCGAATAAGCCATTCCCGCTGCTCCGGGAAGAGGCCACGAGTACAGCATCGGTTTGCATCCAAAACCACCATGTCCCCTACGAAATGAGAGCCCAGGAAGCCATGCAGATGGGTCCTCACTTCGTCCAACGAGATGCTTCTTCGCAGAGCAACCCCAATCACCACCACGCTTTCATCTCCCCCCTTGAAGACTTTCTCATGCAAAACGTCGGCATGTAGCCGCCCCCCATGCCTTTCGATACGTTAGAAGTAGCCGCCTCGCCCACACCTCCATCGCCAACCGAACTCGAAACATTGTGAGAACCTTCAACAACTTGCGCGAATGATCTCATCCCTCGCCCGATGATGGGGACAGGAAATGCCATCCCAACGCCTTCCGAACCCCATCGCCCCATCGTAAGACCAATAGGCTGGAAGGATGAGCGGCCATGCCCAGAACGGAACCAGCAGGAAGCCTTCCGATGCCCAACCCTCCCACAACCAAAACACCTAGAAGGAACCTCGCAGACCGAGGCCACGTACCCACGCCCTCCACACCTGAAGCAACGCTTTCCCGACTGTTAACGCATATAGTAGTAGTATCTGTACCTCTTCTCTATTTTATTTTTTCCATTGTATGCTTTATGTAATTTACCCATAGGCTACTCTCCTATATAAGAGAGCCTAGGGCTTATGGAATAAACAAGTTGTTTGTTTTTCCCAACATGGTATCAGAGCGACGGTCCTAGACCGGAGTTCTCGAAACCCTAACCCTAACCTCACCACACCCGCCGGCCTCTTCTTCTCCTTGCTCCTCGGCGTCGCCCGAGCTCGGCTTTGTTCCATCGGCGCCGCCTCTCCAATCGCTGCTGCGCCACCGCGTGTAGCACTCGCGCGCCTCGCCTCCTCCTTGCAGCGCCTGTGCATGCATCCTTGCGCGTGCATCTGTGCACGCATCCTGCGCCTCCTTGCGCGCGCTGTAGCACCTGTGCGCGCCCCTGCGCCTCCCTGCACCTGTGCGCGATCACCTGTGCGCGCCTGTAGCGCATCTCCTGTGCACACATCCCCTGTCGCGTGCATCGTTTATGTGCCTGCGCGTGATTCTTGCGCGCGTGTAGGGCTTAGCACGCACATCTTCATGGGGATAGTTGCTTGAGGTCTACACATGCAACTAATCCCGTCTATGTCATTGTAGACGAAGCTCATCTTCTGTCAATCGCTCCAGTCTTCCATCTCCAGTATGTCAGAAAGCAAGGCGGATATCCCATCTATTGGCGCCTTTCGTGGTCCAGCGCCTATTGTCAAGATGGACGGTACAAACTATGAACTGTGGGCAATGCAGTTCATGAGTATGATGAAGTCAACAGGTAAGAAGCACATTCTTACCGAACCTGAGCCTACAGAGAAGACTAGAGTCAATGCCTCTTGGGAGGCCAATGATGCATATGCCAAGGTTTGGCTATCTGGTACGTTGGCTATTGAAATTGCCAATGACATCCTACATCAACCCACAACCAAGGATATGTGGTATATTCTGGTGGCAACATACTCTCAGGCGAAGAACGAGACGAAGATTCTACAACTTCAGCATGACATATTCACAACAAAGCAGAATGGTCGCCCTTTACATTCCCTCTATACATCACTGAGAGGGATGTTCGAGAAGCTCTATAGCTTCATGCCTCTTACTGCCACGCCAAAACAGCAGAAGACATACAGGAATGCGACCATGGTGGGTGTGTTCCTGGCTGCACTCGATCCAGGGTATGAGGCGGCACGATCACAGATTTTGGCTGACTCAACTATTCCTCCCATGGAGGAAGCTTTTCATAGATTGAGTCGGATCACAGTTCCTTCCACGGCTGCGAGTCAGAATTCTTCAGCTATGGCAGCCAACAGAGGTCGCGGATTTCATCACCAGGGCCGTGGACGTGGACCTCGTGGAAGGGGTGGCCGCACTAGGCCAACATGTACCTACTGTTATCGAGTTGGACACAATGAAGATACATGCTACTCGAAGCATGGATTTCCTGCATCCGCACGAGCTGCTGAGCAGATAGAGCCTCCATCTGCTGCTACTTTGGATCAACGGTTCGACGATCTTGTTGCCCGTCTGAGGGGCATTATTCCACCATCTGGACCAGCACCGACTGCAGAGAGTCATTCTGATGTCGCTGCTTCTGCCTCTGCATCTACCAGTGCCTCAGGTAGTATACTTGCACTCAACAGTAGTAGATCAGATAATATACCATGGATTATGGACTCGGACGCTACACATCACCTATGTGGCGACCAGAGTCTACTTACAGGATACACTCAGATCCCTCCAGGACGGACTGTAGTAATTGCCAATGGTACACATTCCCCCATCACCGGTCAGGGGGAGATTAGATTGACATCTTCTATGCAGCTTAAGAATGCAGATGGCTCTATTGACAGGTACAAGGCGCGTCTGGTTGCACGTGGCTTCACACAGACATACGGGGTGGATTACCTTGACACATTCTCGCCTGTGGCACGCCATTTCACTCTACGGATCTTGTTGTCAGTTGCAGTTGCTCGAGACTGGACGCTTCATCAGTTGGACGTGAAGAATGCATTCCTATATGGAGATTTGCAGGAAGAAGTTTATATGCAACAACCACCTGGTTTTGTTGTTGAGGGGGAGTGTTCCAAGGTATGCAGGTTACATAAGGCTATCTATGGCCTTAAGCAGAGCCCCAGAGCATGGTTTCAGAAGCTCTCAGATCTCTTCGAGAAACAAGGATACAAACTGATGCAGCGTGACCCCAAATTATGGGGCCACATTTATTTAATTAAATAATAATCAATTTTATTTACGTTTTTAGCAGTCATATTGGTCTGATTAAATAATTGAGATCGTTTGTGATCTCAACGTTTATTTCGTAGAGTTTAAATGTAATTCGAGTCAATTAAATAATTTAGAGTCCAATTAAGGTAGTTAGAGGTCAATTAGGATTAAATTAGTTGTTAATTTGATTTACTTACTATTTTTGTAAACCCTCTCTCCTATATAAAGAGAGGGTAGGCCTTTGTTTTAGTCAGTCAAGTATTGATAATCAATTGAGATTTTTATCTCTCTCCTCTCTATTTTCTCTTCTCCCTCCACGCGATCTCCGCGGTTCTCCTCCTTCAACCTCTCGTTACCGACGAGTTCTTCTTCTTCTCAACCCCTCATTTTCTCCACCGATATTCCACCGCCAAATTATTTTTATCATCTATCGACGCCGCGGAAGCCGTTTGCATCAATTGGTATCAGAGCATGGCCTTTAGATCGTCCTCACGATCTAACGATCCGTCCCGGCGCCCGCACCGACACCTTCGTTCATCCGAGCAAACGCGACGAGCCATCTCCACCATCGACGCCACCTTCAAAGAGACGGGGGACATGATACGTGATTTGCAGGCCAACCTCCAATCCATGTCTCGGAACCTAATGGCCTACTTAGAGGCCTACCGCGACGCCCAAGCAAAGCCGCCGACCTCCGAAGCCGTTATCGCGAGCTCTGACGACAAAAAACTCGCCGTGGAAGCCGATCAAGCCGCTGACCAGATCGTTTTGGAAGAAAAATCGAAGAAAGGGGCGAAACACTTGCTGTTCAGAATATTTCAGATCAGTCCTCGTCATCAACGGCCGCCCCCATGGCAGTCCTCGCCCCTCCAGCGGCTCCCCAGGCCGCCCAGGTACTTCCCCTGCCCTTCCCGGCCCGCGCGGTCGTCAACCCCAACCGCGTCCACCCCACCCCAACCCCGGCACCACCCTTCCACAGCCTCCCCAAAACCGTGCCACCCGCGAGCTCCCCCTCGGCCCCAGAGACTCCCGCAGCACCCCAATCCCCGCCCTCTTCCTCCCCCACACCCCCGATTCCTTTCCCACCGCATCGCAACCCCCCCCCTGCTGTTGCCGCCTCCACTCCCCGCGTCGCCTCGCTGCCCGGCGATCCTCCCCTTCCCCTCGCGCAACCTCGCCAGCACCCCTCCTTCCTCCCCCCCCCCCCCCCGCAGTACTCTCCCCTCTCCAGCCCCACGGTCGCCAAACCCAACTCCCAGCATTCCCATCGCCGCCCTACCACCACGCGCCCACCCCTGAAGCGCACCCAGCCTTCCCACCCTCGCGTGCTCCCACGAGCGCGGCGCTCGCTCCGCCCGAGCCGCACCACTGCCGCCATGCTGCCCTTTCGGTTCCGAGAACCCCGACCCCGCGCGCCTATATCGCAAGAGGGAACCCGTGCCCTAACCAATCGGTCGAAGTGGAGGGATATCAAATCCCTGGAAAAGGGGAATGGGAAACTAAGTGGGAAAATTTGCGAGAATAAAACCCAAACTTCCCATATTTGCAGAGAGTTCAATATCCATAAGAGGGAAAGAAAAAACAAAGGGGTGCGAAAATTGCAGTGGTACCCTCCAATTGGAAGAAACTATAAACGTAATGTTGAAGATGATCCCATGGGGAGGAAATTGAAGCCCCAATTCAAGGATGATTTCTCCAACTATCCACCTACATCACGCAATTCGTCAGGAGCCGAATTTTTTTAAAGTGGTGGAGAGTTGATGCAGCGTGACCCCAAATTATGGGGCCACATTTATTTAATTAAATAATAATCAATTTTATTTATGTTTTTAGCAGTCATATTGGTCTGATTAAATAATTGAGATCGTTTGTGATCTCAACATTTATTTCGTAGAGTTTAAATGTAATTCGAGTCAATTAAATAATTTAGAGTCCAATTAAGGTAGTTAGAGGTCAATTAGGATTAAATTAGTTGTTAATTTGATTTGCTTACTATTTTTGTAAACCCTCTCTCCTATATAAAGAGAGGGTAGGCCTTTGTTTTAGTCAGTCAAGTATTGATAATCAATTGAGATTTTTATCTCTCTCCTCTCTATTTTCTCTTCTCCCTCCACGCGATCTCCGCGGTTCTCCTCCTTCAACCTCTCGTTACCGACGAGTTCTTCTTCTTCTCAACCCCTCATTTTCTCCACCGATATTCCACCGCCAAATTATTTTTATCATCTATCGACGCCGCGAAAGCCGTTTGCATCACAAACGCTCCAATGCTGATCATTCCTTGTTTGTACAGAAGACTGCTAGAGGTATCATTATAATTATGGTTTATGTTGATGACATCTTGATTACAGGAGATGATGAGCAGGGCATAAAGCATGCGACAGAAATGCTGGGTAGTGAATTTGTCACTAAGGATCTTGGTGTCCTTAGATATTTTCTGAGGCTTGAATTTGCTAGAAATTCATATGGGTTAGTAATGTCACAAAGGAAATATGTTACAGATCTGTTGAGTGAAACAGGTATGCTTGGGTGTCGACCTGCTACGACACTAACGGATCCCAGCATGAAGCTTTATGAAGATAACACAGAGGAGGTGGACAGGAGAAGATACAGAGAACTGGTAGGCAAACTGTTGTATGTCACGATCACTAGACCAGATATATTATTTGCAGTGAGTCGTGTGAGCCAGTTCATGGAGCAACCACGCCAGGTGCATATGGATGCAATACATATGATTCTTAGATATCTCAAATCTTCTCCAGGTGCAGGTCTGCTATTCAAGAAAGGAAAGGGGATTTCTATCTCAGCATGTGCAGATGCAGACTATGCAGGATGTCCCAAGGACAGGAAGTCCACCTCAGGGTATGCCGTCTATGTTGGAGATGCCCTAGTCTCATGGAGAAGCAAGAAACAGACGGTGGTAGCTAGATCTAGTGCTGAATCCGAATATAGGGCTATGGCCCAGGCTACTACAGAAATGATGTGGGTGAAAGTTGTGCTTACAGACCTATGTTTAGATGTACCACTTCCTATGAACTTGGAATGTGATAATCAGGCTGCCTTGTTCATTGCAAACAACCGAGCATTCCATGAGCGGACCAAGCACATTGAGGTGGACTGTCACTTCATACGTGACATGATTCAGAAAGGATTCATTGCTACGTCTCATGTTACCTCAGAGAATCAGACTGCGGATATATTCACCAAAGCAATGCTACGAGGCCCATTTCAGAAGTGTACTTCCAAGCTGAGCATGATTGATATCTATGCTCCATCTTGAGGGGGAGTGCTAACGCATATAGTAGTAGTATTTGTACCTCTTCTCTATATTATTTTTTCCATTGTATGCTTTATGTAATTTACCCATAGGCTACTCTCCTATATAAGAGAGCCTAGGGCTTATGGAATAAACAAGTCGTTTGTTTTTCCCAACACCGGCTTCTTGTGAGAGACCTGCACCCAACCCCCACCCTTCACTTCCACCTCCTCGCCGCCTTCTCCATGGACACCACCTTCCACTCGTTCTCGAGAAACTCCGTCGTCCCCACGCACCACCTCCATTCCCTTCAGAGACCCCCCACCTCCGTTAACCCCCCCAACAACACTCGCCGACTCATGCACGCCAACCCCCTTCGAACGCTCCACCTCCTTCCCCTGATCCTCGGTTGCACCACCCTCGGTCGCCTTCGCTCTCCACGAGCGCTCCATCAGAAAAAAAAAACTTAGAAGACAATTATGCAAATAATCAAGTGCATCGGAGTTGTACCTAGGTGATCCTCTGGTGAAAGTTGTACCACCTTACCTCCATCAAGTGCATCGGAGTTGCCACTAGGTAATCCTCTGGTGAAAGTTGTACCACCTTTGGTGCATCAAGTGCATCGGAGTTGCCACTAGGTAATCCTCTGGTGAAAGTTGTACCACCTTACCTCCATCACTCTATGCCTCCACAACTAGTGAGTTTTCTAAGTCATAAACTACATTCTCATTCTTTATAACCATCTCTCATATGAAATCTATAATACCCCAACTTGAAGAAGACTATTGTCGAAAGCATAATACCCTCGTCAAAATCCACTACATCATCCACAAAGTCAACTACTAATAATCTATTGGAGACCCCATTCACAACGAATCCAAGAAGTGCAAGCACCAAAATCTAGACAAGTACATCTACCCTTAAAAGAATAGTCCTTAAATGCAGGTGCTACAATTGGTAACCCACAACCCCTTCTACTGCCCCTCTTGGCACAAAAAAATATCAAAACTAGAGTGCGGTCAGGCCACCGATGCAGATCATCGCTTTCCAGATGAATGATAGCACTAGAGAATGAGGTCTTCAATCTCTCATCAATACAGGTCAGTTCATCCTTCAAGTCACCAGTATCGTCCCACAAGTCTCCACCCAGACACCCTTCAATGCCCATCAGCCAAGCCTCATAATTAACCGGATTGGTCTTAACCCTCGCTCCTATGCCCATATGCACTCTTTAAATGCCGAAACATGTACATAGACTCAGCTCGACAATCGATTTTCCTACAACAAAAACAAATCAAAAGATTTGCATGTGTTCTGGTAAAGCGTCCTTGTTCCCCGAAGTGAAGGTACCTCAAGTTGTGGTTAGCATGCAAGACAACTTTCAACATACCAGATCTTGAAACATCCGTCTTGAATGGGCCTGGGCAACCCACTATAGCCACTTTCGACCTCCTTGTTCAAGCCAACCATCTCCATCCTTCACATTCAGTTGGTGACCCTCACTCCCTTCCCATCCTCCACAGACAGAGAGCTTACAGTGCCTTCTCTTTCTCCAGTCTGACCAATTTCACCTTCTCTCTATCCACATCTTCAGGATTCTATCGTTATCAAGAAAGTATTGAAAGACCATAATGAGCATATGTCCCACTTCTCTCTTTATTTAGATGAATAAGGAAAAACTGGCTAATTCATCATAGAATTGCTTGGTGGTATGAGACTATTCCAAATTTATACTCCAACTGGTAAAATTATTCTAATAGAAAATTAACCTGTACTTGAAATTGGATTTCTTTGTACTATCATCTAACATTAACCCAGTCTGCCTTCTTATGTTCATTCTTGGACCAAATTATCAATTACAATTAAAAATAAAAAGAAAAGGTAGAATGGTTCATTCCCTCTTATAAGCGGTCAAGAAATAAATGTGCTAAGAACAAGGTTTAGGAAAGCGGTATGCGTATGCGTGCGTACTGGTCACCGAATACAGATTAAGAAGTATGCGGGGCATACGCGGAGTATATGCGGTTCTAAGCGGTTTTCTAATTTTTAATTTAAAAATAAAAAATTATGAATAACATTACCACTGAAGTTATGTATCTAAGTGGAGTTAAAGAAGATCTAAGAAAAATGGTTCATGTTAGATGGGTGTGTACATATAATTTTAATTGCCTCGTATTTAATCACAAAAAAACATTTACCATAAAAACTTCACATTACATGATTCATAATAACAAAACTTCAATACACATACATGCACTACATGAGCAAAACCTCAATCGGCATATATAAAAAATATTCGACGATATATTGCATATAATCGTGAAAATAATACATGACAAACATAAAACATTGCATATATATAATGGTATAATGCATTGCAATTGTATAGAAATGCATGTCATATTCTAACAATTGAATGAAGAGGCAGAGTTATGGAATTAAGGACCTGAATGAGAAGATTGAAAAGTTGGAGCTGCTGGAATGCGGGGCATATGCCCCCGCATATGCGGGGAGGGCGCATAATGCACCGATTCAAGTAATCGGTGCGGTCTGCATGCGCACAGGCATATGCAATCGTATATGCGACCCATACGGCCGATTTCGTGAACACTGGTTAAGAATAACGAATAAACTAGAAGTTTAACAATGCGGATTAGTAAATGCACATCCAGTTCAATATTCCTTGTGACTCGTCATGAAATGATAGTGGCAAGAGTGAACCATGATCAATGCGTAAAATACAGACAAAGAAAAAGCACCAATTTAGCAAGCTCGATCAGTCTCAGAAAAAGGAATAGCATAGATTTGCTCTTCTGCATAAACACAAACAACTTATCATGGGATGCAACCATCTATATCGGAATGCAAAATTCCTTCCTCGTCCATGGCATTTGAGATCTTACAAACTCATCATACATGTAATCTTCAAAGCCCTTTTTATCTACAGTCACTCCCCGTGGTGTTCTAAACATCCAATTTAATGTACCACAAGAGTTGCTTCTCATTGACATACTTATGAACGAGACCATAGGATATAAAATAGATTACATTTGCAACATAATTTTCTAAAGTAGCATAATTCAATTTCATCATAACCAATTATCCCCTTTCATCCCGAGCACCCAAACTCCCACTCAACAGAAAAAAAAACAGTTCACAAATTCATGACTCAAAAATATTCCTAAAAACGGAAATCAAACCCAAACCTAACCTGCAACAAGAACAACCAGTCTTCGAACTGAACCTCCTTTGTCAGGAAGTCCGCGTCAATCGTGGCCTTATACTGATTGCTGAACTTCCGGTTCACATATCTAAATGCCTCATATTAAGGCCAAAACCCTAAAGTTCTTCAAAATCACAAAAAAAACCCGATTTGGAGGGATACTGATTTATCAAGGACGTCTTTCCGACCCTGCAATCACCAAATCGACCAATCAGACTCGAATCCCTAGGTACCCGATAGAGAGAAACGCAAATTTTGGAATGGGATCGAGAGATCTCATCTCACCCGCTGTCACCGAGGATTATGACCTTGAGGAGCATCCGCCGACGAGAAGCCATCGATCAGAAGCAGATCGAGGAAAACCTAATTGGGAGAGTGGGAGTTTGCAACTGGAGCTATCGAAGCACCGCACGAGGAAGAGAGAGGACTAGAAACGCGAGTGATCTCGTCTCTCTCTCTCTCTCTCTCTCTCTCTCTGTCAGAAGATACAACTCACAGCTACAAGACAGGTCCGGTTCGCTTGTACGAAATATGTATACTGTATAGCGTGGAAGGATGACCCCGCAAATCGGGAAAAATTTGGGGCAGCCGGAGCTAATTTGGCTTTCAGTCTCATTTTTTATTTTTTTTAATATTTTCATAGATTTGTATAACTACATTGTGTCAATCAAGTTTCGTACGAAACAGAAACTTCCACCGCCTCTATCCAGATATTATTGATTTCAGTAATTCTGCGACTGTTAAAAAAATGAATTTATAGATGAAGGTCGTATGTGTTTATGCTTAGCGCGAAACTTGAATGACATAATATTGTGATATAGTAATGAATTTTCACAGATTTATTTTTCAAAAAAATAGATAGGAAAAATAGGGCGGTGGAGTCAAGTTAGCTCCCCTACGGGCAACCCCATTTTACCCTTACAAAATAGTTGTGTGTGTGTGTGTGCATTGCTTACTCCTTTATTCCTCTCAGCCACCTTCCCTGATCTCTAGTTAACGTCCTTGCAGGGTCAGGCCTACCTCTCCCTGATCTCTAGTTAACGTCCCAGTTCATCCATGCCTCCAGGTCCTTCCGAAAGCCCCATAACCACATCCTTCAGCCCACCAGGCCGCTCCCCACACATGAGACCCGCTCCCCCGAGCGACACTCTGTCACAACGACCTCCGAACCAGGAAGGGAACCCCAAGAGCGGATTCCCACCGCCGCCTTCTCATGGGCCCCCCGAAAGGGAAGCCCCGACGACCCCCGTCGCAAGTTCAGAAGACCACTCGCAGGCCCTCGGCCCCCCAAGAGGCGGAGCCCCACCATGAAGGCATCTCCGCCTACAGGGAGAGACCCAGGCGACCACCCCAGCTGCCCTCGTCTAGCGCCATCGGTGCCTCTAGCAGCCCTGCCTAGTGACACGCAATGCATTCTCGAGATCCCGGCCTCCACATTGTGTGGTGGGAGGCCCGCCGCCAACGCCGACCGCCCGTGACCACCTTCTCTAGCCCTATCGCTTGAAACCCTTCCCGAAGCGACACCATCGAACCTTGAGGTTGTCAATATGTGGAATTGTGTTCACATCGACCTGTCTAGTAAGGTATGTTAGGATTTTATTTTGATCCTCTTTAACACTCACTAACTGTGCTAAAATAAAGGTTAAAATATGTAATCAAATAACATGTGTTTTTGACCTTGTTTGAGCCTATTATTTTATGTATAGAAATAAATTATTTTGACCTAATTATTTTTGGGTTTTTATCACTTGTGCCCCTCCGAGATATCGCAATATCAGTTACGCCCCTATCTTTTTGGTAATATCAGTTGTGCCCCTCACTTCTTGCTAATCTATCACTTGTGCCCCTCGAGTTAGTGACCGTCCATAATCAACACAAACGGACGTTAACTTCAATGACATAAATGGAATTAAATTTAAAAAAAGGGACAAAAAAGTCCACGATGGCGGCGGTGACGTAGGAACTTCGATCAACATCCCGGAACAACTACAACTATTCGTTATATACGAAGTGCACAGCCCGAAACTTCGATCAACAGCACCGCCGATGAGAAGTCCTAAGTTAATCCATGGTCGACCTCTTCGTCCACGACTACGACACCTCGAAGCTCAAGATCGCCGCCAAGTTCCTCACCAACTGGCTCCCATTTCTCACCCGCGACCTCTGCCCCGACTGCTCCCAAACCCTAACCTCCCGCATCCTCTCCATCGATCAGGGATCATCCCCTCCCTAAACAGTAGAGGTTCTCACTCAAAACTCTGATTTCGATCGAGTCTCCCCGTCTCCGCCGCCAGATCCGGGTGATGGAGGCAATAAATACTGCGAGGATGTCGAAACGAGTGGAAAGGAGGGGACTTGCGAGATCCCGGCGACGGCGTCGCCCAGGATGAAGATGTCGTGGGTTGACATGGCGCAGGAGGACGAGCTGGAGATGGAGGTGGAGGAGGGGAGGAGGCTGGAGGCGGGGGAGAAGGAGAAGGGGAGGAAGGCGGAGCTGACGAGGGAGAGGAGGGAGCACATAAGGTTCATGAACATGGTGAGGAAGAAGGACTTTATATGCTTGGAGAGGGTGAATGGGAAGATTGTGAACGTGCTCGCAGGGCTGGAGCTTTAAAAGGGGGTTTTCATCTCGGTGGAGCAGAACAGGATCGTGGATCTCGTGTACAAACTTCAGAAGAAAGGGAAGAATGGGGAGTTGGGAGTTGGTGCACGCGTTGAAGCTGGCGATGGGCTGCTGCGCACCGGTGGTGGCGGTGAGGCCCGACATGGGAGAGGTGGTGAAGCAGCTGGAGGAGAACAGGCCGAGGAACAGGTCGGCTCTATACAGTCCGGCGGAGATTAGAAGCGAGATCGGCACTCCCTTCTAATCTCGACGCTCCTCGCCAACTGCATCTTCCGGATGGGGGGAACGATGGTTCTCCTCTCGAACCGGCGTCGAGACAGGCGTCGGTCCAAGTACCAGCTGGTCCACACGATGCAACCGACGTCAAGACAGCGGATGGCACACAACCTCTCTCCGGCACATGGAGGAGGAAGAAGATAAGAAGAGGTATGGACAATAATACCCCTCTTAACTGCACCAAGGTTTGAAAAAACCATGGTTAAGTCAACTCATTAACGGTCAATCTGACGGAAGGGTACAAGTGATAACGGAGAAAGAAGTGAGGGGCACAACTGATATTATCAAAAAGATAGGGGCATAACTGAAATTACGATATCTCAGAGGGGCACAAGTGATAAAAACCCATTATTTTTCTATTATATTCTTTAATTAATCAGTTATCTTGCGTCAAGAAATAAAATCCATAAAAATCACAAAACCCAGATAAAAAAAGTATTTCTAAACTTGTATATTTTGTACGTATTTTATCTTTGTTGATTTTATTTTATATTTTTCTAACCTATAAAAAATCTATAAGAATTTGATTAAATATGTATATATTGTATACAAATTTATTCTCTAATTAAAATAAAATTAAAATACAAAATATACAAAATATAAAAATTCGGTATCTATAGAGTACCACCAAAAATATGTTTTATGCATATGATTGTTTTGGTTTCGATTCCTTCACAAAAGTTGTAGATCTCGTTGAGATGAACAACTTTCATATTGATCACTTTTTGATTTGATATCATTTACTATTTTCTATTGAATTTTCTTTGAATTTTCTTTGAATTTTATTTTTGATTTTTCTAGGAGTGACACGTGGCAGCTCTTGTAGCCGCCTCGTGTTACCCCTCTTTTATTCCTTATTATTATATTTTTATTTATTATTTATTATTTATTATTTTATTTTTATTCTAGTTTTATTTAATTTTCATTATTTACACGTGACCCCTCCCCCTTTCTCTTGCACATGCACAACACGTGCCTTCTTCCTCCCCTCAGTCGACCGTTCCCCTCTTCTCCTCGGCAACCGTCGCCACCTTAGCTTCCCATCGTTACGACCCCTGCATCCTGATGAAGCCACATTTCATCATCTTTATTCTATCTTTTTGGCCTAAAAACCCTAGCAAATGCGTGTAAATACCCTTAATTAGAGCATCTTAGCATTCATGCATGTGCACCTAAATAGTGTATAAATTACTGTAATTAAAGCCAAAATTATAGAATAAATAAAAGAATAAAAAGAATAAAATATTGTAAATATTTTATGACCCGAAACCCCGAGACCTATGCATCTTGATGAATAGGTCGACAAGGAATAAAGCAGGGGGAGATAAGGGTTAAAATACAATAAAATTCCCTTTGGGGGTGTTTGGATAGTGGGTTTAGGTGGGTTAAACTGGTTGCAGGTAACCCATTTTGAGGTTTTGGTGTTTGGATAGAGGGTTAAACTGGGGTGGGTTAGAAGTGGGTTTGGGGTGATGTGATTGTATTAGAGTTTGAAAAAGTGAGAAGTTATTGTGATGTGATTGTATTGGAGTTTGAAAAAGTGAGTAGAAGTGGAGTAGTTTATAATTTTTATATGATATGATGGTATAGTATATTATTTTTTGATGGAATTGATGATAGAGAATTGATTTATTTAATTTTTTTAAAAAGATAAAAAGTGGGACCCACGTGGAGGGAGAAAATATGGGGTAGGGGAGTTAAACCACCCTTGGGGTGGTTTAACCCGATACAAGAACGCACCCTTTGTTTTTATTCATTCTTTATTCATTTTGGGACCTATTTTTGGTTCCACTTTTTATACCTCAAATAAAAAAACTTTGTACATGAAAGTTGTAGATAATTAAATAAAGAAAAATGTAAAATTGATTTCACTTAAAAATAATCTACAGATAAAAAGTTATGGTCAGGATAAAATTCTAGAATCCCAACTTCCTAGACCTGTATCTCACAAATGAAAACTCCAAATGCAGCAAATTCACCTTTAATTGTATATAATTTAAAATAAGCTATTTAACGGCGGTGGTTTCACGTTTGGCGGAGCTACGATTTGAAAGTTGAGTTTTGGACCCTCATTGTATACTTATACAAATTAAAATATTCAATTTATTTATTATTCTTTATTTTCATAATTTTATATTTTTATTATTTTGTAAATCTTATTATAATAGATTTGTGCATTAAAATCAGAATAAGAACCTAAATAAAACTCAAAATAAAAATCATTGTAATAGATTTCCCTTTATTTCTTTCGCATTTCATTTCCTGTACCCTTAGGATCAAAAGCCCTAAAAAATCTTTCATTTTCATCCATCGAATCATCCAAACCATCTACCTCGCCGGAGCGCTCCTCCGGCCGAGCTCCGCCCCGCCGCTTCGCGCCACCATCTCGCTACCGCGGGACCCAAGCATTTTGCCCTGGGTCCTCTCACTTTGTTTTGCAGGTCAACGCTCTTTGACTCGTGCCTGGGTGCATTTTTTAGCCTCGCGGAGTCCAGCCGAGCTCCACAGCTCCGCCGCCCTCCTCCGCAAGCCTCGGCCACCGCCGAGGTCTTTTGACGCCCCCAGGAGCTAGCTCCGACCGTCAGGAGGCTCCAACCTTATTTTGAAGCTCAGAAGTCCGCCGGAGAAGCATGAGGTGGTTGGCTTCAAGTTGATCCTCACTCCTCTTGGTCTTGCTCTTTTCGCCACCTTACAAGCATCTACTAAGGCATCTGCCTTTGTATTCCTTTTTTATTTTATTTGTTTGTTCAACTGGTTCCACCTAATTACCATTTCTAAGCGTTCTTTTATCGTTGTACTTGCTAAGTTTAACCATAAGACCAGAAAAAGCAAGGGTTTTTGAAATCATGCCTAGAAGTAACCTCGTGTTTGACGATCGATACCGAAAGTGAACAGCCAGGAAATGCGCTCGCCGTTGGAATCAATCGGGCATGAGAAATAATCCATTGCCTGTAAAAGGATGCACACACAGTTGTACAGATGTACCAATGTTTGACAAAGGAAATCATCTAAAAAGAACCACCCATGCCAAGCAAATGCAACCTTTGACGAATCACATACACATGGTCATAAAAAATAAACTCTCTTAATAGACAAGATAATTCTACAACTTGTGAGAAATTCAGAATCGTCGCAAAGAGTTCGATCCGAAGATCAGATCTAAGAAGAGATAAATCTTTCAGTGATAAATAAATACAGGGCAACAACATGTAGACCAATCTGTGCAGGTGGCCAAAGAACAGACTACCATGTCCCAACCGATGACAGATTACAACCAGCGCTTTACAAGGAGATTAATGCAATCGCCGTGGACGGCTAACAAGTGATTGGCTGCTGCTAGCATATGAATCATTCCTCAACATTCACAGCCAGATGATCGCTGCTGCCGTGCACCGCCACTAACATCGACGGTATCTGGAAGATATCTGCATCCCCAACAATGAATGTTATCACAACTCACAAGGTATTTTCCATAGATCTAGATTTCTTGATAATAGCATATTGTTTGCATAACCAGATTCAATCCATGAACAAAGACGTAGAGTCCCTCAAAGTATATTGGTATAGTTATGGGAACGTACTACTTTATATTGCCCATTTGGATCTTTTAGTTACCCTTTTGTGAAAGCATGCCGCAAACACTATTTCTGTTGTGTCCTTTCAATTTCATTTGAAGGATAAATTATCCTATCCACTGTTAGCTATAACATCTTCCCATTAGAAAGACGCGGAAGCCAAATCAAAAGGCGAAGTCGCAATGCCATGGGTAGCTAGAGCTCTAGGTTGAAATTTTAAAAACAGGTACTCTGAGAATTCATGGTTATTGTTCACTAGGGCTAGAAGAAACCCGAAAATTTGATATGGTGGAGACTAAATTTATGCTCCAGAACATCACTTACATCTCTTCCTCTGGTTCCTTTTTTAGTGCATCCTTTGCTATACATTGGAAGGCAGCTTCCACATTGAATCCTTCTTTGGCAGATGTCTCGAAGTACGGGATGTTTCCCTTCGATGCACACCAAGCCCTCGCTTTCTTCTCGGATACCTATTTAAAGATTTTACGAAAGTCACAGTAAAGTGAAGCAGTTATAGGTCGACTATTAGTAAATTATATTGCGGGAGGTCGACTATTAGTAAATTATATTGCGGGATACCCATAATTTGTAACAATCAGGGATGAAAACCTTACCACTCGGCTGTTGCCACCATCAACATCTATCTTATTTCCTAACACCACAAATGGAAAGTTATCCGGATCTGAAGGGCTGGCCTATGAAACAAACAAGTATTGCCACATAAAAGTTGATTCATAATTTAAAGAGATAAGCTAAAATGGACTTGAACATCTAAGAAAGAACAATAGGTTACCTGAATCAGAAACTCTTCCCTCCAACGGTTCAGATCGTCAAAGGATTTCATGACATTAACATCGTATACAAGAACACAGCAATCTGCACCGCGATAAAACGCCACACCAAGACTCTGGAATCTCTCCTGCCCAGCAGTGTCCCATATCTGGATAATGCCCCACGTTTCAAAAATCAGTAAGATGCTTGTGTTTCCTAGTCACTAAAAGTAAATAGCATGTAGAATCAACAGTATATATTCACATAACATTATCTGCCAAAAAGTTTATGATTACTTGTACATCCAAACAATATCAGAGAAGTTCTAGCAACGTCCCTATTAAAAGTACTCTTGAAAACTTGTTTGATTAGGATCCAATTGAACCCAATAGCAAGAACCTAAGATAATTTCTCTATGTAATTATTCGCTCTTATTATAAGTTTACCCACTCTTATATTTTGAGTTTTCTATGTAGGATTGTGGTTGGGGCATTACAACCTCTCAAGTAAATTTGCAGCATAATTGTTGCAACATGGTATGTTTATTTTCCCAATAATAAAAATCTCTGCATATTCTTGGATAGTTTTCCCCCTCCTATCTCTTGAAGGGGTGGCTCCTCACATCAAGGAGCAAAGAGAGTTTCCTGATTCCGAACGGAAATCTGACCACCACCTCTATACTCACATACCTTTAGGAGGAGAAGCGTTCATAGTTTACATGGATGCATTGCCTCAAATCTTGGGATCTATCTTAACATATATATGACATGTACTCATCTATGTTTCTTGCCAGCTTAAATCTCACATTCAATTACCCAGCTCATGACCCAGAGTTGGCAGTAATAGTATTCGCCCCAAAGATATGTCGATACCATCAACACAGCAAGACCTTCAAGATCTTCTCTTATCACCAAACCTCGAAGTGTTTTTTTACCAGAAGAAATGTGACAGATTATGGATCGAAGTTCTCAAGGACTACAACAACATCTGAACATGACCGTGAATCACCTAGGGAAGGACAACACGACAACAAGTGTATTGAGCATGACACGTGTTGCAGCAAAGGTTCATGCCATGTGCAGTGTTTAATGGTTCTGACGGAGCTAGCATGGTCAAAGTAGTTGCAGCAACATACCCTCATCACGTCGAGAGTCGACACATTAGCATTTCTTCAAAGGGAATTCCGAGTCAGGTGAAGGATGGGGATTTGGTGTGTTGGAGAGATAAAGCTGTAGCCTGGCAGTAGTGAGGTTTCACTTATGATGATATTTTTCGAGAACACGACTGACTATGTGTACTAAGAAATGAAGAAGCGACGTGGGAGTGGATGTAGGAGGCGTATCACTCTCAACTGATGGTTAATCCCAGAAGCACAAAGACGTCCTATTTCTCATACAAGCTTGCAATAGTAGTCAAATGTTTGATTAAAGATTTAATTACTACTTTAATCTAGTAAAGCGAGACTTGTAAAAACCAAATGTATGTAGATGTATAAAAATATATGTATTAAACCAATAATCATATTTGAAATTTTAAAAAATATATGTAAAATCGAATATTTTTTAATTAGTGACTAGTCATATGATTACTTGTCATTCTTTATTGCACGATCCTTCCACATGAATATCGTCAACCTTGATATCATTCTTAATAATTTGATTGAGACTGAATTTTTTAATAAAAAAACTAGCTTTAACAAGGGTCCGAATTAACCCAATGATAAGTAACAACCACTCAAAATGAGCATAAGTCCCCAAGTAGTAGTCACTTCCATATGGACCTATGTATGACATGTTATTGAAAAGATTGTAACATACCACAATGAGAATGTCATTTTTTTACATGGGGGACTGCGACACTCAAGAACTCAAGAACACTCCCACGTTAATAACTCACAAGAAATGACTTTGATTATAGGGTTTTTATCAGTTGTGCCCCTCTGAGATATTGTAATTTCAGTTATGCCCCTCCCTTTTTAGGAATATCAGTAGTGCCCCCAAACTTCTTGGTATTCTATCACTTATGACCCTCCGTTACTTTAACCGTCACTGAGTCGAACTTAACCATGGTTTCTTCAAACAATGGTATTGTTAAGAGGGGTATAACCGTCCACCCATCTTCTTCCTCCCTTCTCTTCCTCATCTACAGCTCCTCCCTCCTCCACCTTGAGCTCTCCTACAGCCTCCCCCACCTCCATCGTCATCCTCCTCCCCCTCCGCCCTCGTGGACCTCCCCCGCGCCTCCCCTCGTCGGCCCCCGCACCGTCGGGATTGAGATTCGTTAAAATTAGATTCGGAAACAAAGCTTGAATTAATTCCAGTCCATTATGGCTGCAGATGGACTGTTACAAATCACAAATGGAAGATGAGTGATCCACTGTGTGATTGTACTTTAAAACCCATGATCACGAGCAGGTACACCACATGATCGATGCATTCAACTCCATATGACAACTCCACCATAGTACAAGAATATCCAAGCGGGAACACGCTGGGGGCTGAGGGAGGAGCGGGGGGTGAGGGGAGGAGGCGGTGGAGGAGTAGGAGGCTGGGGAGGAGGAAGAGAAGGAGAGGAAGATGAAGATGATGGGAAGGAAGAGGGAAATGGTGAATGACTTTCCAGCCCTTTTTTAAAATTAAATTCCTCTTGTGTCCCCAAAGTTAACGTCCGTTTACGGTGGGTATGGATGACCACTAACTCGAGGGGCACAAGTGATAGAATGCCAAGAAGTTGGGGGCACCATTGATATTCCCAAAAAGGGAGGGGCATAACTAAAATTGCAAGATCTCAGAGGGGCACAACTGATAAAATCCCTTGATTATAAGAGTGGAGGACTGCTACTACTTGATATCTTTGGCTTAAGTATTTCATGTGGTTATAATTGAATCCAAACCCAACAAGTTGTTAGGATCAATATTTCTCACAGGGCAATAGATTCAATAGTAGAACCAAGATCCACTAATAGTGGAAAGAGATATCACTATAAGTGAATAATGTAAGAGGTGATGTCATGGCAAATTTTTAAATAAAAACACATAGGGAACTAGTGTATTCATTTAGGATAATGTCAATGCTTCCTTTTCGACTTCCCATTTCATCATAGGACCAAAGATAATTTAACATCTAAATCAAGAGAATTTTACCTATATATCTAATTTACTAGTCTTTGATTATTTCTTATCAATTTGGAAATCATGAAATTTCATCCCATCCTCTTCACTCCTTCCCTTACACTTCCACCCTCATAGTATGGTGTGTTCACCGAGTTGTAAGACTATACATTTTAAGTGTAATTAAGAATGACCATATGATTATTTTAAATGGCTAAACTGGATAACAAAGACCTCACTGTTATACATGTAGATAACCCTGTTATGATCAATATATAAGCATCAGTAACTGGTCCAATTAGTTCACTAAATACATCCGCGTAGCCAAAAATGGCATCGATGACTTCAATTCCCCAATTGAAACCGAGTTGTTCAAGCATTAAAATGTAATGTTCATATCAATTCTCGGTCATAATTGTGATCTAGAACACATTCATCAGGAAAATAGATATCCCTAAACCTACGAGCAAGAGCAAACCAATAATTTTAAGGAAGCTTCACCGTACTTTTTTGAGAACGTGAAAGGTGACCACCCTCGTTAGGTGATCGATCACCTATACATCAAACTAGCAAACCAACTTACATCAACCATGAATCAAATAAAAAATTCTGTGAGCCAAAATATTTTCCACATAAAGACACTCGGACCAAAAAATGCACCATTCCTAACCAAAAACAAATGGCCCCACCCTCTCTCTCCAAGAACGAAAAAAAGTTACAATAAATGACATCCAATATGACTTAATGTTAAATAAGTTGACCTAGTCTATCTTTGCCTATCTCCAAACTTGTCGTGCAAATGGAAACAAAAAGAAAAAAGGTCTCACATCCGCTATCCCCTAATAACAAACAAATGTATGTAGCCTAAATCATGAAAAACAAATGAGCTCTAAACAGAGTCAAATTCCTAAGTAGTACCTGGGAATTACTTAAATACCCAGGTTCTACAAATTGTTTTTTTATTCAAAAACTACAGAGGTGTCGCATGTTAAACATGCGATACATGTAAAGTTTTTTTTACTCAAGAAATGTATATATATATATATATCGCATCTTGAATATGCGATACAGATAACGCATATTGAATATGCGATATTGAGCCTAAATAAGGGCGGCGCCTGTCGGCCTTGCCATTTCCCCGCCCCTTTCGAGTTCCTGCACCCGTGCCGCCCCCGACGCCCACTGCGCCACCCGCGTTTTGTGATCTCCTCCTCTCTCAAAAACGCTCGTTTTGGTCACTCCTAACCCCGCGGAACACTCCTTTTCCGTTGTTTCACTGATTGGCACCGTCCTAGCCGCCCCCGCGTCTCAACAGGGCTAATCCGTTGTTGCGAACAATTGGACTTGGTAAAATGTTTTCTTGAGTTATTGTTTGTATCATATGCATATTATTTTCATTTCTCGAATGTATGACGTTTGATTGTACGTTGTGTCACGTATTAGGTTAGAATGGAGCAGTTGTATTGTATGTGTCATTTGAGTGGCACACTCATGTGCGGATCGTCAACCAACGTAAGGGGGTTTGTGCTGACGCCTAATATGACGTTCGATGAGATGTTGAACTTGGTTTACCGTAAGTTCAACCTGGATGTTGACAGTCAAAAAATCCGATTATTACATCGCATCCCTCGAGGCCCAGGGGAGGAACCATCATTTTCATCTATTGTCGATGATGATGATGTGCATGCAGTTCTTGTGTATGCTCGGACCATTGGGAAATCAATGCCTACCGACATTTATGTTGAAGATGTATATGTGATCGAAGTCCCCACTGTTGTGACTAACAAGGGACCGTCTGTAGTCCCGAGCACACAAGCAGCAATTGTCCGTAGCATACAACCAAGAAATGTCCCAACCATGGAACCCTACTTTGAAACCGATGCGCCTGTAACGGAGCCATGCACGGATCAGGATTTGGGCATGAGTGAGCCGTTGCTACGAGAGGTTAACCGGATGGATCAGGATTTCATCCCTTGGGGGACCGATGATGACCTGGAAGAAGGTAGCGAAGATGTCGAAGATGATCTGATGGACGAGGAGATCCCAGCCGATGAACAAAGCACGCATACTATTACACCCCGTATACCCTTTTTTGGGGTTACAGGGTCAAATACTCGTTCAACTTATGAAGACGACATTCGACGGAAGTCTAGCCTTGATGGTGTCGCTGACGAAATCCGCAAGGGTAGGACGTTCAAATGTAGGGAGGATTTGGTTTACGCTGTGAAGAAGTTCCACATTTTGTCACATTATGACTTCATTGTCAAGGAATCCACCAGCTTCATATGGTCGGTTTTTTGCACGCAGAGATCGAATGGTTGTGTTTGGTATATACGAGGACATTTCAGAAAATTTGATGGACTGTGGGTGATCTCCAAGGTTGGTGGGGCACACACTTGTATAAACCAAACAGTTAATCAGGATCACCCTCAGTTGGACTACAAATTCATGTCCAGATCATTGCTAACTCTTGTTAGGGATGACCCTAATGTTCGTGTATCAAGTTGTAGAGCTCACATCCACGAGATGTACAACTACTGGGTTACAAAGAAAAGGGCTTGGAATGCTCGAAGGAAGGCCATCGGAATCGTATTTGGTGGCTGGAAAAAGTCATACGCTGAGATGCCTTTTCTATTGCATGCAATGAAGGCTGCTATTCCAGGGACTGAAATTGATATTGAATACAGCGACCATCCTGATCCTCGGAAACCGCTATGTCGTAGATTTGAACGATGCTTTTGGGCATTTGGGCCTTCGATTGAAGCATTCAAATATTGTCGGCCTTTGATTAGTGTTGATGGGACACATTTGTACGGGAAGTACAAACAAAAATTGCTCATTGCTTGCGGTATTGACGGGGATAAACATATTGTTCCCCTTGCATTCGGGATTGTTGACGAGGAATCCGCTCCGTCATGGAAGTGGTTTCTTTCGTTGGTACGTGTTAGGGTAATCGGCATGCGAGCTGGACCAATATGTATCATCTCTGGCAAGCATTCTGGTATAAAAGCCGCTATGAAAGATGTTGACGTGGATTTACTAGAACCCTTTGCATATTGGCGGTTTTGTACAAGGCACGTCGCGAGCAACTTCAATAGCGTCTTTAAAAATGACTCCATGAAAGCTCTGGTGCAAGCCGCAACATTACAGACGACACGTAGGAAGTTCGCGTACTTCATGAGGAAATTGCAAGAGTGGAATAATGGAGCAGGTAGATGGTTTTCGACTCATGATTGTCGTCGTGAGCAATGGACCTTGGCCTATGACGGTGGGTATAGGTTTGGTCAGATGACTACAAATCTGAGCGAAAGCTACAATGCAGTTCTTAAAGATGCCTGTTGCTTGCCAATCTCTGCGTTAATTGAGAAGACCTTTTATAATTGTGTGCCATACTTCATTCAACATGCTGAAGAAGCAAACGCAGCCATTGCTTCTGGTCGAAAATTCACGCATTACGCATCCACAGAGTTGACCCGTTGAACCGCAGCTGCGAATGGGCACACAGTAACTCAGGTACAAGTACAGCCGGACATATTATTCGAGGTGTTTACTAGAGCTCGACGGACTTCTACTGGTATTCGCGGGCGCAAACAGTACACGGTAAATTTGATCCAAAGGAAATGCACTTGTAATAAGTGGCAAATATTTCGTATCCCATGTTCCCACGCCATTGCAGTCATTTCAAAACGTCGGGCTGAAGTGGATTCATATGTTGGAGAGTGGTACACCTGGCATAACCAGTTGAAGGTTTATGGAGGGCAATTTTTTCCCATCGGTGATCGTGAAACATGGGCTCCCTTGGATTATCCTGAGTTACGTCCGGACCCAAAGCGTAAACGTGGTAAAGGTCGTCCACGTACAACAAGAATACATAATGAAATGGATGTTAGGGATGTGATTCGGCAAAATACTTGCTCCTTTTATGGGATATTGGGTTACACACACCGTGGATGTCCCAACAAAACCGCAAGGGATTCTCAATCATCCACATCAAATGCGCCGACGACGACCAGGAATAAGAATAAATGTGATAATTGTGGTGGCATAGGTCACAACCGACGTAAATGTCCAAATTCGAGTAAGTGTGCTTCCTTCGTATATTATTAGATTCCATTGTATGTGGTAGTTGTGGTAAATACTTGTTGCTTTTGTGGGATATTGTTGTTTTTTACATTGTATTATCTAACATTGAATATTTAAATTTGCAGATGGATCCCAGCCCAATTGACCCATCTGTTTTGCATCTTCAGGAGCGACATCGTTTACGTCGTGTCTGGGGTGGCGATGTAAGTAATTTTAATTTCTTGCTTCCTTCAATTTTTTTTCCTAACAATTTTCTTGTAGGAATCTTCATGGTTGCGTTGCCGACGACGAGAGACCCATGTATGTCGGATCCCTTTGGATGACCGGCTTCAGCCTTATGTAGTCGAAGCAGGATTTGGATGCATTTCAGAGCTCGAGTTCATTACCCTAGATTGGCGTCTGGTGACCGCGTCGGTTGAACGTTGGAGACCCGAGACGCACACCTTCCACATGGCTAGTGGGGAGATTACCATCACCTTGCAGGATGTCGCATTCATCATGGGGCTACGAATTGATGGGCCTGCGATTACTGGGGAGACGACACCTGGAGCGACATGGGCAGATACATGCGAGGAATTGTTGGACGTTAGGCCACTGCCCGCAGACATCGTTGGCAGCAGGGTGTCAGCAACCTGGCTGTCCACCAATTTTGCAGAATTGCCAGAAGATGCAGACGAGCTGGTAGTACAGAGACACGCTCGAGCATACATTTTGCAGTTGCTTGGTGGAGTCCTATTCACGGACAAGTCAGGCTCGTTGGTATCACTTATCGCTCTACCACATCTGCATGATTTCGAGTACTCTGGGACGCTGAGCTGGAGATCTGCAGTCCTTGCATATCTATACAGACACCTGTGTTTAGCAGCAGATATGGCGACCGAAGAGATTGGAGGCTCGGTCATACTCCTTCAGCTATGGGCATGGGAGCATTTCCCCCACATTGCTCCAGTTGTGAGGAACGGCAGAGAATGGTACGGGCGCCCGTTAGAAGTCCGCTGGGCAACGACGTTTGCCCATCGTAGACAGCCTACACACGTGGTGAGACCTTACCGAGACGCTTTTGACATGCAATCACCCGAGCAAGTAATTTTACATTCACAATTTTTTCCTATATCAACAAAAAAATACTAATCGAAATACAATTTTCGCATTCAGGTATTTTGGACTCCATATACCGATGAGATCCGCGCCTATCTCCCAGCCAACTCTCTTGAAGGCGAACGAATTTGGAGAGCAGAAGTACCGTTGATATACTTCCACATTGTGGAGTATTACTACCCAGACCGTTTCTTGAGACAATTTGGGGGCCTTCAAGATATTCCATGTCGTTGCTCCACCTTTGAGGAACTCCATGCAATCGATTTGAGAGGGAAAGTGCATGTAGATTGGAGGGCAAAACACTGCTTGCATATTGCCCGCTGGGATGAGCGGGAAGATAGAATTGTTCATATCAATCGGTCCAGAGGGATATTCGCGACGCCCGCATACGAGCAATGGTATCGGACCATAACTCGAAGATTTATCGGACGTTTAGATGCAACTCTGGCAAGCAACGTAAGTGCTCCAACTAGAAGTTTGTGGTAAATTAATTAAGAAAACTGCTACAAATTTACCTCTACGTTTTTTCCTTGGATGCAGCTCGCCAAGTGGAGCCGTGTGTACGACATCGGACACGAGGAATGCCGCGAGATTGCGACACAAGCGAAGGCGGAAATGACGGAGTGGCTGTCGTTTCAATTTGCAGATGCGGTCGCGTTACATGATGAGCGTGCTGATGTGGCTAGGGAGGAGGCAAGGCGAGGAAGGGCAAGAGGACGGGGAAGAGGAAGAGGTCGAGGTAGGGTGCGTGAACAAGTGGCAAAACACATGGACTATGAAGAAGCCGCTACGGAAGATGAGAACATTGCGCAAAGAGACTTCTTCACACCTGCCACCGAGCGACCACGGGACGACTTGCCAACGCCTCAGGCACCGTTGAGGCATGGATTGGACGCCAACGAGACACAACCAACTTACTGCACACTAACGCCGCCGCCGATGCCAACCTTCGAGGAAGATGTCCCAGGGCCCTCTCAGATCTACATGATAGACGAGGCGAACCGCCTGTTACCGTTCCATCCTCCTGATTCTACGATTACATACCAGCGGAGGAAAAAGTGTTGGCTTGTAATCATTGTAGTTTTTAATATGACACAAAAATGTAATGTATATTTGTGGACAAGTCTATTTATATTAAATGTTTGGAATGTCTTTCTGGATCACACTATTTATCTGTGTTGTGAATGTCTGTGTCCATAGCCTGCTTTGGTATTTGTCTTTGCATCTTTGAATGCGTGAATGCGATGTCTATTTACATTAGAAACATGAAATTGACCATGCTTTTTCAAGGGTTTTTATGATATGTCGCATGTCACCCATCGAACATGTCGCAAGATGACTAATGGCCAAACCCACAACTTCAAAAGGTCATATGTCCCAGACCTGGCCAGTCATTTTCCAGGGAAATTCCCTGGAAATATGTCGCATATTCAATATGCGTTATCTGTGCGAAGACATGTGAGAAATTCCCTGGCCCAGACCTGGCCAGTCATTTTCGAGAGAAAATCCCTGGAATTATGTCACATATTCAATATGCGTTATCTGTGAGAAGACATGTGAGAAATTCCCTGGCCCAAACCGAGCCAGTCATTTTCGAGAGAAAATCCCTGGAATTATGTCGCATATTCAATATGCGTTATCTGTGAGAAGACATGTGAGAAATTCCCTGGCCCAGACCTGGCCAGTCATTTTCGAGGGAAATACCTTGGAAATATGTCGCATATTCAATATGTGTTATCTATAGCGCATATCCAAAATGCGACACATACGTAGTTCCTGGGTAAAAAAACTTCAGGTGTGTCGCATGTTCAACATGTGACACCTCTGTAGTTTGTGAGTAAAAAAAATATTTTGTAGAACCTGGGTATTTACGTAATTACCAGGTACTACTTAGGAATTTGACTCGCTCTAAACATATTCGTCATCACATTAGCTCTAAGTTGGAGCCACATGAAGATATTTACTCTAGAAAACGCATTTGTGTCCCATATCAATTTACAATCCCTGAAGAGATTCCCATCATCTTAGGGCTAAGACATAATGAGCATCTTATATGCCCTTCTTACTGTGAAATCTCGTTCGTCCCAAGCCCAATGGACTCGAAGTATTGGGAGGAATCCCCCACCTCAGTCAACTTGTACATCAAACAAATGTAATCATAGATCTATTATTCTGAGAAAATAAAAGAGTAGTTGTCCAACCACCAGACCCGGAGCGACAATCTGCCATTAGCGCTTCCTCATTTATAGCTAGAGCGAAGAAGCATCACGGGAAGTGATTGCAAAAGGGCACCTCCTCAATCCAGTCATCTCCCCTAAGGCTCCTTGTAAACCATTAGGACCACAAGAGCTATCCACATTCAACTCGCACATAACAACCCATATCTTCTACTCGGAGAACATGTTGATCAAACAGTGTGCTTGCTCAAGGCTCAATCTACTAATGCTCCTCTCCACTTTCACCAACCTGCATTTATTCTATTAGTAACATCTCCATCAATCTCCCCATCATGTTACAAAATAGATCCCAAGTATCTAAAAGAATCTCGATTCTGAATGTTATCATCACCGATCTTCACCCCGATTCCTTCACCATTGCTCCATCAAAAGTGCACTCAATATATTCAGTCTTAGCCCTACTTATACGAAAATCTTTAGTCTCCAATGCATGTCTCCAGACCTTAAGCTTCTCATTTACTCCATCTCTAGTCTTATCAATCAACACAATATTCGAGGTGTCCCTGATGCATGGCAAGGGTGGAGGATGCATATCATATTTTCTTTGGTTGTAGGCACTTGGCAGAGGTTTGGAACCATTCTTGTGGTAATGGGGTTGCAACGGACATGTCTACTTTCTGAGAATATATCGGGATGAGATGGAATGGCACCGACAAGGAAAGAATGAAAATCATCGCCGTGGTTTGGGCCATTTGGACAACCATGAATGATGTGGCCTTCCGGCAAGATTGTTTCTATGTTGAGAATGTGTTGGCTCACGCCAATGTCCTGAGCGACAATTGGGAAATGTAAAGTGATGTACGAATATGGGTGGTAGTTATGTAATAACTTTTCAGTGACATATGGCGAAGTTTTCGAGCACACACCTATACGGTGAAAGCCCTTTTTCTTTAATCAATCAACACAATACCATCAGAGAATAACTACACTAAGGTATCTCATCCTGAATGTGACTTGTCAACTCATCCATAATCAAAGTAAAAAAGAATGGATTCAAAGCTGAATCTTGATGCATACCAATGCTGATGTCAGAAATCACCAACATGAAGCAAAAAATCATCCACCTTCCTACACAATAAAAATAAAAGCCATGCCACCCCAATGAAGATCTTCATTCTCAAAATGATTTTCGCTCCACCCAAGTAGTATATCCCCAAAGGTAAGCTGTCAACCTGATCCCCTATAGACATCTCCAAATCCTCATATCACAATGTTCCAGCTTATGTTATTGTAATAAGGCAATCTCTAACCACCACTTTGATAGAAACCATCTCCACAACAACCTACTCCATTAGGGAGACAACAACCCCCACACCAAGGAATGAATATAAATCTTTATGCAATTTCCATATGCATACCATGCTTGGCTACCTCAGGACCTTCAAAGGAAACCGACACCTACATCTTAGACAACTAAACCACAACTCATGTGGATTCACATACGTCCTCAACATTGGAAGATTCCCCTACAATAATCCTAAAGTCTCCTCAATGAAATCCTACCACTAGTTGTACTTACCAAGGTAGGGAGATACTAGTGCACCGAAGTTGCCACTAGGTAACCCTCTGGTGAAAGTCGTCCCACCTTACCTACAATTTCCATATGCATACCATTCTTGGCTACCTCAGGACCTTCAAAGGAAACCAACACCTACATCTAGGACAACTAAACCACAATTCACGTGGAATCACGTGTCCTCAACATTGGAAGACTCCCTTGCAATAATCCTAAAGTCTCCTCAATGAAATCCCAACACTAGTTGCACTTGCCAAGGTAGGGAGATGCCAGTGCATCGGAGTTGCCACTAGGTAATCCTCTGGTGAAAGTTGTACCACCTTACCTCCATCACTCTATGCCTCCACAACTAGTGAGTTTTCTAAGTCATAAACTACATTCTCATTCTTTACAACCATCTCTCACGTGAAAGCTATAATACCCCAACTTGAAGAAGACCATTGTTGAAAGCATAATACTTAGGTTCTCGTCAAAATTCACTACATCATCCACATAGTCAACTACTGATAACCTATTGGAGACCCGCAACGGATCCAAGAAGTGCAAGCACCAAAATCTAGACATATACATCTATCCTCAAAAGATTAGTCCTTAAATGTAGATGCTACAATTGGTAACACACAACCCCTTCTACTACCCCTCTTGGCACCAAAAAATATCAAAATTGCGGTCAAGCCACCGATGCAGGTCATCGCTTTCCAGATGAATGATAGCACCAGAGAATGAGGCCCTCAATCTCTCATCAATACAGACCGGTTCATCCTTGAAGTCACCAGTATCGTCCAACAAGTCTCCACCCATACACCCTTCAATGCTAATCAGCCAAGCCTCATAATTAACCGGATTGGTCTTAACCCTCGCTCCTATGCCCATATGTACTCTTTAAATGCCGAAACATGTGCATAGACTCAATTAGACGATCGATTTTCCTACAACAAAAACAAATCAAAAGATTTGCATGTGTTCTGGCAAAGCGTCCTTGTTCCCCGAAGTGAAGGTACCTCAAGTTGCGGTTAGCATGCAAGGCAACTTTCAACATACCGGATTTGGAAGCATCCGTCTTGAATGGGATTGGGCAACCCACTATAGCCACTTTCAACCTCCTTGTTCAAGCCAACCACCTCCATCCTTCACATTCAGTTGGTGACCCTCACTCCCTTCCCATCCTCCACAGACAGAGAGCCTACAATGCCTTCTCTTTCTCCAGTTTGACCAATTTCACCTTCTCTCTATCCACATCTTTAGGATTCTATCATTATCAAGAAAGTATTAAAAGACCATAATGAGCATATGTTCCACTTCTCTCTTTATTTAGATGAATAAGAAAAAACTAGCTAATTCATCATAGAATTGCTTGGTAGTATGAGACTACTCCAAATTTATACTCCAACTGGTAAAATTATTCTAATAGAAAATTAACCCGCAATTGAAATAGGATTTCTTTGTACGATCATCTAACATTAACCCAGTCTACCTTCTTATGTTCATTCTTGGATCAAACTATTAATTGCGATAAAAAAGAAAAAGTAGAATGATTCATTCCCTCTTATAAGCGGTCAAGAAATAAATGTGTTAAGAATAGCGAATAAACTAGAATTTTAACAATGCGGATTAGTAAGTACACATCCAGTTCAATATTCCATGTGACTCATCATGAAATGGTAGTGGCAAGAGTGAACCATGATCAATGCGTAAAATACCGACAAAGAAAAAACACCAATTTGGCAAGCTCACTAAGTATCAGAAGAAGGAATAGCATATATTTGTTCCTCTGCATAAAAAAAGAACTTATCATGGGATGCAACCATCTATCTCGGGATGCAAAATTCCTTCCTCATCCATGGCAATTGAAATCTTACAAACTCATCATACATGTAATCCTCAAAGCCCTTTTTATCCACAGTCACTCCCCCTAATGTTCTAAACATCTAATTTAATGTACCACAAGAGTTGCTTCTCATTGACATACTTATGAACGACATCATAGATAAAACAGATTACATTTGCAACATAATTTTCTAAAGAAGCGTAATTCAATTTCATCATAACCAATTATCCCTTTTTCATCCCGAGCACCCAAACTCCCACTCAACAGAAAAAAAAACAATTCACAAATTCATGACTAAAAAATATTCCTAAAAACGGAAATCAAACCCAAACCTAACCTGCAACGTGAACAACCTGTCTTCGAACTGAACCTCCTTTGTCAGGAAGTCCGCGCCAATCGTGGCCTTATACTGATTGCTGAACTTCCGGTTCACATATCTAAATGCCTCATATTAAGGCCAAAACCCTAAAGTTCTTCAAAATCACAAAAAAACCCGATTTGGAGGGATACTGATTCATCAAGGACGTCTTTCCGACCCTGCAATCACCAAATCGACCAATCAGACTCGAATCCCTAGGTACCCGATAGAGAGAAACGCAAATTTTGGAATGGGATCGAGAGATCTCATCTCACCCGCTGTCACCGAGGATTATGACCTTGAGGAGCATCCGCCGACGAGAAGCCATCGATCAGAAGCAGATCGAGGAAAACCTAATTGGGAGAGTGGGAGTTTGCAACTGGAGCTATCGGAGCACCGCACGAGGAAGAGAGAGGACTTGAAGAAACGCGAGTGATCTCGTCTCTCTCTCTCTCTGTCAGAAGATACAACTCACATCTACAAGACAGGTCCGGTTCGCTTGTACGAAATATGCACCTTTATAGCGTGGAAGGATGACCCCAACTGCAAATCGGGAAAAAATTGGGGCTGCCGGAGCTAATTTGGCTTTCAGCCTCATTTTTTTATTTTTTAAAAATATTTTCATAGAACAAGTAATTTTAATAGTTTTAAAATTATTGTAATCGTCCTGTCTAGACATAGGGCACGGATATGGATATATGTATTACCATATCTTTCTCTATTTTCTAATATGAATACGGATGCGGATACATATATTGACAGATATTAAACTATCTTATCATATCCTTAAAATACGGATACGGATGTTAAATAGATACTGATCGCACACGAATAATGTTAGAAATACTCTATAAAATCAACTTAAATATATAAGAATTAGATGGAAAACACATGATATTAATTTATTAAATGTGTTCGTATAATAAAAATTATATAAATATGGTGAAAGGAGGTAGAGAATTATGTTATATATGGTTAAAAATAAATCTATGACTATATTTATATATGAAAACGGATATACGTATACGGATGTTTGCGGATAGCAAAACGATATCCATATCCGTATCCATTTTAAAACGGATAAGGATACAGATGTCAAAATCTATATAAAACAGATACGGTGACGTATCGGATACGGATATATCCTTATCCGATTGCATCCCTACATAGGAGTCTCTTTTTCTGAAGAAATTCGAATGGTATATTAAAGGGATATATATATATATATATATGAATATATATGGTGGTATTTTTCAAAAAAGTAAAATATTGTGGAAGATATAAGCCCCGGTGTATGTAAAATTATATGCATCTTGATGCAAGCTCCCCATCCTCTAGTTATAAATGATGATGGGGATCTTGCACCAAGGTGCATGTAATTTTACATGCACCGGAGCTTATGTCTTCCCCGTTTTTTTACTTTTTTGAAAAATACCATCATGTATATTCATCTATATATCCCTCCAATATGTCATTCGAATTTCGTCAGAAACAGAGACTCATATGACCTCAATCTAGAACAGGTAATTTTAACGGCCTTAGAATTGTTGTAATCGACCTGTTCTAGATGGAGAGCATAGGAGTCTCTATTTCTGACGAAATTCAAATGGCATATTAAAGGGATATATAGATGAATACACATGGTGGTATTTTTCAAAAAAGTAAAAAATTGTGGAAGATATAAGCCCCGGTGCATGTAAAATTACATGCACCTAGGTGCAAGCTCCCCATCCTCTCTTATAACTAGAGGATGGGGAGCTTGCACCAAGGTGCATGTAATTTTACATGCACCGGGATTTATATCTTCCTCATTTTTTACTTTTTTGAAAAATACCACCATGTGTATTCATCTATATATCCCTCCAATATGCCATTTGAATTTCGTCGGAAACAAAGACTCCTATGGCCTCAATCTAGAACATGTAATTTTAACGGTCTTAGAATTGTTGTAATCGACCTGTTCTAGATGGAGGGCATAGGAGTCTCTATTTCTGATAAAATTCGAATGGCATATTAAAGGGATATATAGATGAATATATATGGTGGTATTTTTCAAAAAAGTAAAAAATTCCGGAAGATATAAGCCCTGATGCATGTAAAATTACATGCACCTTAGTGCAAGCTCTCCATCCTCTTATGGAACTATATTATGTCAATCAAAGTTTCGTACGAGACAGAAATTTCTACAGCCTCTATCCAGATATTGTTGATTTCAGTAATTCTGCGACCGTTAAAAAAATGAATTTCTGGATGGAGGCCGCATGAGTTTCTGTTTCATGCGAAACTTGAATGACATAATATTATAATATAGTGATGAATTTTCACAGATTCATTTTTTTTAAAAAATAGATAGGAAAAATAGGGGGTGGAGTCAAGTTAGCTCCCCTACGTACAACCTCATTTTACCCTTACAAATTAGTTGGTCATATGTGTGTGTGCATTGCTTACTCCTTTATTCCTCTCACTAACTAAATAAGAATGATGAATTAATCACATTTATTCTTAATCCATCCTAACTCATTACCCCTTATCCATCCAAAAGTATTTTCCAGAAAAAGTTTAAATTTTAGAAAGTTTGGATTTAATTCAATTTCGATCGATGAAAATTGTGTTCATCGACTCAACCTATCTTTTTCAGATATTTCATTCGATTTGTTTAAGATTCTTTTAAATATTCAAAATTTAAATAGTGTCCATTTATTTAATCTATTTTAAACTAGGATTTGTAGTCATTTGATTTATGTAAATATCAAGAAAAATATGTATTCATTTGGAGTATGTTCGAAGGAAGGATAAGAGGGGATTGTTTCTCATTTGTGATTAGTATATATGAACGAATTTGTGTGGATCAGATGAGATAAATGTTAGTTTATTCTTAATGCTCTTTTTATTGAAAAAGTAAGTCATTATAGTATGGTTTAATTATGTTATCTAGTGCAATAAAGAGGGATTACATCGAAATAGGAGATAAGCGGGCAACAAGCTGCGCCGCTAATCCTTTTTGAATTGCAAAGCCAATTCTTCTTAAAACTATATCCATAAATCTATGAACTATCACATTACTACCCATGACTTTTTGGATCCTCTTCAAAATCTCAACCGCTTCTAGCTCTAAGAAACCAAAAGTATCAAAAGCAAAAGGGATGAAGGCGTGATGATTCTCAATGCACGCTTTCTCGTGCTTCATCACTTTTCCTGAAGCAGCTTTGAGGGCGACATGACATGTTGTGAATGTCTCACCCTTCAACTCCACCGGTGGAGAAACTCCTGTCAAGTCTACACAAGCATGTTTTCCTCCGATCCATCCAAAAATCAAAATATCAGCAAGTCTAAGTGTGGATCCTGCGGACCAGCTAAAAAGTTCATAAGCGCCTCTTTCTTATCAGCAACACCTGCACGTCTGAGTACATCAAATAAAACATCCTTGACAAGATCATGTCTGTACTTAAAATCCGGAAGCTCCCTGTGATGAATTGCATGATCGCCAAAACTGCAGATATGGTTGTTCAGTTTAATAATTAATGTATGATTTAGGAATTGATTTTTGGTTAGCTTCATGTATAGTCATGATCATAGACGTCTTTATCTACTTCTTTTCGATTAATGACCGCCATACGCGAAGTTTGCTAAAATTATAAAATGTAGATAGTGATTCTTGTAAAAACATAAGTTAGACAAAGTCCATACACATATAACATAGTGAAAACAAGATAGGAAACCGACCACAGTTGTATTGTCATAGATGAAATACATATATGATGGGAATATATTTCATGTATCGATCAAATAGTGGGAAAACACGAAGTTGATAATACATCATGCACGGTATGCCAAATCCAAGGTAACTACAATCATAGATTAAATCCAAACGCATTAAAATCAACCACAAATACATAGAGAAATTCTGTAAATTTGAAAATGTAGATGTGCTTCGATATCTAATCATATACTATAAGCGAGCCAATACTAGAGATATACGCAATTTCTTCTCTTGTCGCTCTCTTTATCTTTTTTATTTCTCTCTTGAATTGGTGCTTTTGATGAAGATCAATGATCTTTAATATAGGAATGAACAAGACAATACATGTGAGTGCATGCAATCTAATCCTTTATGACTAGTGTACTCATATTCCATGAAAGTAATTACTCATCAATCAAATTAGGATTATCATTCTAATTTGGACTAATCAATATACTATTAAGGTTTAGATTCCCTCGTTGAAGAGAATCCACCCAACAAATCTCTCCTCACCAACATTGTTTAAACTGCTACAACATGTGATAGAGCATTATTTCTCAATCTTACTAATCTAGAAATATCTATAAAAAAATTGATTGTAGGGTTGAGCAGGGTTGGGTTGGCCCAACTCGGGATACTCCTCCTTCCAGCCCTCCTAATCCTCCTCACAGTTTACTATTCACAGGATACCCCAACTCAACCCAACCCTGCAACCAAACAAACCCTAGGGTCAGGTGGGCCGAAAGGAAAAAGGTGAAAAAAAAGGGAGGGAGAGGGGGAGAGATGGGTTGGTTCCTACTATTAAAAAAGAGGAAGACCAGTGGACCATGTCTTTTGAATTTAAGCCCAAGAGAGGATAGTACTGCATTTTTGGGCCCAGTGGGCCGAATTTAAAAAAAGAGTGAAGGGAAAAGAAGAAAAAGTGGCCACAGTTTTTTAAGCTCAATTTTGGGCATGTTCTAAAAAAAAAGTAAGGAGGTTTGTTTTGAAAAAGCTCCATACAATTAAAAAGGCGTACTCGAGGAGAAAGAAAATGAAAGATGAGCCGGCTAAAAAACCGGGGGGGGGGGGGGGGTTAGCCCAGAAAAAAAGAAAGAGAAGACAAAAATTTGAGATCGGCTTATTTGGTTTTTGTCATCTTCATGTCTTCTCTCAACTTTGTCGATGCCATTGATTTCTGACAAGTATGGGAGAAAGGAGGAGTATTGTGTATAGTTATAGGCCGGAATCATATTCTCCAAGCCGGTCAGACGTATGACTCTATTGTTTAGTTTCAGACTCGATGTTCAGTTGTTTCCGACTCTTTAATTCAACACACACATGTATGCGATTGTCAATTTTGTGGTCCCTCATCTTTATTTTTTTGGTTTTAGAGTTTTCATGTAATACATAGGGACTCCAGAGTAGAGATCTCATTCCCTATGTCATGTGGGCTAAGGTTATCATATGTTTCATATAGACTCCATAGTAGAGATCTCATTCTTTTGAGCCAGTATGGGAGCGACCCAATTCTCTGACGAGGAGACTTTTCAGACTCCATTCTCCAGTGACCGTGGACTCCGACGAGGATGTCTCCATGGTTTTCCAACTCGGTCGTTTCAAAGATGGAGTACTTGTTCACATGATGTGACAAACCAGAGTTCTCTAGGTGGAGACTCATTTCCAGTTGCATTGACTCTGACAAGCGCACTACATAGCACATGCTCTCCGATGAGGGGATTCAGTTTGACTCACACTCATGCCCGTTCGTTTTCCCTCATCTGCACGACATGAGAAGCAACGTCCTTGACAACAACCAACAATCGTGCATGTGTTGAGAGTTGATATTGTCTGTAGTTTTCTGTAGCGTAAATTTAAGACTTCTTTTTGTTTGTCCAAGCTGAGCATAGCATTCTTCAGCTTGAGAGGGAGTATTGGAGTATGATGAGTATGTGTCATTTATGTGGTAGATGGGTAAATGGATCCCTCCAGGATCCATTTATTACATCCAGTTGTTTAGTCACACATCGATCATCTGTAGGATGTGGACACTCGGCGAGGGCTATATAAGAAGCCCCTCACATTCTATATCAGTTGAGAGAAAGTGAATAAACACACAAGTCCTATGCGACATTCTCCCGTAATTTCATCATTCTTCTTAGGAAGTAGGATTCCACGTAAAATACCGATGTTCTTCTTATTTATTTTTCTATCTATGATATTTACTTTCGCATTCGTATTTTCTAACCTTTATCGATGTTGAACTTTGCAACCAGAAATCCGCGACCTGAATACGACAACAATCATCATCATGGCTAGAAAAAAAATTCGAGTTCCAAATGGACAAAAATATATTTACAGATAACCTTCTTTTCATCTTTACAGTCAATTCTTTCAGCGTAAATTTTTTTAATATGGATGTTCCAAGAAGAGAATCTATCTGTACGTCATCCGAAAGGTCTTTGTATATACTATCTTGCTCACATTAATTTGCTCAACATACCTTTGCTTCAAATTTGTAATCAAGAAGAATATTAGCTGCCTTGATGTCACAAGGAATGATCTTAGGATTGCCTGCAAAAAATGATCAGCATCAGTAAAAAGTAGGATACTAATAACAATTTGTTTCAACTCTACATGTAACTATGATAATCTCTATATAACAATAAGGAAGATCAAAATTATCAAAACAATTATGTTAATATTGAAGGATCCGAGGATTAGATGGATTCTAATGACATCGAGCAGCTCGATTGGATCGTCGAGAAATGAGTCTTACAATCTTCGAGAAGGTAAGCCAATCCTCTCGCTGAACCTGCATCAATCTTCACTCTTGTAGATTACTTCATATGTAACGTCCTGAGCTTAGCTCCCCAGTCCATTATCAAGGAAAACTGATCCCGACAACATGTTGGGTTCGAATCCAAATGGATCCGTTAACAACCACCTAAAATGCTTAAGTTCAAGTTGTCAAGTAGTAATCCCCACCACTTATAATCCTCTCACACTTTGTGAGTTTTAGATGTGGGACTATGTTTGGGGTTGGGATGCTACAACCTCCCCCACTTACATTCGCAATGTCATCGTTGCGACATGACTCATCACTTATTCCCAGTGGCAGTGACGGTTGCACGCTCTGGGTAGCCTTTTCCTCCAACCTCTTTGTAGGGGCGGCTCCACCTCTCGGGTAGCCCTTGTCAATATTGGAGGGAACATGACTCTGGTACCATTTGTAACGTCCTGAGCTTAGGTCCTCGATCCATTATCGAGGAAAACCGATCCTGACAACTTGTTGGATTCGAATTCAAATGAATCCTTTAACAACCACCCAAAATGCTTAAGCCCAAGTTGTCAACTAGTAGTCCCCACCACTTATAATCCACCCTCACACTTTGTGAGTTTTAGATGTGGGACTATGTTTGAGATTGAGGTGTAACACCATAGTCGGTCGCCCTTTCACACGACACATAATTCATCACTTAAGGATCAAAATCAGCATCAGGTTTATCTAATTAACACTGAAACCTTCTGAAATATTGAATATTACAGAATGATCAGGAGAAGTAATTTTACCATGCAAATGGAAGTCCAGAGTGTTGTTGGGGACAAATTCACAAACAAGCAGCCTCTTGCCCCCATCAATGCAGTAGCCAACCACCAGAGACCAGATGCCGGTGATGCACGCGGCTGATGATCTCGACCTCGGCCTGGAACTCGCTGTCACCCTGCCCGCCTCCTGATCTGAGCTGCTTGACCACAACTTCCTTACCATTGGGAAGCACCCTCTATGCATATCAGAATCCACCCTGGCTGAGAAGATTGGCGTCGCAGAATCCTTTTGTGGCATGCAGGAGCTCGTCGTATGTGAGCGTGCTCCTCGTGAGGCTGAGCGCCATCTCGAGGGGTGGTTGGCTGAGCGGAGTGTCGGAGCTGGAGTAGTTGGATCCATAACCTCCATTGCTGCCTTGTACGGGGGGTGAGTTCCCCACATTTGAGCAGACGTTGATGGCGGAGCGGAACATGCACACATGATCAATCATCGCAAGCTTGAAGACATACGGATTTACAAGGTTAACCCATACCCGAGATATATCATTGAGCGGCAACCATCTGTTTTCATTATGTGGAGAAAGAAGTATACAGAGGATACATAGAGCCCTAATCCTATGGAGTTCATATACTACTCAAGTATAGACGGATCCCTGACAAAAATGGATCCATATATCTGACTATAATTAAATCCATATACACGAATACATAGGATACAGAAAGCCCCAACCCTAACGAGTCCCACGTCTTGTTGGGATACGATATGAAAGGAGGTGAAGCATATGACGGTTCGAGTTGCACGGGATTAGGAGGGTTGGATTTCAGATTGGTTCAGACTGACCCAACCCAATGCACGCCATCGGTTCCTCTCAATTGTGCTTAATAAACCAACAACTACATAGTGTTTATTACACATAAAAATTTTAATAATCACAATGGGAGTCTATTAGACTCTTATCTATACAAAGTGGTAACAATATAAGAGTTTGTACAATTCTGAATATCGCGTGAATCTTTTCCTCAATCAACGAAATTTATCTGGATGCATATCTACCAGCTGATCTTTTGTTCAAATAAATTCTGGGAAAAAAATGGAGAATTTTTCTACGAAACGAATACGATCGATTCTAGCATGCGGCGCGGCACGCAGTTAGCCCTGCCTCATCAGAATCCTCTGCTATCCTTCTTCGTGGCACCGGTTTCCAATTCATGGGTGAAGGCTTCAGTGGTGGAAGTCGACGAATTCTTTCCATAATCGCTGGTCGCACCGTGTTCGCTGCTCGTGTACTCCTGACTGTCGAGGGCCAGCTTCCTGAATCTCTTCATGTCCTCGTTGTACTGCCTGGTATCGTAATCGGAGCCTCCGTAGGAGCCGTACGCAGAGCTGTGGCCTGGCTTGAGACCGTCATTCAGATCGTCGAGAGTCGCGTTTCCTTCCAATGCGTGGACAATCTGACAGTTAAAACAGTTACATGAGTATACATGTTATCATCCTATGTCGTAAAATACCCAAATGAGCCCATTCCTCCAATGAGAAAAATGAGGCAGTACCTGGCTCATACGCGGTCGCTTTCGAGCGGAGTGGCGAACGCAAGCGGCTGCGCAACTGGCCATACGCATCATCTCTTCGGGGCTGTAGTTCTTCTCTAATTTCGGGTCAGCAAGGCCATCGAAATTCCCGTCCTCTAACGCACGAGTAAGTAAAGGCCTCGCCTGCAAAAACATCAAACATAGAATTCTTGAGCACCTATAGAAGTTCCCATGGCAATATGAGAAGCATCGACGACACGCTCAATACTAACCCAGTCAACCAAACTATCATCCATGAAGGAATTGGTCGAATCAACCGGTCTTCGACCCGTAATGAGCTCCAGGAGCATTACTCCAAATGAGAAGACATCCGATTTTTCCGACAACTTCCCACTTGCTGCATATTCTGGAGCTAGATATCTGAAGGCAGTACAGGAGAAATACTTAAAATCCTGAGATGAAGGTTTCTGAAATTTCAGAAAAGAAATTTCGTAGATTTTCGACAGAGCTTACCCGAAAGTTCCCATTACTCGAGTCGATACGTGCGTATTGTTATCGACATTGAACTTCGCAAGCCCAAAATCCGCAACCTGAGTACGAGCATTCACGATCATGCTATGAAAACTTCAAGTTCCCAAAGTACATAAATTTGTTCATAGATGATTTCCTTTTTCACTTGACCACATGAACATACCTTTGCTTCAAATTTGTAGTCAAGAAGAATATTTGCTGCCTTGATGTCGCGATGAATGATCTTAGGACTACCTGCAAGAAGAACCGGTATCAATTACCGCAACAATCAGTATCGAATCGATACGTTTATCGTAGATGTCTTCGAAACAAGAAGCGACAAACTAAAGCGTATGCTAATCTGATTACTGGAATCCAAACTGAGATTAGGAAAAAAATTAAGCTTACAATCTTCGTGAAGATACGCTAATCCCCTCGCTGATCCCAGAGCGATCTTAACTCTGGTAGACCACTCCATCGTCGGTCGCCCTTTCTCTGCATATTCAAAAACACTTAAATTACGAACTCGATTGCGTCGAGAAGATGAATTAAGTTTAAGTTATAAAGATTAGTACTAACTAAGTAACAACTAATTACAGTATAGTTAACTTAGGATTATATCTATTTTGCGGTAAATGTTACCATGTAAGTGGAACTCCATGGTATTGTTGGGGACAAATTCATAGACAAGCAGCCTCTTGTCCCCAGCAATGCAGTAGCCGACCAGCGAGACGAGATGTCGGTGATGCACGCGGCTGATGATCTCCACCTCGGCCTGGAACTCGCGGTCGCCCTGCCCGCTTCCTAGTTTGAGCTGCTTGACCGCGACTTCCTTACCGTTGGGGAGTACACCTCTGTGCACGTATCCGAATCCACCCTGGCCAAGAAGATTGGCATTGGAGAATCCTTCTGTGGCCTGCACCAGCTCCTCGTAGGTGAACGTGCTCTTCCCGAGACCGAGCGCCACTCCGGCGGACGGTTGGTTGAGCGGCGTGTCGGAGGCCGAGTAATTGGATCCATGACCTCCACTGCTGCTGTAAACTGGTGGAGGAGTAGGAGGAATTTTGATGGCGTGTTCTTGTGGTGGTTGAGCATTGTGCTGCCAATTTTGCACCTGCCCACCATGGTAATCAACTGGAAATAAAATTTTAGATTATTATTTTGCTTAATTGTGATAATTAGAAGTAATTGGAAACGAATATACAATTATATAAAAATCTAAATTATAGAGTTGGACTTTTTTCTGTTTGAAAATATTTCTTTGACCAATGGCTTCAGATGTTATTTGCCGTGTTTGTGTAGAAGTAGAACACGCAATTCAACAACTCTCAGATCAAAACACTGACGTGCAAGATTTGGTAGTCTGATATTATAATAATGTTCTCATAAATGCGAGTAAACTTTTATTTTTATTAAAATACTTATTTTCCATCATCATGTCAAAGCTGGAATAGAGAGGCCGCTGTCTCTGTAATTATTTTTTTTTAAAAAAAAATAACTTCATAAATTGGAGTGGGTGTATCTTACCAAAATTTGACTTGATATAATATTTATATCTCTTATTATTTTAAGAAAATAAGATAAGCAGAACTTTAAGACTGTTGATATGCCTTGAATCATAACCGTCTGACCTAAATTGAAGAACCATCGTGTGCACCTTCTCCTGTCATACAATACCCCAACAAGACGAGGGTCTCGTTGCCTGATCTGAACATATGTGCCCTCCTTAAGGCAAAATTTTTTATGAGCAGTTCTATTTGTATTCGGGTATATGGATCCCTTTGTATCCGGGATCCGTTTGTATGGGAGTAATATATAAACCCCTCTAGGATTAGGGCTTTACGTATGCTCCATATTCTTTTTCACCACATAGTGAAAATCGATCGTTGTCGTCCAATGACATAACCCAGTTACATGCGAACCTTGTAAATCTGTGTGTCTTTATGCTTGCTTGATTGATCTTGTTTGTGCGTGTTTCCACGATTCGCAACAAAAAATCATATAAAATAAATAGTTGGATCTTGATTATTTTAGATGAATGCATGATAAGTATTGAAAATTCGATATACACGTAGATGGAACTACACGATTTTAAACTATAAGGTTAGCTTTTCAAATTAGATTTTGCAGAAATATAAAATTTAGAGGCACATCAACATATGTTGCCGTCAAGCCACAACAAACGATCTGCTACATTTCGACTTTTAATATGGGATCAAATGCTAATCCTTTGTTATGTCCTATTTAGAATATTTTTTTCTTTCGTACTTCACGCAACATATATGGAATGTAAATTTTTTTAATAATAGATCTCGTAATTTTTTTAATAATAAGCCCCATAATTTCGAAGGTCCGGAATATTATTTCATGCAACAAAAAAAGAGCAATTCGAGGAACTAAATTGCAACAAATTCAAATCTATGGGCATAAAAATCAAGAAAATTAAGATATGGACCTTTTAGAGTAGAGGTCGGGAGGGGAGCTCCGCCGTGATAACCACCACCCTGGTAATCATGAGGCCTCCTCTTCTTCCTGCAGCACAGGAAGCACACCCCGATCACCAGAAGCACCACAACCACACCTCCCACCGCTGCACCCACAATCACCCCGGTCGAGGAGGAGCTTGACGACTTCGGCGGAGGCGGCGGAGGGGAAGATCGGGACGTGGGCGGCGGCGGAGGAGATCTGGAGGGAGTTGCCGGCGGCGGTGGGGGGGAGGACGGAGGTGGCGTAGAGGGCGACGGAAGTGAGGGTGGGCTGTCCGGTGGTGGCGGGGACGACGACGGAGCCGGTGGTGGCGGGGATGACGACGGAACCGGTGGCGGTGGTGAGGAAGAAGGCGGCGGGGGAGGGGCGGAGGATGGCGCTGGAGAGGAAGGGGGTGAGGTGACCGCCGGAGGAGGTGAAGGGGAGAGAGCCGGAGAAGAGGCCATTGTGTATATTGGTGCGGTGGTGCTGAATTGGAACGAGGGAAGAAGAGATGTTGCAGGTCATGTATTTTAATCACAGGGAGCCGCGTGTAATTTGACTTTTCTTGTATGGTGTTTGAGTTTGATCAGTTCTCGTTGTTGTACAGAGAGGGAAAGGTGCGAGGAAGGAAGCAACCAAGCGGCGACGGTGCTCGACTGTTTACAGCTCACCCTTCCCAACCTCACCTCTCTTTGAATAAGGACTGGGGAGCATTGGGCCCGATCTAGTCCATGAAGCTGACCCATTAGCTCGATCCAGCCCACAAACCCGATGACGAGCCTAACCTCAATATATGTTGGGATATTTACACCCATAACCCTGAGTAATCTCGTAATTACCCCAGGAACCCTGCGCAAGCACGAATTACACCCAGAACCCCGAATAATGTTTAATCCTTACATTACATAACCCTGAGTCAACTTCCAGTATCCGTTATGTATTTTATATTTATACCCTTTAAGTTTCTATTATTTACAAAAAAAAGTCCATTTATCACCTTCCTCTTCCACCTTATCCTCTTCCACCTTATCCTCTTCCTCCTCCAAGCAGCACCCACCTCCTCCTCCAAGCAGCAAGCTCCTCCGACAACCTCCTCTCCGCTTCGACCTCCAAGCAGCACCCACCATCCCAGGTCCCCCGCCCCCTCGTGCCTCTGCCTGCAGCCCCCCCTCCCCCGCACGCCTCCGCCAGCAGCCCCCCTCCCCAGCGTGACTCCTCCCACCCCCTCCGCAGCCCCGGCCTGCCACCTCCGCCTCCGCCTGCCAGCTCCATACCCACCCCCCCTGCGCGCAAGGGTAAAATTCACCCCCTTCCCGCGCCTCCTCCTCCTGCAGGTCGCGCCTCCGCCTGCGAATCCGCTTACCCCCCACCCCCGCACCTCCTCCGCCTGCAGGTCGAACCCCAGGTCGCGCCTCCGCCTGCCTCCGTATCCGTCGCCAGTGTCGAGCGTCAGCTCCGTCGTGCGCCAGCCTCCGTATCCGTCGTCCGTTGAGGCAACTACCGAGGATCTCCTCCTGGAGCTCCTCCCACAAGCGTCCACAACATTTCACCCTTCATCTTCCGGGTTAACATCAGAATCTCATCCTCGTTTCTCTTCTCGAACTCTCCTCTTGTTCTCTGTGTTCCTCTTCGACTTAGATTGGTTTCGATTTCCGATTTTCGCACACCTTCAATACCTCTGCGCTTCCATTCTACCATCCATACCTACCTCCCCGTTCACGATCGGTGAATGATGGTTCGATCCCATCCACTGCTTCCGGTGAGGCATCCCGCTCATTTTCCTTCTGTTCGATTGGATATCAAATATACGTGCTTGAATTAGTTTTCTCTCATTACAAGTATAGATCTGCCATTGGCGAATGGGATTTTTATTCAACGTCTTCTATTGTATTTTGGATCGAGGCCTCGCGTCTCGGGTCATGATTTGATTGCAGGTGCATGTCCATGAACTTGTGTTGGTTCCTCTTCTCTGCTGGTTGGAAACAACGGGAGTTAAGCTTCACAGATCATTAGAGCACTACGCATCCCATCGGAGATCGATATCGAAGCACTCACCGTTGCGGCAATTGATGAGGAGCATCAATCACGGAAGAACAATACACATGAAGCATCGCTAGAGAATCAAGCTTTGAATTTGAGCCACATGTATTCATCAGGTGGTAATCATCGAACAAAATAGAGCCGCCATCTTCTGGATTTTTTATCACTGTCATTGTCGAACGACATCGAGACCTCGCTTCGGAGCTCGCCGTCGATTTGGGATCTGAGATCCAGCCTCTGAAGTTTCATCATGCGAATCTTTTGCTGATCTACTGCACACAAACGCGATCTGTGAAGCATCGCAACAAGATCCTCATCGTCAAAAAGCGTTGAAGCGAGCACCCTTATTATGCATGGATATACATCACAGTCCTGTTCTTCGAAAGGGGAAGATCAACCCTGTTCCAGAATCTATTACAACCCTATGATCTTAAGAAGGAAACCAGAATCTGTTCCAGAATCTGCGCCCCACCAGGTCGGTCACACCCGCCGCCACCCCCCCCCCCCCCCGCTCGCACCTCCTCCGCCTGCGAATCCACCCCCGGTCGGTCGCACCCCCTCCCCCTCCTGGGATCGAGCTCCATGGCAACCCTCCGCCTGCACCCGCGCCGCGGCACAACCCCCGCGCGCCCCGGCGAGCTCCAGGGCAACCCCCCTGCACCCGCGCCGCGGCACAACCCCCGGGCACCCCCGCGAGCTCCAGAGCAACCCCCTGCAGTCCTGGTCGTGCCCCGGCACAACCCCCGCGCGCCATCCGCCTGCAGGTCCAGGCCCGCTCCCTCACCCCCCAGGTCGGTCGCACCTCACCGCACCTCACCCCCAGCCACCCGCAAGCCCGCCTCAGCACGTACCGCCCGCGTACCTTCGTCGTTGCCCATCGCACTCCGTGGACCCCATGGGCTGCAAGCCCACCTCTTTTTTTATTAATCTAAGCCCTTAGATCATGATTGGGTTAGATTAACTCAACTATCTGGTTGAGTTAACGAACGAAACTAACGGAAGGTTATATATGTAAAACGGCGTGGTTATTCAGGGTCCTGAGGATAATTAGTGTTTATAGAGGGTTTCTGGGGTAATTACCATATTACGCAGGGTTATGGGTGTAAATATCCCATATATGTTCTATTCAATGTAACGGAACGGATCGTGACAATAGGCGGAAGCAGGCGACAGTTGATCGCACGACCGACCCTTTACCAAAATATCAACAAATGGCACATAATGAGCAGAGAAAATAATATCCATTCCAAAAAAAATATCCACTCAAAGTAGAGTTCCATTATTACAACTCTAAACTGAAAAAAATTAACTCATCTAGAATTTAAAAAAATAACAACTCGAGAGTTCCTCTGGGCATTAGGCTCATACAAATTACGTTTGTTAATTAGAGCATTGGGTCGGCCGACTGGGATCCAGCTCTTACCCGATCTGTAAAAGTTCGGACCCGACTCGAATCCGATGTATAAATGGGCTGGGCCCGGACCTCATATTTCAAAAATAATATGCTCGGGCCGAATCGGATCTGAACTCGAAATACAAATGGGTTGGACCCGGGCCATCATATTTCAAAATATCATGTTAGAATCAAATCAGGGTCATGGATTTATGGTCATAATACATTCAATATTTCCTCCATCCATGAATAATAATATTATATCATAACAATACATCCAATATTCATGTGTTATGGATGAATTATATCAATAACAATAAATTGGAATCAAAGTGCAACTTCATGGAATCAAAATGGGTGCGGGCTGAGCCCAGCCCGGACCCGAGCCCGATCACACAGGCCTTGGATCGGATCCGAATCCTCAATTTGCTAAAAAAAGCAGGCATCGACCCGACCCAAGGCCCACGAAAAATTGACGGGCTCGGGCCGTGCTTTCTCGAGTTGGGTCGGGTCGAGCCCAATTCTCTGCACTATATTCAAGGTTTTAAAAAATCAAACAGAATTCGTTGGTTGAACCGGTTAAACCAAGAGCAAAAGGGAAAACGGTTCAACCACTCGTTTTTTGTTCAGAAAGTAAAATTCAGTAAAAATCGGTTAAAATTTGGTCGGACCACTTAAACCCGTTTGAACCAATTGAAACAAACCATCAGTTTACCCATCTATTTTTCTGATGAAAAATTTTTTCAATAAATTAACAAAATACAATTTTTTCAGAAATATTTATAATCTAGTCTTGTTCTAACCCATAGTATAATGTCCCTTTATCTCTTCTCATTCACATGTCTCAATGACTCATTATTGCTTACTCCTTCCTGTCATATGAGCATTGCCTCTCTCTTGCCACATTGTGTATGAGATTGTCCACTTATAACAATAATAAACGAATAAGACATTGTCATAGTCATATTATGAGAAGTAATAATTTAACACTTGTCTTTAATTAGAGTTTGAATACTTTAAAATTACTAATTTGTTACATCACATATATGTATTTATATACATTTTACGAAATATGATTATTATGCCGTTCGGAGTTTTTTTAAGAACATTTATACCCCTAACTTTTAAGCATTTTTATTTGTGCTCATATATTTTCTTTAAAAAAATCACAATATCATCCTTATGTTAGTATAAAATGGGAGTATAAGTGTACTAATAAAAGACTATTATTATTGATTTTGTAAAAATATAGGGGGACACAAGTAATTGTGTTAAAATTAGAAGTATAAGTATTATTGGAAAATTTTAGAAGGACGAGTAAACAAATCCTAGAAAGATATTATGCATCATTTTTTTGTATTTATTTGCATGATATTCTAGTATAACTCGATTCGACCCGGTTGAACCGTACGAACCAAACCAACAATACAATAGTTCGATATTTTCTGATTTTTTTAATTGTTAACGCCATCACCGCTTCAATCGATCGATCCCATTGATCCGATCATAAAAGCCAAAAATCGGTACATACCTAGTTTGATGGTACATACCTAGTTTGATGTCCGATTCAATTTCCAAAACCTTGGTTCTACTTATATTGAACCCGTCTTGGGCCTAAAATTGAGCCCATTAAATAAACGGGCCAACTTAGATTGACTGGTCCAAATCCATGAGCTCGTTGTGCCTGAGTACGCATAACGTTCGCTTTCTTCAGTTACAATAATTTCAAACTGTTATTAGATATACTCATAAATCTTTTGATGTAATTCGTCTTTCATTGCATCTTCAATAATCTTTTTTCATTCTTAACTGTTCCTTAACTGTTAAAATGATATCGATATTGATATGACCTTCCCTAGAAATAGATGACGCATATGACCTTTCCTGAAAATAGACGACGCTTCCGCATTATGAAAAAATGTCACCATCATAGATTCACATTATTAGAGCAATAAATTGGGAGCCACTGCCATCAATTATAGTTTTAATATTTGCATAATTATGTGCATGAAATACCGGTCAAACATTGTTACTTCAGTTGAATTGTTTTTTTTTCTAGTTTTATGAACAACTGATATCGCCAAACAGTTCAATCGATCCTATTGGTCGATTATGACAATCCAAAATCCTATACGAAAACCAGTTTGATGTCCAGTTTAATTTTCAAAGCCTCTTGTTGGAGATCAGTCTCTGACGATGAAATGTGGCAAAAAATATACTTTTCCGACTGTTGGATCCTGTGTTGTGGCATGGGCTGCTGTACTTTCGGGAGCCGCTCGATCTTTATTAAGCGGTTCTCATGAATTCGCATCGTAACATTCCAACTTCATACACAGTGCATGTAAAGTGCCGGACTTAGGTCCCCGGTCCGTTATTGAGGAAAACTGGCTCTAACAACTTGTTGGGTTCGGGCCCAAATGAACTCGTTGACAACCACCCAAAATGCTGAAGCCCAAGTTGTTAAATAGTAAACCCACCACTTATAAACCACACCCACACTTCGTGAGTTTTCGGTATGGTACTATGTTTGTGGTTGGGGTGTTACAACCTCCCCCACTTATATTCGCAGCGTGCTCGTTGCGACATGGCACATCACTTATTCCCAATGATAATGGCGGTTGCATGCTCCGGGTAGCCATTTCCTCCAACCTCTTTGTAGGAGCGGCTCCACGTTTCGGGTAGCCCTTTCCACCATCAGAGAGAATTTGGCTCTGATACCATTTGTAACGTCCCGGGCTTAGGTCCCCGGTCCGTTAGCGAGGAAAACTGGCTCTGACAACTTGTTGGGTTCGGGCTCAAATGAACTCATTGACAACCACCCAAAATGCTTAAGTCCAAGTTGTCAAATAGTAATCCCCACCACTTATAAAGCATACCCACACTTTGTGAGTTTTAGGTATGGTACTATGTTTGGGGTTGGGGTGTTACAGTTCCATACCTAAAACTCACGAAGTGAGTGTGTGGTTTATAAGTGGAGGGAATTACTACTTGACAACTTGGACTTAATTATTTTGGGTGGTTGTCAATGGATCCATTTGAGCTCGAACTCAACAAGTTGTCAGGACAAATTTTCCTCGATAACGGACCGGAGATCTAAACTCAGGACGTTACACGCATGATCGGGATTTACCAAAAAATACAAATTCTTGAAGGGATTTAAAAAAAATACAAATTCTTGAAAATCCCTCAATCAAGATCAATCGGCATCTAGACGTGCAGAGGATCCGCTTCCTTTCCGATATACATATACTCCCCTGGCCCTATTTTGATGAGAGTCCACACGGGGTGCAAGTGAAACTTGTGACTTTTCTTCTCCGTTCGATCAGAACACCATTCCGACAGAACCGGTCGGGAATGGAATTGGCCGCGTCTTCCATCCTCCTGGCCGTGCTCGTTATCCTATCTCTACTGGTTCTTCCGCGCGTTCTCCGCAACCGCTATGGTGGCAGACGCCTCCCTCCGGGACCCATAGGCCTTCCACTGCTCGGCCGACTCCCGTTCCTGTCCCCCGACCTCCACCGCTGCTTCGCAGACCTCGCACGATCCTACGGCCCCGTACTGAGCTTCCGTCTCGGCACGAAGCTGTGCGCGGTCATCTCCTCCCCTTCAGCAGCCGCGGAAGTCCTGCGTACCCATGACGCCGTCTTCGCCAACCGCCCCCCTTCGGCTGTCGTAACCATCAGCACCGGCGACGTCGACATCGCGTGGGCACCCAACGGACCCCACTGGCGGATGCTTCGCAAGGTGGCCGTGCGTGAGCTCCTCAGCAGCTCGGTCATCGACTCGTTCGCGTCGCTGAGAAGAAAAGAGCTTCGCCGCATCGTCGACGAGCTGCAGTCGAGAGCGGGCGATGCGGTAAACGTGCGCAACGTGGTCTACGCAGCTTCTCTCAACGTGATCACGAGCATGATGTGGGGCGGCGAATTGGGCGGTGCACTGGAGGAGGAAGCGCGAGAGGTGATTGATGCGATGATAGATCTTGCCGGAGCCCCCAACATCTCGGATTTCCTTCCGGTGGTCGCCCCGCTAGATCTGCAGGGTCTGCAGCGGAGGATGAGAGGTTTGAGCAGCCGGTACGATGTCATCTTCGGCCACATCATCAGGACGAGCAAGGAGATCAACAGACGCGACCCTGACGAAGGTCCCAGAGATTTCCTCCGCTTGTTGTTGGATCTCGTGAGCAAGAGGGACCCTGAAGTGCCGTTGCAACATGACCACGTGAAGAACCTGCTCTTCGTAAGTATCATGCAAGTCCTCTCTTCTTAAAAAAATCTCAATCCAAAATCCTATGCTTAAAATTTCAAGTTCATATCCAATACGTGTAATTTTTTTTTGCATTTTTACAACTATTTTAAAATTTACCGGATCAGATCTCTTATTATTATCGAGATATATATATATGTATGGACTTTCGTGGCCTGGGAGCGGATTGTCTGCTGGCCACCCACAAAAAGGTGTGAATTCATGCGAATCGCTCGATCACGATCGAGCGGCTCCGGATGCACAGGAGACTCTGCTGGCCAGCAGACGATCCAACCTTTGGTGTAACTTGAGTCATTTAGTGATTGGTCACAAGTTTCGATGTTGGGGCGTGAATCGTCAGCTGAAGATCTCTGCTCTAAAGCAGAGATCCGTCAGATGGGGAATGGATGTCTTTGATAGGGGGTCTGAATCGTACAAGCTTGGATCCTTTGCAGTACTGTAGAAATCGGTTGTAAAGAGGGAGGCGACTGAGCCGCTCGATCAAGATCAAGCGGTTCACACAGTAGAGACTTAAAAATACTTCAATTTTGTGTAAATCGCGTGATCTTGATCGAGCAACTCACACGTCGTCTCATCTTTACAGCCGACCGTGCTCAGGATCAGACAATCCTCTCTGTCAATGTTGAGTTGTTTAATTACACACATCATTCTGTGGCCTTCTCCGTAATTTGGCCGCCAAAGCAATTGACTAAGGTTCAAAATTTGGATACCAAAAATATGCTTAATTTTAATATTAAAACAAATGTAATAAAGAACGTGCAAGTATGAAATCCTTCACTACAATATCTTCGATTACACTGAATGGTAACACGAATCAATTCAAAACCTAACTGACCCCATATCATCGATATAGCTTGGATCGTCTTACTGGAGAGTGGATCACGACATATTCTGCAACAGTACCAGCTGGAGCAGCTCGATCAAAGATCGAGCGGTTCGCATGAATTCACACTTTTTTGTAGGCTCGTACCGTGCGAATTCATGCGAACCGATCGAAGCTCCGAGCAGTTCTGCACAATCTGCTGTAATCCACTCTACAGACACTACAAGAAAAATGAGTTGTGGTCACGGAAATTTGTGGTCACGATAATTCTGTGGCCACTAGTTTCTCGTAATTACAATCCGTGGTCAAAGTCTTAATATAAAAGTTGTGGCCACGACAAGTTCCGTAGTCACTTGTAGTGGCCACGGTATATTTGTGGTTAGAGAACTCTTGCGACGAGACTTGTAGCTACGACTACTGGCTACGACGTGTTGTGAACAGAGTCAAATTCTGTGATCACAAATCCCATATTTGTGATCATAATTCTGCCTCACCAATAACCACCAACGGTTTTTTTTTATGCCAAGGGTTAGTGTTCACTTGCGTTATTTGCCAGGACGTGATGGCCGGAGCAACCGACACCACGGCGACGACGGTAGAGTGGGCGTGATGGCCGGAGCAACCGACACCACGGCGACGACGGTAGAGTGGGCGATGTCGGAACTTCTGCGCAACCCGAACGTGATGTCCAGAGCACAGGAGGAGCTCGACACAGTGGTGGGAAGCAACGCCGTCTTGGAGGAGTCTGACCTCCCCAAGCTGCAGTATCTGGATTCCATCGTGAAGGAGACGCTGCGTCTGCATCCAGTTCTTCCACTTCTGATACCCCACACCCCCAGCACCGGCTGCGAGGTTGGCGGGTACGACATCCCCGAGGGGACGAGTGTGTTCGTCAACGTGTGGGCGATACACAGGGACCCATCGCTGTGGGAGGAGCCCCTCGAGTTCAAGCCCGAGAGGTTCTTGGAGCGGAACGGCAGGTGGGATTACAACGGGAAGAGCTTCGACTACTTCCCTTTCGGAGCAGGGAGGAGGATATGCCACGCCTTCGAGTGGAGGCTACCGCAGGGCGCTGATGGCGGCGTCGACGTAGACGACAAGTTTGGGATCATTCTCAAGAAGAAGGAGCCGCTGATGCTCGTGCCGTCCATTAGGAGGGAGCAGTACCTGCATCTGGATTAGAAAGTTTCCGATTAATGAAGTATTATTAGCTATTTGATTACCTAAATAATCTACTGTGATGGAAGAGTGGAACTTTCATTCAGAAGAAGTGATGTTGAATTTATGGTCGGGTTTCTTATAATGTTATAAGCTTTGCTTTGATTTCGCATGCTCTGATATGTAGATGAGCTCGACTACGTTAATGGCTCATAGATGAGGAGTGCGGATCCTCTTCTGTAGTGCTCTAGTGCACTAAGCATGATCGAGCGGTTGTAGTGCATTACAGCACTACAGCACTGCAGTAGACAACTCAAGCCCATAGATGAGTTCGTAGCTAATGGGAATAAGAATATTTTGTATTAGTTTGCAAATTCCCTGATTGATTCTAAGAGGCTGATCGGCTAGAGGGATAAACCCTCTTAATCTATTTTTTCTCACTCCATATGGGTTTCACTTTTTATCTTTTTAAAAAATTTAAATAAATCAATTATTCATCATCAATTCTATAAAAAAATAATATATTTACCATCATATCATATAAAAATTATAAACTACTTCACTTCTATTCACTTTTTCAAACTTCAATACAATTACATCATAATAACTACTCACTTTTTCAAACTTCAATACAATTATATCAGAATAAACACATTTCTAACCCACACCCAGTTTAACTCTCTATCCAAACACCAAAACTCAAAAATAGGTTACATGCTACCAGTTTAACCCACCTAAATCCACATACCAAATCCACCCTAAGGGTGCGTTTGTTGGCGGGTTAAGGCGGGTTAAACTGGTAGAGGGTAACTCATTTTTGGATTTTGGTGTTTGGATAGAGGATTAAACTGGAGGTGGGTTAGAAGTGGGTTTGGGGTGATATGATTGTATTGAAGTTTGAAAAAGTGAGTAGTTATTATGATGTGATTGTATTGAAGTTTGAAAAAGTGAGTAGTTATTATGATGTGATTGTATTGAAGTTTGAAAAAGTGAGTAGAAGTGGAGTAGTTTATAATTTTTATATGATATGATGGTATAATATATTATTTTTTGATAGGATTGATGATGTAAAATTAATTTATTTAATTTTTAAAAAAGGAATAAAATAAGGCCCACGGAAGAGAGAGAAATGTGAGTTAGGGGAGTTTACCCGGTAGCCGAACGCTACCTATGTGTTAATGTTAGATATTAGAAATTTAACTTCAAGATCCACCAGTCTGACATAGCCATGCAAGAAAATACCAAAAAGTACATGCAGGCACGTCACGGCCAAGCTGAACCCAAAATTATGCAAATGAAGCCATCCCATAGAGGAGCTCGGTAAGCTCGATCAAGTTGGAACAGTTCACACAAAATTCGGATTTTTCTTAACCCTTGCAGTGTGAACAACTCGATTTTGATCGAGCAGCTCGAGACTCCACTACATTAAAATTGAGTAAGAGTTTTTCAAAATCCGTCACTAAATTAGTCGTTATTAAATATATAACGCGATATTATTGGTCGCGAAACGAGTTTTCGTAGTCGAAATTAATGATGAATATCATATATGTCGTTATATAATTAGCAACGACCCACCTAGCGACGATATTCGTTGCTATTTTTCAAAATGTCAACCAATCGTCGCTATTATTTTAGTTCGAAATTTCACGACAACTGATTGGAAGTTTGAAAAATAGTAACGAATAAATGTCGCTAGGTAGACCGTTGCTAATGTTATAACGAAAGCTAACATGATATTCGTCGCTAATTCGAGTACGAAAAATCATTTCGCAACGAAAAATATCGTCGTTATATGTTTAACAACGACTAATTTAGTGACGGATTTTGGAAAAACTGTCACTATAACTCAATTTTTTTATTGAGAGTCATCCGAAAGATAGGACGACCCTCATAAGATTGATCCCCGTCAAATGACCCCTTGCGTTGTTGCACCTGTTGTGCTACATCAGAAAACCCGTTCCTTCGAACATCAGTATTTTTTTAGAGTGGAATATTTTTTCATCTATACGTACGCAGTAAATATCCATCAGCTATTGCTAGTCATTACATAGAAACTGATGGAAGACGGGCAACAAGCCACGCCACCAATTCCTTTTTATAATATTTCTTTATTCGTAAAATTCATTAGTTTAATGTCTATTAGCCCGAGATCTGTAAGAGGCAGAAGAGATTTGTTTTCAGAGATGCTAAATAAGTTATGGCATAGTTAAGAAAAAAAAGAAGAAATTGAAATGTTTGATTAGACTTCATAGTTCATCGTAATTTTACATAATTGAATACATATATTACATAACTTTTATTCCACTACTTTTTTACATATTGTTTTTCGAATATTGTTGATATATTACTAATTGATTTTTTTTCATAATAACATGCACCATTTACAATGGGAGTACGAAGTTTACAAAAGAATCGTACCTACGTGTCATATCTTCTTAACATGTAGGGTGGAGCATTAGGCTCCACCCACCTCAACCTTGGAAAGTCCTGCTCGAGTCCATAAATTTTCTGTGGGCCCTGGGTCGGTTTTAGTCCTGTTTTTTTAGTAAATCGAGGACCTGCGATCGATCCAAGGCCTATGTGATCGGGCTCGGGTTCGGGCCGGTCTCAGCCCCCACCTATTTTGATTCTTTGAAATTGCACTTTGATTACAATTTATTGTTATTGATATAATTCATCCATAACACATGAATATTGGATGTATTGTTATGATGTAATATTACTATTCATGGATGAAGGAAATATTGGATGTATTGTGACTATAAATCTATGTCCCCTAATTTGATTCTAACATGATATTATGAAATATGAGGGTCCGGACCCGATCCATTTGTATTTCGGGTTAAAGTTCAGACCCGACCCTACTTCAGCATGATATTTTTGAAGGGATTTTTACCCGACAGATCCTATAAACTTTTTAAATTACCTCTACGACCTTTTGCACAACGTAATTACCCCATTGACCTTGTAAATTACACCACGAACCCTCACGGGCTTCAGAAAGACTACCCGAAGGGTTCATGGGGTAAGAGTTGACAAGTTTATGAGGTTGATGGGAGAATTATGTTGTTTCAAAGGTCGTGAAGGTAATTGACAAACTTTATAGGGTCTGCCGGGTAAAAACCCCATTTTTGATTTATGAGGGCATGAGCCCAACCCATTTATACATCAGGTTCAGGCCAGGCCTGAGCTTTTGCGGGTCGGGTCAGAATCTTTATCCAATACTCCACCCTAATAACATGGTGGCAGAAAACATGAAAAATAACCATAGTATTGAAAATATGATATTCATATTACAAAGAAACGTATAAACTTTAAAAAAATATACATTTCGCTTTAGTTATCGGTAGAGAACGTAAAAATATACGAAATATATTAAAGGTTGATTTTTTAATAAAGCATCACTCAAATTTACAAAGGGAATATGAATTTTACAAAGAGATTTTTCTAAGCATGAAATTGCTCTAATGTTGATTTAAAACCTCATCCAGTATTGATAAAAGAATTGCAAATTTTATACAATGAACACGTAGTTTACTTTAAATCACTAAATATCTACACCGAACAATGTTAATGCCCACATATTTGAAAATTGACTAAATATGGTAATAACAAAACCGGTCCAAAATAGATAAAATTAAAATATTGATTTGAATTACTAAATAAATTAAAAATAAAATATTACTGAAATACCATTTTTGGATAATGTGGACAGACGAAACCGTTACATCTGCATCTAATGGCTAATAGATTCTTGCTCACTTCATGATTAGCACCTGTGGGCAAGGATGTAAACATTTACGAATATATCTGTATTCGATCCGATTTTGATAATTGTATCCGTTTTAAAATGAATATGGTTATTTTTTCATATTCGTAAACATATGTATCAGTATATACGTTTTTTGTATTTAAATATAGTAATGGATTTAATTTTAACCCTATATAACATAATTATATACATTCTTTTACCATATTTGTATAATTTTTATGATACCAACACATTTAGAAATTTATATCATGTGCTTTCCATCCAATTCATATATATTTAAGTTGATTCTATAAAGTCTTTCTAACGTTACTCGTATGCACTCAGTATCCATTTTACATATGTATCCATTTTTTAAGAATATGATAAGATCTTTTAGTATCCGTTAATATTTGTATTCGCATTTGTATTCGTATTCAAAAATGGATAAGGATACGACAATACCTATATCCGTATCCATCCATTTGCATCCCTACGGGTGGGGCAAAATCATTCTTCGTTGAACATTTACCATGCATAAATAACCAAGATCATTCCTAGCCAACTACATAGTCCATATGCATATTAATGCAAATAAAATTCATTGCATACTTTTTAAATTTACTATTTTTTTTAATTTGCAAGACAGTTTTTATTTTTCATAATTCACATAGTTATATTTTTTTCAAATAGAAAAAGGTTAATCTCTATTTTGTAGTTTTGATACGGTGGAATAGCCGCACGGGTGCAAAAAATTAAATTTTAAAACTTTGTTGTAAATTCCACAATGATTCTTATATGGATTTTGATATTTACGTACAGAGTCCTTATAATGAACTAATTTTCATCACAAAGTCGACCCTTGGGGCTCGTGTATTCAAAATTTTACTAAAATACTTAAAATTCCAAAAAAACTAAAAAAGTCTGCAACCTAACCCAAAATCATTTTCGGTGAAAATAAATTCAAGTATTATCACATCATTTAAAATTCAATAATTCTAAAAAATCATTAAAAATATGTAGGTTCCTTTATACATGTGCCCGATATCCAGACTTGTCCTTGCATGAAATTTTGGCAAAATTTTGCTGAAATTTCAATTTCGACGGTACACTAAAATCGAAATTTTGATATGACCATTCGTTTACAATTCTAGGCTGAAATTGGCAAAAAAATCAACGAAATTTCGAAATTGTTTTGTTTTTATCACTTCGAAACGAAATCGAAATCGAGATTTAAATCTCGATTGTAATGCAGGAGATCCATTAGATGAAGACCGAACGACTCCGGAATACGTGACGACCATCCCCATCCCCCTACAAGAGTCGTCTGATCCTCATCCTAACGGATTACATGCATTACAGCAGGAACTGTTACATCAAGATCCGTTTCCTAAGAGCACACCGTTCTTTCTGACCGTCAGTCGAACCAAACAAGTCGGGATTTTTTCCCTGACATGACATCCCCATTACTCAAATGTCCCGTTTGTCGATCGAAGCTTATTAAATGAGAGTCGGCAAACCATTTGTAGATTCTCAATTTCAAATATTTTTATATATTATTTTTAATAATATAAAATTCAGAAAGTTTTCCAGAATAATATTATATATTATGAGGAAAGGGAGCCTACTTTGTGAAGTAGGTAAGTTACCTACTTCACATTTCATTTTTTGCAATTTTTTTTTATTTTTTTTTCAAAAATGCCACCATGAGTTTTCATAATTATATCCCTGTAATATGTTATTCAAATTTCGTCAGAAACAGAAACTCCTACGGCCTCCATTCAGACAGTCATTTTTTAACGGTCACAGATTTGTTGTATGGGATGATTTTGAATGCCAGTACTATAAGTGCGGTGGCTTTGCTCTTTCATTTCTGGCCCTTCCCTCAATCAGGGATAAGACTAGCACCATCCGCGGGAATGGAAAAATCCATCCTCCTACTACTCTCCTATCCTCCTACCCTCGAGTTCCTTGCGTCTGTAAACAAATGGCCTTAGAGAAATAGCGAGGTTAGAGTTAGACTTACATGTTCTGGATGAAGGCTGTAAGAGTCTCCATTTATGATTAATTTTGAATGACATATCAGAGAGGTATAATTATGAAAATCCACGGTAGCATTTTTCAAAAAAAATAAAAAAATTTGCAAAAATTGGATGTGAAGTAGGTAAGGTTACATACTTCACAAAGTAGCTCCCTTTCCTCATATATTATTTTTATGTACAATCGCAAAGGATTTGCCTATCGATGAACCGTTTGACGATTGATATCCTGAGAGGACATTTGGCTATTGGGATGCCTCTTAAAAAAAATCTCAACAAGTCGAGCACATGGAATCCAAGGTCAAGAACGTGTCTCTTTTCATTCCCATGCACTCCATTTCATTCTCTGAATGGGAAGGGGCAAAAAATTTTCTCCAAAAAAAATTCTCCCAAATTTCTCCATAAGTAGAAGAAGTAATTACTCCCAAAAAATAATAGAAGAAGAAGGTACCACTGACACCTTCACCCCAAGCACAGACTGAGCACTACGGAATCCCAACAACAATCTCAGGTAGCACCAAATGGAGAAGAGGTACCAGAGCCTCAAGAAGGCACTCTCCCATCTCCTCCTCCCTTCCACCCTCTGCAAGCTCCCCTCCTCCTCCTCCTCCATCCCCTACCAAGTCCTCGATCCCTCCCTCGTCGGCATCACACGTACCCGCATCCTCGACGACCTCGACCGCCGCCTCCTCCTCCATGCCCCACACCTGCATGGCGACAAGAAGAGAGGCCACAAGGGAAAGACCAGGCTGCCATTCAACAATGCCTACGGTTTCTCGAGCTCATCCTCCGACGTCTTCTCCAGCGGCGAGGAGAAGCTGCCTAGGAGCTTCTCGTCCGACTCGTCCGAGCTGTACTACAGCTCGGTACGCAGCAAGAACGGCTTCACTAAGCCGAGGAGGACGAAGAGCCGGGGCGGACGGTCGGGGTCCCTCGACGACGACGGCGGCAGATGCGTCGCGGTGGTCAAGAAATCAAGGGACCCGTACGAAGATTTCAGGAGCTCGATGCTGGAGATGATGGTGGAGAGGCAGATGTTTGGGGCGGAGGAGTTGGAGGGTCTTCTTCGTCGCTACCTCTCCCTCAACGACTCTCGGCACCATGCCGTCATAGTTAAGGTTTACTGCGAGATCCGTGAGGCTCTCTCAGGCGGTCAGTCCTGTTGCTGATTTGGTCTCTGGATCTCTCGATTCGACGATTACAATCCTCTCGTGATTTCGATTTATTTTATATATGCTGCTGAAATCTCTGTGGTTGGACGTTGTTGAGATTTCACGCCACTCTTGAGACTTGAAGATGATATATACACATGCGTATGCTTATCAACGTTATAAATTTGAATCTGTATTTTCGGTTTTGAGGATCCGACCTAAACATTCAATTTGAGATGATTTCGATATTTCGTTTTTCGAGAATAAATCAATGCTTCAAATTTCGATTCCCGTCGTCATTTCGGTGAGCGATGGAAACGAAATTCGACCAAAACTTCGATCAGTTTTTTAATAGGAGATTTCAAATTTCGGTCAAGATCGGTCATTTCCGCTCGAATTTCGGTCACCCACCGAAATTGAATTTCTATCTATTTTTGCGGAAATTCAATCCCATGGAATAAATCAGCTGAACACGATTGTTTGGTGTTAAACCGATCCGTAAGATATTAAAGGCTATGACACTGTTGATCATATTTTTTATGGGTTTTATTAATTGTATCCCTCTGAGATATTGCAATATCAGTTATGTCCCTGTCTTTTCTGGAATATCAAGTGTGCCTCTACCTTCTTGTAAAATTCACAGTTTTACTCTTCTGTTAAGGTAAAGCAGGGGAATAACTGATATTATAAAAGGACAGAACGATGAATTTCGCAAGAAATCAGGGGCTCTGCTGATATTTCAAAAAAGAAAGGGACATAATTGAGATTACATTATCTCAGAAGGACACAACTGATAAAACCCTTTTTATTTAAATAAAATATTCATACCTACCAAATGATTAATTTGTTACTATCTCTTTTACCTTCAAATCGAGATAACTAAAATAAAAATAGACTTTTCTTATTTAATGCAGTGAATCATTGTGAATAAACAGTTCGTTGGAAATTTCATTTTATTCTATCGTACGTTCACATGTGCAAGATTTGGATGACGAGGAGATGGATGAAGAAATAATCCAGGTCGATTTACAAAGAGTATATTAAAAATATTTTTTCTATTGTTTAATTTAGTTGTATTATACTTATATAAATAATTGTAACCGTCTAAATGTATGGTATGTATAAAACTTCACCAGCATTTTTTATACCTTAACATATTATATACATATGGTATATATAGTCATGCATTATATTATATGGATATCCAGCAAATGAATTTACATATCCAAATTCAGTAAAGAGTGCAAAACCGTATTAACATCTGCTAAGAAATCGAAGATTCATAGTATGCGTGCGCGCGCGCATGCAATGTTTTTAATATAATATCACAATAATTTAAACAAATATGCGATAATATTATATCCATTTTCAAGAATCGTGTACGAACTTTTTCATAATTATCTTATGTGTGTGCTCGTGTGTGGGTGCATGTGCCCGTGCGTGTGTTCATGCATAAGTGTGTGACTACGTATGTAACACCCATACCTCCTAATATAATGCAACATCTAAAATTCACAAAGTGTCGTTGTGGTTTATAAGTGATGGGATTACTACTTGACAACTTGAACTTAAGCATTTTGGGCGGTTGTCAACATGTATCTAATAAGTTGTCAGGGTCAGTTCTCCTCGATAACGGACCGGGGACCTAAGCCCGAGGCGTTACAAATGGTATCAAAGCCATGTTCCCTCTCATAATGGAAAGGGCTACCCGAGAGGTGGAGCTATCCCTACAAAAAGGTTGGAGGAAAAGGCTATCCGGAGCGTGCAGCCGCCAATGTCATTGGGAATATGTGATGAGTCATGTCGCAACGAAGATGTTGCGAATATAAGAGGGGGAGGTTGTTACACCCATACCCCCAAATATAATACCACATCTAAAACTCACAAAGTGTGGGTGTGGTTTATAAGTGATATGATTACTACTTGACAACTCGGGCTTAACCATTTTGGGTGGTTGCTAACGGGTCTATATGGGCATGTATCTAATAAGTTGTCAGAGTCAGTTCTCCTCGATAACGAACCGGAGACCTAAGCTCGGGACGTTACAACGTATGTGGATGGACGTGCGTGTGTGTTGGCGTCCATCTCCAATTTAAGTCCATTTGCATCCTTATTTCAAAGGTTAGAATCTAAAAATCGATCAATTGAAGAAGTTTTCCATTGAATACCATACTATTCTCAAGTACCGCATCATGATTCCTCTATTCCCATCAGATGAGGCTTGTCCAGTATGCCACAAATCCCGCTTAGATGCTTTTGGGAAGCATGTTGTTCACTGTCATGAACTTCCAAGTTTTAAATATAGATATGATTTCATCATGGATGTCCTTTTTGATGTACTCTGACATACGTGGGTTGCTTAAAAAAGAAGCACAGGGGAATTTTCTGACAGATCCAGAGGAGGGGAGATCGATACTTAAACCGACGGATGTTTTAATATTTGGGTGGGTTGAAGGAAAAATGTGTGTATTGATTTGACTGGAGTTTCTCCATTGGTGGGTCCGATAAAGAGTGATTCTGTTGCGGGATACGCTGCACAAAAAGTTGCCTCCGCTAAAGTGGCTACGAATGAGAATGCATGTATTGACAAACAATATGTATTATTTCATCCCCTTTGATTTTGATACATTTGGGTTCTTGACAAATGAAACGGTGGAATTCCTCCAAAAGGTCCAAAAGATTATGCGTAGCAATGTTATTATTTAAGTCTATAAATACTGTGTTTCGAAAAATTAGATTTAGCATCAAAAAATATTGACGACGTAACTTGTTGCCGGTCTCCGTGCAAACTGCATTGCTTTGCCAAGTAGCACAGTTAAGAAACTAACGACTTCACCTACTGTAGCGTTAACTTCATTGAAAATAATACTTTGCTTATTGAAAGGATGGCCGTTACTGTGCATCGGTGTCCTTGCTTTGATGTTGACGGTTACTTATCATTCTATCCTCCTCATAGCGCCTGATGGTCTGCTGGCCAGCAGATTCTACTGTAGTGTCTGGAGCCGCTCGATCAAGATCGAGCGGTTCGCATGAATTCGTATGATCGGACCCACAAAAAGATACGAATTCATACGACTCGGACGCTGCAGCGCTGACCAGCCGACAATCCGCTCCCTCCTCCTCAATGGCCTAAGAAGAGGACATGCACGATGTACCCACATCCCATGCTTGTGTCGTCTAAGCGAAGAAGGTGGAGGAATGTGATCGATCTCCGTTTGGGTCCCCTACGCCTTCTCCTCGGGACCGCATGGACTGCGATGGGGATCACGGGCGAGGCCTTGGACGAGCCCCTATTTCCATTCTGATCCCAACGCCAACTGTTGTCTCCTTCCTCCGGAAGAACTTCTTCCGAGGGGCACTCGCAGTGCGTTATTGGTTGTCCATCTCTGTCCCCATGCTAACTCTCCCCATCTTATTTATTTCTCCTGTCGTCTATCATCTTGTCCTGCTTGATCTGTAGATCTTTTAGCCGAGAATGGAAACAAGTTTGCAGAGAATGATGTTAAGCTAGGGCTTGGATCTGCAGACCATTCCATCAGGCTATGGTGTCGTTGATATTGTCTGTAGAAGGTAAGATGCGTTGAAGCAATCAACAGAGATTAAAACGAGATGGAGCACATTCTGCAAGCCGCTGCTCACGTCATTTGCCACTGTGCTTTGTTTGGGTTCGGGCCGGGTCTAGCCCGCCCCCATTTGCATATAATACATGTTCTCGGTTAGGAGTATGCACTCCGAATTGGTGTGACCGTATGCACTCCAAATGGATGGTTAGAGTATGTCCCTACTTTGTTAGGAATATGCCGTCCAAATATTTCTCAAGTTCATGGAAATGTTGTGGAATTATATGATGGGAACTATATGAGGTGGGTTGGCAATATTTGAGTATCAAGAGATGAGATAGTGTTATGAGTAGAGAGCATAGATGTCAGGATTGCCCACAACGGCTTATCAATTATGTGTGAGGTGCAGAAATGGTGTGGGGAATATGCTTTATTATTGCATGTTCGAGCGATGTGGAATTAATTGCATTATCTTCATAAGAATGGGGTAGCTAAATCTGAAATGGAATGACAAAAGAAGAATAGGGCAATATTTTCCAGTAAATAAACCTCAGCAAATCGTGGGTTTCCTATAAGGCGTAAATCATGTCCCGGCAAATCATGGATTCCACTCGCAAGTTGCGTGGGTTTCAAATCATGAATCCGTTTCAAGCAAATCGAATCCCATGTAAAATTCCCAATTATAGTTTTTTGACGGGCCAAGCTGGGTTTTATCGGGCTTCACGGGTTCGGGCTGGGCCCGGCCCATCCTTGAAAAATGGAAAGAATTAAGACCCGGGCCCGACCCATATACTTATCGGGTTCGGGCCGGGTCCGGGCTTTTGCGGGCTGGGTCAGGGTTGGGTCCGGACTGGCCCGGCCCAATGCTCCACCCTAGTTAACACTGTGGGTTAATTGCCTTCATCAACTTAAGTTCGCCCTTGATCTCGTTCTATCAGATTACGAGGGATTTAATAACTGGATTGTTGGAGACGGTGGCATACGCCAACGATGCTTCACATCTGTAACAAAAGCTATGGTGTAACACCCCAACCCAAACATAGTGCTATACTTAAAATTTACAAAGTGTGGGTGTGATTTATAAGTGGTAGGGATTACTACTTGATAACTTGAGCTTAAGCGTTTTGGGTGGTTGTCAACGGTTCCAATTGAGCCTGAACTCAACAAGTTGTCAGAGTTAGTTTTCTCTTCATAACGGATATTTCTCGGGTCACGAAGGAGACTGGAGAGATTGGAAGTCGTATTGTTGGCATTATTAAGCCTCTCAAGAAGAGTCCTGTATCTACTGCTAGGGAGGGATGGGTCCTTGATGACGGACTTCTCGATCGGATCTTTAAAGCATCTATCTTGACAGTGAAGAGCATCCCTCCTAGTTGTCGACTTACCTTCTCTCAGATTTTAAAAACATCTCTTTATAAATTGATCGCTGAGCCATGATCTGTTTTTACATGGGTTTTGTTGTTACTTCTTCCACGTTGTACTTTGCAGGTGTTTCGTCCTCAAAACAGACGTGATTGCAAGTCTGGCAACAGAAAGTCAATACAACAACATCTTATCCTCAACACACTCTCTCTCTACCTGGGGAGAATCTGGTGGTATAGCTAAGCTTATGGATCAGGTGTTGAACGCTCATGTGCTTATGGGCATGGATCATGATAGTGGTGGCTCTAAGGAGGGAGAGAAGAAATTAAATCCCAATATCATGCATTGTCTTCTTAAGGTTACTGATGGTCACTTTACAGTAGAGGTAAAAGCTTTGTTTTCATCATGTGTAGCACCTTTCAATGGAGATACCATTAAGGAATTGGAGGTGAAACACCCTTGCATTACACCTCCATCTTTGCCGGAATTTCCCCGTTCTGAAGCCCCTCTTATTACGGAAGTTGATGTCATTCTTGGGGGTATCAAGTCCTTTCCTAAAGGGACTTCTTGTGGTAGAGATGGGTTGAGGGCCCAACACCTACTCAATGCTATGTGTGGAGAGGGGGTCTATTGTGGTCATGGACCTTCTACATGCCATCATTCGTGTGGTTAATTTATGTTTGGGAGGGAGATGCCCCTTATCCTTGTCAGAATTTATAGCGTATGCACCGCTTACACTTTTTCTTAAGCTAGACAACACCCTATTACAGTTGGTACTATTTGGAGGCATCTAGTGTCTAAAATCTTTACGGGAGGAGTCGGTAAAGATATGACCAAATATCTCAATGACTTTCAGTTTTGTGTAGGTGTTTCTAGTGGAGTTGAGGCTATTTTGCACAATGTCTACATAGTATTGAATGCTCATCATAGTGATGGCTCTCTTTCCATTCTTTATAGTGGTTTTTTTTAATGCATTCAATATGGTTGATAGGACTGTCTTATTGCGTCAGGTGGGAGAAAGATGCCCTTCTATCTCTTTGTGAGTAGAGTTCTTATATGGATCGGCAACAAGGTTGTACCTTGGAGATAGGCATATCTGGTCTTCCACCGGAGTGCAACAAGGTGATCCTCTAGGGCCGCTCCTCTTTTCTCCCGTTCTACACCTATTTATCCATAATATCAAGGATAACTGCAAACTACTTCATCATGTCTAGTATCTTAATGATGGTATAGTTATTGGAGATACAATTGAGGTGCCCAAAGTTCTGAGTATCATCCAGCAACGCAGGCAAGACTTAGGTCTTGTTTTAAGTATTCATAAAATGGAACTCTTTTGGCATACTTATGATGGAGGGAAGCTTCACAAAAGGTTGTTCCCATCCAGTATTATAAAATCTTTATTGGGCGTGAAGTTGCTTGGAGGGTCGGTTAGTAGGGATAAAAATTTTATTAAAGGTCTGGTTTTGGAGAGGACTGCTAAAGCAGTGAAGTTGATGCATCTTCTTCCTCAGTTGGATGATCCCTCAAAATGGGCTTCTTTTACTTCGTTCATGTATGGGTATAGCAAATCTTTTATTTAGCTTGAACACTTGCCAACCTACGTACATGGAGTCAACAATTTTATTCAATAGAGGTTTGCGAGATTCTATTGAAGGCCTTGTTGTTTGTGGAGGACCTTTTTAGGAGATCTCCAATGGAGGGTGGCTTCATTGCATATTTGAATGGACGATTAGGGGCTACTTTCAGCAGTTGAGGCTTCTTTTATGGCTTCCAGTGCGCAGTCTTGGGTACTTCAGAATCATATCCTACGTGACAGTGCGATTTACATTATAGACTCCGACTTTGATTGTGCTCTTCAAAGACTTCATGGCACGATTCCCTCATTTGACATCAGTTGTTTCTATAGAAAGGACACTGTCATTCTGAAGACCCAAAATGTTGTGGCGAGTGTTCTTTTTAGTACAATAATTGAGGATATGGAAGTGGTATTTAACTTATCGGTTAGACAAAATGCAGTTTTTCAATATTTTCAAGCTGATCATGCCCAAGAATTCTCCTTACTTTTCCTATTGGACTTGGGATACACATGTCACCTGTGCAGTACCGCAGTATACTCAAATATCACCTCATGATTCCGTTACTTCCAGCTGATGAGATATGTCCAGTCTGCCTCAAAGTATGCTTAGATGATTTTGGGGATCATGCAATTCATTCCCTGGGAGCTTCTGGATTTTAAGTATAGATACGATCTTGTTAGAGATGTTTTATTTGATGTACTCAGACGTGCAGGTTTGCTGCTAAGAAAGAGGCGCATGTGAACTTTTTAACGGATCCGCGGGAGGAAAATCCACACTTAGACTTTCTGATATTTTGATTTTTAGATGGGTTGGAGGGAAACATGCTTGTATAGATCTGATAGGAGTTTCTCCGCTGGCGAGGTTGAAGAGTGAGACCTTCACAGTAGGGCATGCTGCTCTTAAAGCTGCTTCAACAAAAGTGGTGAATCATGAGAAAGCATGTCCAGAGAATCAACATGCCTTCATTCCTTTTGATTTTGATACTTTTGTTTTCTTAGCACCAGAAGTTGTTGAGTTATTGAAGATGATGCAAAAAGTAATAAACAATAATGTGATGTGTCCTAGGTTTATGGATGTAGTGTTTAGAAGGATTGGCTTTGCAATTCAAAAAGGACAGCGACGCAACTTGTTGTCTGCTTGTCTCCTGTTTCGATGTAAACATTTTACTATTTAAGATATACAATTTATATCGAGGCAATTAGCAATGGCCTAAAAAACCCCCCTCGTGCCCATCTCCCTTTGAGTCCTCTCCCTTTAGCCTTCTATAGAAGCTGCAACTCATCTACGGCTTGCCTTTGCTCCCTTTCAGCATGTGAGTTGATGTCGCAGACCTCGTCTCATCTTACAGTTGTGTTGTCTCCAAGTTAACTCATGCTTCCTTCTCGTGGTGGAGCTGGACGGAGAGGGAGCAGGCCTCCGCCTTTATTTTGCACCTCCCTAGTCACCGACCACCACCTCCGACAACGCTAGCTACCACTTCCGCCCCCACTTCCACTCCTTCGACGCCAGCTATTGCCTTTGCCTCCATCGACATCGCACGGCCTCATCGTTGCCACCAGATCCCCCGATCCAGACTCTACTTTGAGGTCCGCCCTCTCGCCTCCTCTATGTTGACCTCGACAATTTTGACCGTGTGAAGCTCTTGGAAAGTTCCACTCCCTGTGGAGTTCCTGAGACCTGAACAGTTTCCAACTATGATAATGCGCATCCTTCCTGTGGAACCTTCCAATCCTTCTCCATAGGGAGATTTGGCTCTCATGAGCATATCACTTGGCCCACTAGGCCTCCGAACTGAGCATTCACGATTGGATCTATTTGATTGAGAGATGTTTTTTTCCTTCTTCTCGTCTGTGTATCAGCTCATCTCTCGGGAGTTCTCTCTCGAGCGACAGTCCCACTTAAGCTCCGTTTGGTTGCAGGGTTGGGCATGGTTGGATTGGCCCGACCCGGAGTACCCCTCCTCCAAACATCCCAATCCTCCTCACAGTTTACTATTCACAGGGGTACCCCAACCCAACCCAACCTTGCCCAACCCTGCAAGTCGAGGTGGTTTGTTTCTCGTGACGGGCAACACTTTTTTCCTTCCTAGGTGTGTGTAATGTTATTCTCTTATTTTTCTTCTCTTCACCATCTGCAATGTAATCCCCTGGTTGAGAAGTCCTTGTACTCCCTTTAATGGGAGGTCAACCATTACGTTCCTAATTCCAGAGTTCATGTAAAACCCCATAAAAAGCCCCATACCGTGGAAACTAGGAATTTCCGGGTGGGATAAATAGTGACGAGATTACTACTTGACAACCCGGCTTAAGCATTTTGGGGTGGTTAATCGGGTCCGTATGGGCCCGATCCCGAGAGATTGTCAGGGTCAGTAATGCTCCGTTAACGGACCGGGGACCTAAGCCCGGGACGTTACAGTTCACCTAGCAAAAAAATAGCAATGGTCTAAGGAATAAGGATCCTGAGTGGATCGTATGTTGCAATACAATAGGTTCTGTAATCGAGGGAACCGTCAGGTCGTTCGATCCCCATCGGTCGGTTCCCTCGATTACAGAACCTACAACAGACGATCTGACCTTCTAAGGATGTTGCAAAGGAAATCGTGGGACGAGAGTGAGGGGGTGAATTGTCCATAGAGATTTGGAGAACCATCGGACGGGAGATGGACGGTCTTGATAGGGGGTCGGGGATAGTAGGCTCCCTATCAGGACCGTCCATCTCACGTCCGACGGTTCCCCTACGTTACAACAGGGGAAATCACAATTGCGAGTTGGAAAGAAGTGAAAATGGTAAAAAAATAAGGGGATAGTTTCGGTATTAGAGCGATGAAAGAAGATTAAACGAAAGGAAATTTTCGTTAACTCACGATTTCCTCCACTTTTGATAGGATTTAAATTGAAAAATCTCTTCCCTAACACTTTTTTCCGTCTGTGACACGGCACCCCTTGATGGAAAGGTTGTGGATTTTTTTTAATCAAAATTTTAAAAGAATTTTCAACTACTCTTTGTTTCTATTGAAGTATAAAAATAATAATTTACTTTTCACAGACTAAATATTGTTTATTTTCTTTTCAATCACTGTTCATTGTTCCATGAAATCTTTTACTTTTCCAAAACTCTAACACCGAACTCTCCACCCACAAGACTCTACTTGTCTCACTCTCCACCGACAAGACTATACTTGTCTCATTTATGTGGTATCAGCTTGCATAAGACTAGGATTGGACATCGGGTCGGGTCGGATTTGAGTTGGCTCGCCCCAAGCTCATTTAATTAAATGGGTTAATGGGTCGGGCATAAGTTCATTTTATTTTAAATTCCATGCTCGAGCTCAAATCCAACCAAAATTTGGATTGAGTTTGGGTCGGGCTGGCCCAATTTAACACATATGTACATCAATAGCACGTGCTCCGTTCTTCTTGCATTTATCTGGTTGTTTCTTATGCATGCGTGCATGTTTGATACTTTAAATACGCTAAGTAATTCGTGATTCTAACATTGGTTTATATTGAAAATAGAAATGTCGTAAAAAATACGGCAATTTAAACCACCATTTAATTTACCATTTTATATTCTATTGTAGATGCAGACACTATGATCCAATACAGATTAATTACTTACAGTTGTACATGCTCTAACACTTGATGACACAAATTCAATTCTTGCATATTATTGTAATAATATCCTCAGTATGATTATTAATTGATCTAAGAATTCATTCTAAAGTCGAAACAAGGATATGAAAGTTAGAACATGGTATTTGGAGCAAACAGAAATATACTGGATATAATTATATAATATAGCTATCAGACCTGTGGGTTTGGGCATTCTTAGGATCGAACCTAGCCCGATAATCAATATGAGCTCATGTTAGGGCCCACATCCCGCCTACTAAATTTTTGGTTTGGGTTTAGGTCGGGTATGAGGGTCGGATTTTAGGCCGCGTTGGGCCGACACTGCCCAACCCTACAGGGGACCCATGGATGAACACTACTAGTGTATACTCCGTGAGTTGCCCGGATTATATAGATTACACCTGGCCGTAAGATATCTTAATAGAATAAAAAATAAAGTGATTGTGAATTTTTTCTCGATAATTTTTAAAATTCGACATAACTTTATCTAACAACTTTGTATTTTACAATGAGTGTGATATATTTCATATTATATGTTTAAGATCAAAGGTGGCACACGTATCTTTTAAATAAAGTAATGATGTGAAAAGAAAAAATATCTATACACTATATGCACGAATTCTCACGGATAAAAGGATACTTACGCAATAATAATGATTTCAGAAATCAATGAAATATTCAAAGTTTTTTCGTCGATATCAACATAAAAGATTTGATTAATATAATCAGCAATTTTATAAATTTGTATATCAACAATATATGGCATAAGTATACTATATTAAACACAAAAAGTTAAAGCAAAGTTGTATAAAGGGAGAAGGTAATATATATAGAGAGAGAGAGAGAGGGGGGGGGCGATCCTATGAAATGGGATTTTGTGAGATTGTGAGATGGACATTCTGGACCACAAGTTTCTGTATTCTCTCTCCTGCATTTCTCTCTCCTGGTTGGAACTAGTGGTTCAGAATGTCTCATCTCACCATCTCACCAAAATCCTATCTCATAGGATCACCCCTCTCTCTCTCTCTATATATATATATATAGGGACGATCATATGAGATGAGATTTTGTGAGATGGTGAGATGGGACATTCTGGACCACAAGTTGTTGTATTCTCTCTCCTGCCTTTCTCTCTCCTGGTTGGAACTAGTGGTCCAGAATTCCCCATCTCACAATCTCACCAAAATCCCATCTCATATGATCGCCCCTCTCTCTCTCTCTGTATATATATATATATATATATGAGAAAATGGATCCTACTCCATGGAGTAGGTAACTTACCTACTCCATTTTCTTCTTTTTCAATTTTTTTTAATTTTTTTTGAAAAATGCTTCCATGAATTTTAATAACTATATCCCTCTAATATGTCATTCAAATTTCGTCAGAAACGGAGACTCCTACGACCTCCATCCAGACAGTCATTTTTTAACGGTCTCAGATTTGCTGTATTTTTTGCGTTCTGGATGGAGGCCATAGGAGTCTCTGTTTCTGACGAAATTTGAATGACATATTAGAGGGATACAATTATGAAAATCCATGGAAGTATTTTTCAAAAAAAAAATAAAAAAACTTTTGAAAAAAAGAGAGTGGAGTAGGTAAGTTACCTACTCCATGGAGTAGGATCCCCTTCCTCTCTCTCTCTATATATACATACATATAATATACAGTTATGTTGGATAGAAAGATATTTATGTATTATTAATTAGCTATAGAGAAATTATTGTAAAATTAATCCAAATATTTGTTCATGTCAACATTTAATATAAGATATTTATACCTAGACTAATGTTTTCTTCAAACGGGATATTTACAGGAGATTTTGCTAACATTCTAATATTTTATTTGCACAAACAAATATCAAAGTTGATATTAATTATGTATACTCATTTTTTTTAGGAAAATCCTATTAAAAACACATCAATCAACTTTCGATCAACTTTCATAAAAATTATATTTTGTAATAGTATTCGTGATTTTAACAATTAGGGTATCCACTTTAGTTTAGATTACTTATTATATACAAATTGTGAATTTCTTGACATTCAAATAAACTCAAAAAAATACAATAAAAATAGCTTTATGCATATTTAAATGAGTTGTAAATACATAAATTATGATTATAAAAATAATAAAATATAAAGTACAAAATAAAAATAAAATATACAACATATAGTTAAATATACCTATGATGATACATGTAAATAATTACGTGCAATAAATAACCTCGTAAAATAAATAAAAATAGGAATAAAATATTAAATAAAATAATAAATATTTCTTATATTATAATCTAAAATCAATAAATTCATTTACTATCATTGATTTTACAATTATTTTCTTATTCCCTTTTTCCTAGTTGGTCCACATGGACCAACTAGAACACCCCAAAAGTTGACTCGAGTCAACTTTACTTACCCTCTCTCTGACTCTTGTCAGAACCTCGAGCACCTCACTTCCTCGATTTTTCCAAGTCATTTGATCATTTAATCCCTCCCTGAGCCTTGAAGCCTTCTACCCTTCATGTAGGTGTGTTTTCGATGACAGCGAGGACATCCCCAAGGTGTCGGCAAAGTAGACGGGGGAAGAGTGGTGGTCTAAGGTGAAGCTCCAGTGACACCTCTGCTCCTTGATGTCAAACCCAGGTTAGAGCTGCGTAATTTCATCTTTTCTCCTGTTTTAGGTCTTTTCTCTTTTTGCCTTTCGATTTAGAATTTTATTCGTGTTTTTGTTTCAATTTTAGCTCAAATAGTAGGAGTTTAGATCGTTGGAGCTCTTGGGCTCCGGCCATTGTTCTGCATTGTATCTCCCACTGTTCCGACCATGTGCAACCATCCCATCTTCTTTCTGCTCTTCTTCTCCATCTTTTCATCCATCAATTCACCCTTCATCCTTCTCGGATCGAGGTATCAGTGCTCCCTCCGACGCCTTCGCCAGAGCACCTCTGCCTCCCCCCATCTCACCTTGAAACCCATCAATGAATGCCCAGACTTGATCATCTGTACATTGCGAAGCTTTCCATATAACTTGTAGGTATGGAGGCCTCTGTCTAAGGGGTCTTCATAGCATTTGAGCACACCCATGCATCCATGCACTCCAGACCTCCATCGATGAGCTCCGGAGCCCTTTGAGGCATTTAGTCACTGCTGAACATCAAGCCCAAGATCCTGAGCATCAGAGCAGTGAGAGAGGAGGTCCAAAGGCAAGAGATGCGTCGATTCTAGTGAATTCTTCCAAGCTATATGCCAGTTGTTGGATCAAGAACGACCACCAGATCACGCATGTGATGTTGGATTGAAGCGTCCTCCACCACCGATCTTGTTAAGAATATCTAATCTCATATGTTGCCACCAAGTCCTCGTCATGTGTTGATGAATCTCCGTTTCATCATCTTTATTATAACATGCTTGCTTTAAAAATCTTGTAAATGTGTGTAAATAGGATTAATTTAGGCATTTTAGCATTCATACATCATTGTGTATATAGTGTATAAAATATGATTTTTAAAGGTAAAATTATAGAATAAAGGAAATGAAAGAAAAAGAATAAAATACTGAAAATATTTTATGATCCGAAACCTCGAGACCTAGGCATCTTGATGACTAGGTCGACAAGGAATAAATAGGGGGAAATAAGGATCAAAATACAATAAAATCCTTATTTATTTAATTCAATATTATTCATTTTGGGACCTATTTTTAGTTCCACTTTTTGTACCGCAAATAAAGAAACTTTGTACATGAAAGTTGTAGATAATAAAATATAAAAAAATACAAAATTGATTTCATACGAAAATAATGTACAAGTAAAAAGATATCTAAATAAAATTCTAGAATCCAAACTTCCAAACCCATATCTCTCAAATAAAAACTCAAAATATATCAAAATCATTTTAATTGTATATAACTTTTAATAAGCTATTTAATGAAATTGATTTCATATTTTTTGAAGTTACGGTTTGAAAGTTAGGTTTTAGACCCCTATTGTATACTTATATCAATTAAAATATACATTTTATTCATTATTCATTATTTTTTTATTTTTATATTTTTGTAATTTTTAAATATTAATTATAATATATTTGCATATTAAAATTAGAATAAAACATCAAGAAAATGCAAAAATAAAATATGCATAGAAAATACTTAGATGAATTACCAATAAGTATACCTATATAGATTATACAACTATTTAGTTAATTGTATATATTACATCAGAAAAGTAAAAATATATTTAAGTGTATACAATTTATTTATAAATATATAAACCAATAAACTAAATTAATAAAATTTAAAAAATAAAATACTAAAATATATAGATAAATATACCTATAAATAACCCTTAAAAGGTAACTTGTAGTTAATTACCTAAAAAATATATAAAATCATAATAAAATATTTTGGAAAATAATAAATATTTTTTATTTATAACTTAAAAATAATAAAATCATTTTATATTTAATATTGATTTACAAATAATTTTGGGCCAGGTTTTTTCTGGTTGGTCCACGCGGACCAACCAGAGCCTCTGACAAGTTGACCCAGGTCAACTATCTGACCAACTGCCCTAGCTTCTAATAGATCACTTTCCCCTCATTTCTCGATTTTTATACCCATTGATACGTTGCTCGAGGATGAGTTGACCCTTCATGAAAATTGATCTATGTACATCCATGATCCACGCCTACATGTTTTCTAGGGTAGATCGCCTTGGATGGTAAAGCATGTGACAAACTGTGAGAAGAATTCATGATTACATATAAGATTTCTCCTACTAACGTGTAAGATATTAATAATTGTTTAATTTCATGTAATTATAGTATATATTATTTACTTATATGCCACAAAAACTTACATCACAGAATGAGGAGATTGAATTTGATGAGGAAGTGGAGTAGAATGACCCAAAAGAAGAAGCACATGTGTACCTAATGTTCAAGGAGAATGAAAAGGAGAAGAATGCATCAAAATAAATTTTAATTTCAAAGATCTTTAGATCCACGAAGAAATGATTCATTGGGTTAATAGATGATTATTTGTAGAATTTAGAATGTTTTTACATTTATAGGAACTTGAATGTTTATTTCATATAGATGATGTTTTAAAATTTGTAAAACTATTAGAACATCAACTTTTTAATAGAGTTCTAGTTCCCTTTTACCATTACAATATATTAGTTATATGCATTATATCTATATTGTAGATTCAAAGTAAACTTTACAGGTATAACGTGATGTGGGGTAGATGGCATGTTATACGTACTAATCTCAACTCTAATAAACACACGCAATGGTCTCTAATCAGGTTTTACATGTTCGAGGGGGCATCAAAACCTCACGGGATGTGTAAAATGTTTTACATGTAGATAGGTTGGACGAGCACATGTTCTCGCCAAGGGCACTAGGAGTGTTCGCCCACATGTATACGGTCGAAGTATTGGACGACCACCTTGTGGTCACATGTGCTTACTCGCCTGACCTTGCATCTAGGCGATCGACAAAAATGATCCGGGCGAGCACATGTGCTCACACGGGGGCCTTGGCGTGCACCTGAAGTGCACATGACGAGCCATTATTTGCACACCAATCCCACCTTTTCTTGTAGTGGAGATACATGTTACATGGTAATGAGGGATTAAGCGGGTGTATATATTGTTTCTGTTCAGTTGGAGGGATATAAATATGTAGGATAAGGAGGGATAAATGATAATTATGTCCTATTCCCTGTTCGTTTGGCAAAGTAAGGATACAATTTACAATATAGAAGTTAGGTATTTCTATTGGGGGTTAGTGAGATTTGTGTCATTTTTTATATACGGTAATGGAAACGAGCATTACCATTAATAACATGTATATTTTTGGACATGTAATGATCAAAACTAATTATTATTTTAATTTTATTTAACCACCACAAAGTTTACATAGCACGAAAGAAGTCAAGTTTTAAGAAGGGAGGAGAGAAACTCATAGTATAAGGAAAAGAATTTGCTCACCTTACCCTATCAATCGTGGTGTCATATGCAGCAATTTTAGCGGTTAAGCCTCACCAACCAAGTGGTTGTTCTTCCAAGTTCACTACCACTGCACTTGTCCTGATCATGATCATGCTACCATAATAGAGAATGTTTGTTCTCAAGTTGTTGCCTTTACATATGCCGACTAAGGTTTTATTGGAGCTCAATTAGAAAGTTAAAATTTTTTCCCAACTTGCCCAATCAACATATCTTCAAGCGTAGCAGTTTCGACGGTCAAGCCTCGCAAAACAAGCAAATGATCACTTTAGTCCCAAATCACCGTACTTAATCGATTCTTGATCATGTTGTCATCATCGCGAAGGTGTGTTGCACAAGTTCTTGCCCTTGCATATGCCGATTAAGATTTCATGAAACAAACATGCAAGCATTGAAAACATAGATTAAGTTTGTTTTGCAATCTTTTCCACATACTTCAAACATGCAAAATCTTCCGAAACAAAAAAATGAGATTAAACATGCATAATTCATGAGAATGGCAATGTGAAAGATCGTTCTAGGATGCGTTCCACATTGTCGTTGCAAAGCTGGTCTTGCAATATCTCTTCTACCTCGATGTCGGCTTCTTGAACTCTCACACAGTTAGTGTTGTTCTTATTATCAAAAACTTCCTCATCCTCATCGTCCTTCTCCTCCATCAAATTTGAGTTGTTAGCAGCATTCAGATGCTCTTGACTATATGTCTTGGAAATTTGATTACACAACATGCGATAATGACCATTAGTAAAGAAAAAAATCCCAACTTCTTGAGTCATAACAATCCCAACTTATCTATAGTAGAACACACCTACAGTAGAATCGTATAACAATAAAGGAATAAATCTTATAGTAGAATGTATCTACATCAAATTAATCATAACAATTCCAACTTCATTTAGTTAATGAAAAACATCGTCAGCATCTATATGACTTATTTATCCAAACTTAATGACAAAAAGCATCAATGTATGTTCATATATGAAAGGTATGCACTGTAAACCATCATTGGCGTAGTTTTAGACGAAGGCTACCCTTGTAAATTATCGATACTGCAAATTTAGATGCAATTTTTTTCAGATAAAAAAACATCAAAAGCAAATATGGAAGTTACATAGAAATTGATGGGAGACGGATAACAAGCTGCGCCGCCAATCCCTTTTGAATGAGGGTATGCAGTGTAAACTATCAACCTTGTAACTTGAAGAAAAGCTTCAGCAACATATGAATCATATCAATCCCAACTTAAAGAAAAACAGCAAGAGTACTTATACACTGAACAACACAATGAAGAATATGCACTGTAAACCATGCGACAATGCAATTTTAGATAAAGGCTACCCTTGTAAATCAAATGAGGCAATGAAGGCTACCACTAGAATTTTAGATGAAGGCTACCACTTTAATATTAGATGAAGGCTACTACTATAAACCACATAGTATTTATGCAGCAATAATTTTGAAAGCTACCATTGTAAATCAAATGAACCAATTTGGGCTGAAAAACGATTTTAAATGAAGAAAATCATCAACATCAGATGTTCAACATTGTTAGAAAAATAATAGCAACAATTTCAATATTTAGAAAAATAGCAACAACATCGACATTATTAGAAAAACTGTTGCAACATTGTTAGAAAACTAGCAGGAGCAGAAACTATTGGATAAATATCAACAACATACGTTCATCATTGCAATTTTCGAGTATGCGCTATAAACCACACAACATTGCAATATTACATCCGCTAATTAGGGTGAAGGCTATGCACTAGTTAACAAATCATTGCAAATCAACATCTAAATCATATATAAGAACATTCATGTGCTTATACTTCCAAAAATAGATTAGCTTCCAACCAATAACTGGGGTTATAGAACCAACAAATCCCCAGGAAAAGGCATGATTACAGAGATATTCGATAAAACACATGGCATATATATATATATATATATATATATATATATATATATATAGGAAATATTTCCAATGAGGTGCACCTTTCCTGGATGCATGGAAAGGAACATCAATTTAAGCATTTATTTTATTTATTTTACACATTGTAACTCCATAAATTTAATACTAAATATTAACATAATATGTATATCATGAAAGATTTATGAAAATAGTAATATATTTGACATTAAATGTTTGTTACAATATGGATGATATATTTTACATAACTGTATTATCATCATTATTTTACAATATGTAGTTCAAATTTACAATATTGTTACGTAATTTACAAATTTGGTAGTGGCTTTCTGAATTTCAGGAAAGACCCACCTCATTAGAAGGGTTCCATCCAAACATGGTCGATTTAAAAAATCCTGCGACCGTTAAAAAATGACGTCTGGATGGAGGGCATATGAGTCTCTGTTTCTGACGAAATTTTAATAGAATGTGAGAGAGATATAATGATGAATATACAAATTTTTATTTTCCAAAAAAATAAAAAAATGAGGGAAAAATAGGGGTGAGAGTAGCCAAGTTGGCTACTCCCTGGGGGCAGTCCCATTTTACCCTATATATATTATGCATATGATCCAAAGGGCAAGAGGAACTTGTGTACACATTAGTTATCCTAACTTATGTAAGGGAAAGCGGATCATGTGCAAAGAGCTCACCTCCAACTTTGGATGTGTACATCATTGTGGTAGTGCATGTAAAAATGAAAGCATACCTTGTGAGATGAGATGCGCAAAGAGTAACAAAGATCTGAAAACAACAAGCGAAGATGAAGGTTCCAAATTCAGAACAACAAGTCCGTGAGGACCTCCTCTCCTCCTTATATAATGGCCCAATGTGTACCTTGAAATCCCAGAACACGAATCAAACTCCATCTCACACAAAAACAAGGGGATCGGGAGATAAGAAGGCTTGGGAGAGGACAACTTCACCTCCAATGTGACCAATCGAGCAGGCTTTGCATCGTAATAGAACATGGACGTTGCAGGTAAAGGGATAATGATATATTAAAGACAAAACAAAGCTTACCTTGTGAACCATCGTCATAGAGATTTCCACGTAAAGGCACTGGTGATGCTTCATAAAAATGAAGAAGTCGACGTATCCTACTTGACCATGGCAACCAGCAGAATCTTCTAGGACTAAATGGACCTCCAGAACAACTTCCAACAAGCATACTGATAAGGGGCGAGCCATCGAAAGCTGTAACATACATGTGACGAGTCATCGGTTTAGATGCGCAGGGCCGATCCAACAAGGGAGCGAAGGGAATGGAGAAGGATCTTTGAGGAAGTTGCGTTGGCAGGAGGAGATGATAGAAGGAGACTACGATGAGATGGGTAGAACCATGACCCTATCTCGTACTAGGTGAGGTTCATCGGGGAGAGAGAAACCCATCTCTGAGTAAAAGATTTGCAGAAGCACGAATTGTAGGTAGATACATGCCCTCAAACCCACAATCGAGCATGAGTAAAAGATTTCCATAAATGTACGGATTTGCAGAAACACGAAAAGATCTCCCAAAACCAAATGGCCTTCATCAAAGGGAGACGTATTGGTGGTAGCGTGAAACTAGCTTAAGAATTGGCTCTTGGTTTTGATAGGAAAAATGGACCTCTGAGGGCCTACCTCAAGGTAGAACTCACCAAGGCATTCGACACTACTAATCACGGATTCCTTCTTGATCGTCTTAGTTCTATGGGATTTGATCCCACTTGGTGCTCTTGGATCTAGAACAACATTGGGACTACATCCTTCTCTATGCTAGTTAATGGCTCCCCTTTTGGCTTCTTCAAGAGCACTAAAGGTCTCCACCAAGGAGATACCCTTAGCCCTCTCTTATTTACTGTTGTCATGGAATCCCTATCTTACTTGATGGACATTGCTGTGATGGAAGGCTCCATCAACCTCGTGGGGCGAGACAAATCCTTGGCCTTAACACATCTCATTTATGCTAATGATCCACTATTTTTTTACCAAGTGTAACACTAAAACTCTACAAGCGATAGGCACGCTTTATGGGATCCTTTGGGGACATGTCTGGCCTTAGAATGAACATGGCTAAAAGTTGTCTCTTCTACTCTATAAACGCAAGACGTATCTTTACGTGGAATCTTGTTTCTGGCCTTCTCAGTGACTATGTCCCTATGAAATATCTGGGTATCCCACTCAACCACAAATTTGGTGGCATCTTCTCTTTTAGAGCCCTGGAGGATAAAATCCATGCCCATCTTTGTGGTTGGAAAGCTAAGACTCTTTCTATTGCTAGACGTATCCAGCTCTTAAATTCGGTAATTTGTGGCATCTTGCTTTTCTGGATGGATTGCACGCTCCTCATTGCATCAACTATTAGGCGAATCTCCTCTATGTGCTCATACTTCCTTTGAGATTACAAGTGGCATGAGATTGCGTGGAAGGACGTTTGCCTTCCAAAGGAGGAGGGCAGTTTGGGCCTTAGGTCTCTGAAAGACATGGTTAGCACCTCCATAGTGTCTTGGGTCTGGAGGTTCCTCATGGCAGAAGAATCCCTTTGGGCTGAATTCCTCCACTCCAAATATCTTAGAGGTTAGAATTTTTGGGTTGCAATTGCGTCCCCTGGTTTTTCTACGGTTTGGAAAGCTATGATAAAGACGTGCCCCCTCCTTGCCCTTTTATGGGCAGTTTAAATGCACACCCCCGTCTGACATCCTCAAGCTCGATTTTCTCCTTTCATGCTACCTACGATCTTGCCCGTAACAGAGCTCCTACTGTTGATTAGTGGAAAGTTGTCTGGATCTCCAATGCTGCACCAACTCACAAATCTTGCCTTTTTAGAATGATAAAAAACAGAGTTCCCACCAGAGAAAGGTTATCCCGCTTTGGCATCTGTTTGGATTTGGGATGCCTTTTCTGTGAACACCCCTGGAGTCAAGGGATCATCTTTTTTTGGAATGCTGCTTCTGTCTTGATATCTGGATTGGAGTCTGTGCAACACTCTCGATTCCTGCTCCTGCTTTCGGTGAAAACATCATACATTCCATCTCTTTTGCGAGGAGGCTTTTTGACGTGGATAAACTTAGGGGTGAAAGGCTCAGAACTGCATTGACAGTTATTATTTGGCGCATCTGGAGGGAGCGCAACTCACGTTGGACTGCTGCTTCTTCCATGATCGGACATCAGCTAACTTCTAGCATAGTTTGAGGATATCCGTATCCTATTGAACTGACTTGGGACTCCCATTTTTGGAGCAATACATGAACTTTGTTTGCACAGGTGGCCTAATAGGCCTAATTAATCTTCTAGTTCTAATTAATTTTCTGGTTGCCCTACTGCCGTACATTAGTTGGGAGTACTTGTAAACTTAAGATGTTCAGATGCTGGGTCCTTTTTTTTGGACATTTTTTTATCAATGAAATCACAATTTTATCGATGAAATGACAATATATTTAACTTTTAAAAAAGAGAAATCCCTTAAAAAATCATGCCACCTCAAAAGGGTTATTTGCATCCTACTAACCACATCTCCACCAGTTCCCCCGTCAACCTCTCCGGCATCACGCACCAGACCGCAACTACGACGTCCCCCCTCCGGCCATGGCTCCTCCGCCGCACTCCTCCTCCCACCGCTCCCCCTCCCCCTCCCAACCCTCCGGGTAAGTCCCACTTCTCTCCCACCGGAGCCATAATCTTTCCCCTCAATCCTCCTCTCGATCTCCGCAGGAAGAGCGAGATCACAGATCTGAAGCTCCAGCTGCGGCAGCTCGCCGGCAGCCGCGCTCCGGGCGCCGACGACTCGAAGCGCGAGCTGTTCAAGAAGGTGCTCTCCCACATGACCATCGGAGTGGACGCCTCCGCACTCTTCAGCGAGATGGTGATGTGCTCCGCCACATCCGACATAGTGCTGAAGAAGATGTGCTACCTCTACGTCGCCAACTACGCGAGGGTCAACCCCGACCTCGCCCTCCTCACCATCAACTTCCTCCAGAGGGACTGCCACGACCAGGACCCCATGATCCGCGGCCTCGCCCTCCGCAGCCTCTGCTCGCTGCGCGTCCCTAACCTCGTCGAGTACCTCGTCGGCCCCCTCAGCGCCGGCCTCCGCGACGCCAGCGCCTACGTGCGCGCCGTCGCTGCTGTTGGCGTCCTCAAGCTCTACCGCATCTCCGCTGGGTCGTGCATGGAGGGTGAGTTCCTCGCGGTGCTCAAGGGACTGATGCTCAACGATCCCGACGCTCAGGTTGATTTGAATTTGATTCTGCCGTGACCACGGAGTGATCTGCACTTGCTTTGATTCGCGACATGCACATCTGGTTCAGGTGGTGGCGAATTGCCTGATAGCGTTGCAGGAGATATGGAACCTGGAGGTGGTGGCGAGTAACGAGGAGGCTGCGGGGGAGATCGAGGGTTTGCTTAGTAAGCCGGTTGTTTACTATTTGTTGAATAGGTATGATATGTTCTTCTCTCTTTTTTTTGTTGTGAAGGTGTTCTTGATGTTTGTTGGCATGCTGTGTGCTGTGTGCTGTGTGCTGTATTTCAGTTAAAACTTCCTTACAGGGATTTCGTGTATTTTGTGCTGGAGTACTGATGATTGATGCCAAAAGGAAGTTAGGGATAGTTTGAAGTGGGTAGAGAGGCCGAAAAGGGGATGACGCAGTATTTCGGGAATGTCTGAAGGTGAACGGGAAACTGAGAAGTATGATAATGTTGGAACTTGGGAAATGGAAAATGATGCAATAAGATGGATAGAAAATGTGAGATGGTGGACCTGATGAAATGGCGAGAAGGTAATTATGGAGCTTGGTTGCATCGGAAAGGTATGTTGGACAGATAGACATTATAGGTTTGTTCGGAGGGAGAGAGGCTTGGTTGCATGTCACTTTATTTCATGGATGAACTTCTCTATGAAGTGACCATTGTTCAGTTTTCAATGCGATGAAATTTTATGTATTGTTGTCATTCTGGGTTATTTTGATGACATTATTGTCACAGGAGGTGATTTACATGGAATAGGTGATGCGACGGAGTTCATTGGGACTGTTTGTCATGAAGGACCTTGGTGAACTATAAAACTTTCTTGGGCTTGAATTTGCTAAGAATCAGGGAGGTGTTGTGATGACTCAGAGGATGTATGTTACAGATCTCCTTATGACAACTGGGATGGCACATTGCGGACCTTCCACGACTCCTATAAATCCTAACATGAAGCTCTATGATGATGATACATACGAGGTGGACAAGAGGGATGTACATGGAGCTCGTTCGGAAGCTTCTCTATGTGACTATTCACCAGGTCAAATATCTCCTTTGCAGTGAGTAAAGTCGATCTTTTTGTGGAGCAGTCATGTCGGGCTCACATGGATGCAATCTCCAATCTCCATGATTCTAAAGTATCTGAAGTCTTCTCCAAATACAAGACCGCTATTCAACAAAAGGATATCTCTTGCTATCACGACATGGGCAAATGCTGACTATGCAAGATGTCCAAAAGACAGGAAGTCCACCTCTGAATTTGCAGTGTTCATTAGGAGCTCGTTGGTCTCATGCAAGGTAGGAAATATCGATATCGACACCATATCAATATGATGTCGATACGATATATCGACGGAATATCGCCTATATTGACACAATTTTGTGAAGGAAGGGACCCGAATCAGTCCCAAGTCGATACCGATATATCGATGATATATCACGATGTTTCTTACCCTGGTCTCATAGAAAAGCAAGAAGCAACGTGTTGTTTCTAGGTCAAGTGCTGAATTTGGTACATAGCCATATTACAAAGAAGTACTGAGATGATGTGAGTCTAGTCTATTACGACTGACCTAATGATTAACACACCTCTTCCCATGCAACTACCATGTGACAATCAGGACACACTATGCATTTTCAACAATCTAGCTTTCCGTGAAAGGACCAAATGCATTGAGGTGGATTGCCACTACACCAAAGATATGATATCGAAGGGCTTTATAACTATTTCCATGTTAACTCACTGGAATAGACAACTGCCATTTTTCCCAAGGCCCTAGTCAAGAGGCCATTCCAGAAGTGTTTTCCCAAGCTGAGCGTAATAGATATTTATGCTCTAATTTGAAGGGGAGTGCTACATAAATTAGTATTTATGTATTTCTTACTTCTTTATTTTGTAATTTCTCCATTGATTTTTTTGCCGTCTAGGGTCTCTCCTTTATATGAAAGGGCCCTATGACCACATAATAAACAACTCATTCATTTATTTCTCCACACTAATTATCAACCATAATTCATGAATACTTTCTCCCATTATGGTGGTGTGTTTTCCTGTCTTGGTTGCTGGCTCGGGATTAAGAAAAATATGTTCCTTGTACCCTCATACACTCAACATCCTCAACCATTTAGAATAATTGGTCTTGTCTAGTTTAGGGATTGACGCGAGCTCCTTCCATCGTATCTTCAAGAAGTCACTTCAAATTTTGACATCTTCTTTTAGGTAGTTAGATTTTCTTATAGAAATAAAATTCAAATTTTAAATCATATCGTATAGGATAGGATGAGGGATAAGTTGATGTAAATTAGCTAGAACTCGTGGGAGTTGGAGAGGAGTGCGTGGGCACATTGACTGTGGGGGTTGGAGGTGTTGACAACCCGAGGTGTGGGGCACGACTGGAGGCACATGGGTCATGGGGTCGGGGATAGACTGTGGTGCTGAGGAGTAGGCGCAATAAGAAATGTGTGGGCGCATGGGCCGGGAATAGCATGCGCAATAAGAAATGTGTGGGCGCATGGGCCGGGAATAGCATGCGATGTCGAGTTATAGGCACGAAAAGAAGCGAATGCCGTAGGGTTGAAGGTGGAGAGCAACGTCGAGCGAGAGGCATGGCAGGGGCACACATACAATGCCGAGGGTCGAGTGGTGATGTGGAGATGGGAGGGGAGCGTGAAGATGGAGTGGGGAGGATGCTTGGAGATGGGCAGGGACAGTGTGGAGAGGGGGTTGGGAATGGAGTGAGGGGTAGCGGCTACAGGGTGGATTGTGATGCGTTTGATACCAATAAGAGAAATATGAGGTAATGACTTGATTCTATTTTACTACTCTAGAGCTCCTTAATCCTTAAACATGTGGAGACCTAGAGTTAGGATTACAAAAAGAGAGGCAATGCAGTAGTTAAAAGACTGCTATGTCCTTGAGAGGGTGGACCATAACATTCAACAAACTTCAAGTTCAACAGATGGATGGTTAAGACGCAAATATCACTGAGGGCTTTCTAGACTTCACAGCAGGTTGCTGCTCCTTTTAAGCAGCAGCAACAACATAGATGTGGCCCACTGCATACAAAAAAGAAAAGATAGTTGCTGATTGTATAACGGAGAGGAGGAAACATTAATGGTGTTTTATTTGGGAAATGCCTTCACTGGAGGATCAAGGAGCTCCGGGATTTGATTGGAATACACCAAGTTGCAGTGCCCTTTTGCTACAGCAGGAAGGCAACCTTTGGGAGTTACAAACAAGCAGCAACTTTTGCAGCTTGATAAGAACTCACTGCAGATTGGGTTAAAAATAAGTACACACTCCAGATTTTTAGTGTTATTTGGACCTCTAATCCAATGCAAATGACACTTTAAAAACATCCAAATACAATGCATAGATGAGTCAACTACTTTGGGCTTCTCTAGAATTCAGGAGACGTCCAAGGTTAAGAAGAAACCAGGAGTTGTTTGCAACATACTTCCCTCAATGAGTTCTTTAGTTAGTACAATTTTAGACCCACTAGAGAGTGGTTGAATGAAGTTTGGAAACCCGAAGAGGAGACAAGGTGTATTGCATAGTAAGAATCAATTGGGATTTGCTCTACTTGGAAGCAACATGTGGCTTCCTCACCATCCCAGCAACTGCAGAAACAAATTAGTTTTTTTCAAGTTTTGTGAGAAGGTAATAGTTGAAAAGCCATGAATTGGAATGATTTTTTTATTGAAGAGGAAGGAGGAAGAGATGCAGGAGAATGGGTTTGTTGATTACTCACGTTTCTATGACTTTGAGATAGGGTGTGCGGAGAATATTTGTCCAAAAGGGCTCCTTCAAATGTAGCCTTTATGATCAAGAGGAGCAATGATCAATATTGGGTAGCGGAGGATAAAAGGATTCGACCGTATCATCATGTAATGGAGTCAACCATTGGACACGAAGGGACATGCATGTTGCATGGTTAAAAGATGAAATTACAGAATTTCAAAGGAAACCAAGAAATCAGGACTGGTCAATAGCACTCTTGTTTAGAAAGGAGCTTGATTGAGTAAGCACAAAAACCTAGAAGAGAAGGTTTAGGACAATGGGGGAATGGATCAATGAGGGCTTATTTTGTTTTTTTATGATAATTGAGGACCTTTGTCGATTGATTTTATGTTTTGGTCCTTAGATCTATGCTCATTTTTACTTCCTTCAAGGACAGTGGCCATAATTTTAGTTATACTTTTGCTTTTTTCTAATGCCTCTCTGCCACTTGGCATAGCTTAGCTTTCAACTTTTCTTGATGTAAGGCAATATGGCTCTCTTATTCCTATTCTCTCGTGCATACTTGTTTGAAATTAATGAAAGCAGTCATGTTTTGGAAGCAATATTGTCAAAGACGCTCTCCAATGTACTAACAAGAGGCAAGCCCCAATGCCTTGCCATGCCGACCAATGAGTGAGGGAGACCTTTCTTTAATGACTCCCATAGCTTCTCTTAAAGGGGGTTTGGGCCTAGTGCGCAGGGAAGGAATTGCGTGCTCACGAGGAATTTAGCCGGAGGCGCTGCCCATGAGAGCTCCTGACATGAGGTGCTGGGTGCTCAAGGCAGGCGATTGAAGTAAAACTGGGCCTTTTGTACTTTGTTTTAGTATTTTTTATTTATTTCTAGTTTTTTAAGTTAGATATATAATAGTTCTAAGTACGTTTAACACACATATGTATTCATATGTACGTATACATATGCACACATATACGTTACATTGACACATTATGTTATTTCATATGAGATTTTGCGATCCTTGGTTTTGTTTCTCATATTCTTGAAGTCTGCAAGCTTATTTTATTCCATGTTTGAAGACGTTGCTCCATTTAGTAGATTGATAAGCGTTTTTGAATTATTTATATCTTTCAGGTAAATTTTTGTGCTCTCAAAATTGATTAAATGTTGTCATATGACTCAATTTCCTTTGTTTTTTGGTTGTGGTGGTTGATTTTTTCCTCTATTAAACATCTCCAACATGGCATTCAGGTCATTGACCGAGCTTTTCTTTAATCATTAAAACACATTTCTATTGCTTTTTTAGGATAAAAGATTTTAATGAATGGGCACAATGCATTGTCCTCGACTTGGTATCAAAATACATACCATCAGATAACAATGAGATTTTTGACATAATGAACCTGCTAGAGGACAGACTTCAGCATGCAAATGGTGCTGTTGTTTTGGCGACAATAAAGGTGTTCTTGCATTTGACATTGTCAATGACCGATGTTCATCAGCAGGTACATTAAACATATCAATTATTTACATTGACCAACATGCATGAAGCTTGCAAACGTAATAAATATTTTATGTATAATGATGGAAAGCTGATTACTGTGTCTGTTTTTTATTCAAACAATGCCCCTTTATTTATTACTAGGTTTATGAAAGGATCAAAGCACCCTTGCTCACTCTTGTTAGTACTGGAAGTCCAGAACAATCTTATGCAGTGCTCAGTCACCTGCATCTACTAGTGATGCGAGCACCAATGCTATTTGCATCGGACTACAAACATTTCTATTGTCAATACAATGAACCATCTTATGTTAAGAAATTGAAGCTTGAGATGCTCACCGCAATTGCAAACGAGGATAATACGTATGAAATTGGTCAGTCCTCTATTTCATTGTCTAGTGCTTCCTTTCTTTAAAGATATTATTCTTCAGCCAAATCCTGAAAACAGAAATGCACGCTTTCAGTGACAGAATTATGTGAATATGCTGCAAATGTTGATATCCCCATAGCCAGGGAGTCCATAAGGGCAGTTGGTAAGATAGCATTGCAGCAGTATGATGTAAATGCAATTGTTGATAGACTTCTTCAGTTCCTTGAGATGGAAAAGGATTATGTGACTGCTGAAACACTTGTAAGTAATAGAAACTTGTACTTCCAATCTTAATATGAGACCAACAACTATATTTGCACTATCTGTTTTCCTGCATGTTCCATTTTAGGTACTTGTGAAGGATCTTCTCAGGAAGTACCCTCAATGGAGTCAGGATTGCATTGCAGTTGTTGGAAATATAAGTAGTAAAAATGTCCAAGAACCAAAAGCCAAAGCAGCACTTATATGGATGTTGGGAGAATATTCACAAGATATGAACGACTCTCCTTACATTTTGGAAAGTCTTATTGAGAATTGGGACGATGAGGATTCTCCAGAGGTGATTTACTGCTTCATGAAGTTGAACTTTGATGCCTTATTCATTATAACACTCCTACTTAAATGCCGTTGTGTACATCAAGACTTGAAAAAAATTTTAGTTGCACATGCATCTTAGAAAAAGAGATGCTTCATTTATAATCACTTCGTGTCTCAAATATTACCTTGCAAACACCTCCCCTTCCCCTCTCTTCAGATATACCCTAATTCACCTCTAACAACTCCCCACCGCTGCCGCTGCTAGGGGCTCTCTAATGGATCACCTCTTGGCGATTGTTGGAGCCCTCGGTGCTTCCACATGTCCATTGCCCCTTCGGGTATTGGGTCTTCTACATGATTTAGGCAATGGGATGGTTATCTTTGAGTCCAAGGCATGGCCCAAGACTTATTTAATTTGACGGATCATATGTTGGTTCATGGTCGACATTTTTATCAGAGCTTGTGCATGCTTTGACCCAACCTAATTAACATGGAAACAAGTCTAGACCGGGTGGTCCATTTAAATTTTTAATGTAGGTGGTCTTAAAAAAGAATTAATGTAGGAGTATAAAGGATGGACATAAGTAAAATGAAGGCTCCTATACCAATAATTAAACAATGAGGATGGATGGTAATAACAATGATTTTGAGGCAATCTAAGAACCCCTAAGATTAATCATTTTTTTATGGATATAAAAATAAGATACATTGTTGTTCTTAGCCAATTAGAAGGGGGATTATGCGAACCCGATGCAACGCTGTGCATTACCAGCCACGTAAAGCCCAAACAAAATTAACAATCAAATTAAGACGGGGAATATGAGCTCAAATCTCACGTGGGTAGAGAAAATGAGTCGTTGAGATTATAATTGCATCCATGGAATGAATTTTCGCGAAATTTCGCCGAAATTTCGGTTTCGAGAGGTCATGGGTATCGAAACTCCTATATATAGATATATATATATATATATATATATCGATTTCCCGGATTTCGACCGAAATTTCGGTGATATTTCGACATTTCGAGCCATTTCGACCCATTTCGATTGAAATTCATGGATCTCAGTACAAAATTTCCTGGATTTCGACCGAAATTTCGGTGATATTTCGACGTATCGACCCATTTCGGTTGAAATTCATGGATACATGGTATGTTGAGACAAGATGGTACATACATCGATTATTCAACTTGGGGAGCTTCTTCCCCTTTGGGTTTAAGCAATGGAGATGAGAAAACTCTATAGCTTCTATATATTTGATATAGCTTGTTCCTTTCATTTGTTTGTCATTTATCTTCGTAAATAGATGCATCTTTATTGTAAGTATGCAATTAATTCTGTAATTCATTCGAACTTCGTTTGTGACGGTTATTTCTATGAACAAAACATTGTTTAATTAATCATTATCTACATTTTTAAATAAAAAATTCTTTTCTATTTTTATGAACAAAAGATGTCTTCTAAGTGTTGTTAACTTAGTTATTTTGATTTCCATTTCCAGTATCTATCAGACTGCTCAACAATATGTCTGATATGACCGATATGGTGTGATATAAGGCGCATGGATAAGAGATGTGTGTGATATAAGTGTGCATTTGTAAGATGTTGTTTTAAGATCTTGGATTGGATGATATTAATTTCTAGTACATATCAGTCAAGAATCAACATTAACATCGATTTGACCGATATGACCGATATGTGCGATCTAAGGGGCATATATAAGCAATATGTGTGATATAAGTGTGTATTTGTAAGCTATTTATTGTTATAATAACTCAGAAGATCGTAATTTCCAAAAAAATCATCGAAAAATGGCTTTTTTGAGTCATTTTCGACATTTCCACCGAAACGGTCGAAATTTCCCGAAATTTCACCGAAATTTCGGTTTTGGAAGGGACCGAAACGAAATCGAAATCGAGATTTCGAACCTTGATTGCATCATCACAATACAAGAGATGGTCTGTTATGTCAGGAGCTAATTCCCAATTTTATAGTAGGGAAAATAAATGAGGAGGGTTGGAAGATAAAGACTACTAAATTCCATTTTATGGTAGTAGAACAATACTAGAACCATTATAATAACATGACACTAAATTAACAAAAGAACTACTTAGGACAAGACCTGAAGACCCCAAAACAGCGCATACTTAAAATCTGCAGACTCATGATTGCAGGGGAGAAGGGGTTGTATCCAACAAAGAAGGGAGGGACGACGTTGCTGTGGCTGGCTGGTTGAGGGTGGAGGTTGACGGCAGTTGAGTTGATGGAGGTTGGGAAATAACAATGAGGCAGTGGAGAGGTTGTTGGCAAGGTTGGAAGGGAATGTTGGGAGGTCTAATGGAGAGGTAGCGAGGTGTCCTTGGAGAAAGAAAACGGGTGGGTTCGGGGAAAGAAAAGAACATGGGAGGATAAGAGACCGGGGTTGAGAATAGAAAGAGGAGAATTGGGAGGGGAGAGTTAAAAGACCTTGAAGGCTTCTTTTCTTTGCTAAACTCTGAGCTGCCCCTCTCCTCCCCCTGCCAGCCCCTTTTATAACATGGAATTGCATCACTAAATTAAAAAAAGCACAAATTACATGGGTTGAATAATTAAAATCATACAACAACAAAGCATTTTCTCACATTAAGTCGAGTCGGCTACATGGATTCTTTGCCTCCATTCAGATTTGTCTTGTGTCATTCTCGAGCTTAGATCAAAAAAATTTAAGATCACTTCAGATAGTCTCATTCCAATACTTCTCAAGCCTTCCTTATCCTCACTTAACCAACTAAACTTCCCAAAACTCGCATATTGGTGCATTAGCCGACCTCCTTTGTAAATGACCAAACCATCTTAAGCGGTTTTCTACCATCTTATCCTCTATCGGAGCTACACCAACTTTCCTCCTAATCGCATCATTCCGAATCCGATCTTTACATATATGACCACACATCCACTTTAAGCATTTTCATATCTGCTAATGTCATTCTCTGCCCGTAATTTTTTGAAAAAAAAAGGCTTATACCGTATAGGTGTGTCCAGATCTCTACCCATAGTTATGGTTCACAGGCTAACATTCGGACCCATAACGCTTAGCAGGCCTCACGATTACTTTGTAAAACTTTCCGTTGATTTTCAAATGAATTTTCTTATCACATCGAATAGTAGAGTCTCTTCTCTACTTTAACTGATTTGCATTTATTTTATGAGTAACATCTCCATCGGTTTCCCCATCATGTTGCAAAAAAGATCCCAAGTATCTAAAAAAAGACTCTAACCTACCAGTGGTTGGAGACGCAAAAAAGATCCCAAGTATTCGAGCTCACTCTGATGCAAGCAAGAGACACAAGAACCATAGGTTGGTGCAAAGGAAGCCGCTCGCCTACTACCGGTCATAAATAAAAATATGACATTAGAGCCCATTTGACTTTTCAATGCCATCACGAAAACCACTATTCATATATAAATTCAGGCAAAGGACTTCAATATTGATCCCCTAACAATCTCAAAGACTTTTTTGTGATTTCATCTAAGAAGATAATCTTCTGGTCCCTGTTAATGGAATTAAAGGATATGTCGTCGCTAGTTTAAGGTTCACTTTCTTTGATAGGATACCCTAAAGAAAGCCCCAAGACCAGCGACGACATTTCAAGATGGGGCCTTTTGACGAAATCCAAAGTCATGTTGAATAGCTTGCTATTATGGCACGATGCGATGGAGTGATAATCTCAACCCAATCTAGTAATGCAAGCCATATGTTAGCCAAGGGTTGCACCACATACCTTGCTAGTACAATTAGCACATAGTCTTCTCAGGAGTAAGCGAGGCGGCGAGTTAAAGAGCAAGGCATGGGAAAAGCTAACATTAGCATTTAGAATTTCCTTGCTCATTGTCTCGCATTCCCCATGGTTCGAAGAGTCTAGGTAAACGCTACGAATATTTAAAAGCATGTTAAAATCCAGGTTGATGATGATTCTTATTCTTAGCTGGTCTCACATGGCATGGTACATGCTTCGAAATAGTGGATAGGAGAGTCAAGAAATCATCCGGCACGTGTGGTATCACTGCTAGTGTGATCCTTGCTAGTCGCTATTATTATTCTAGTTGGTATGCTTGTGACCTTGTCTAGGCCAAGAGTTCCGGTTAGTTGTTATTTCCATTGGGTTTGGTTCCCGTTGTTGATACCGATAAGACTGAGTCGAGACTACTTTCCTGCCGGTCTATATGTGAGGCTAATATCTCTAATGCGTCGCTTCTTTAGGAGAGCTCTTGGGACACACATGGCATGTCGTTGGTCAGTTGAAAGATGACGATAGTATTTGATGCATATAGGGGTCTTGCAATTTGAGTTTTGAAGCTATGAATGTGGGTTTCTTGCAAAGTGGATCTCTCGAATCTTGGGTGGGAGGTTGGTCTGCGCTAGACTGTACTGAGGAAGATCTATGGCCTCTTAGCGTAGTTGTCGTGGTAGTTGGGACATATTCACATGCCATCAAATTTTTGAAACAAGATTTGTTTGATTCTTCTGCATATATTTGGATTCTAGAGACATGTTCTTAGGGATAGTTATGCTTTCCGATTTTGGCAGGATGATTGAACTGGGTAGGGAGCCATGGCTATCTGGTTACCCCACCTTTTTGCTTTGGCATCTGACATGGAATTGTTGGTGAGGCATGCTTGGACCCAAGGATGAAAAAATCGGTTCAGGCGACCATTTAAACAATTGTTTAAACTCATTCAACCCTCGACCGCATCGATTACCTTTAATCAGCTATGTAAATGGCCGGACAGCTTAAACAGGTGTAATCGACCGTTTACACGCTGTTTAAGTGGTTGCTTTTTGCATTAGGGTATACATAAACCCGCTTTGACCCGATTCATTTAAAACCTGTTATAAAATATGAAGCGGAATCAAAGAATACCGAAAAATAAACATGGAACACAAGAATTTTTACATGGAACCCTACTCCCTAAGGAGTTTCAAAAAAAAAAACCCCCTACTCCCTAAGGAGCGGGATGAAACCACGGGAGAAGTCCTCAAAGGGGCGTATCTTGCATTCCTTTTTCTCAATGGATACAGGAGGTCTGAGGCTCCTTATATAGCCTCCACAGAGCCTCCAAGTCCCACCACTGATTGATGTGGGACTAAACACTGGGATGGGGTAGATGGATCCTGGAGGTATCCATTTACCCATCTACAATTCAATAGGCGCATAACCAAATACTCCAACACTCCCCCTCAAGCTGGAGCATGCAATGCTCATCTTGGACAAACAAATAGAAAGAAAGTCAACTCACGCTACAAGACACTACGGACAATATCAACACAACACGCACAACTGTCAGCTGCTGTCAAGGATGTTGCTTCTCATGCCGTGCATGTGAGGAGGACGAACGAGCTCGAGTGTGAGTCTACTGAATCTCCTCGTCGGAGAGCATGTGCTCTGAACTGCATCTGTCAGAATCACTGCAACTGAAAATGAGTCTCCTCGTCGGAGTACTCTGGCCAGCCACAACATGTAGACAACTGCTCCATCTCTGAAAAAGGGTCGAACTAAATAGGCCGTGGAAGTGGAGTCCACGGTCGCTGGAGAATGGAGTCTGAAAGAAGTCTCATCGTCGGAGAACTGGGTCTCTCTCATCTGGCACAGAGAATGGTACCCTACTCTGGAGTCCCTATGACATGAAATCCCTTGCCAACATGGCATAGGGAATGATCCTCTACTCTGGAGTCCCTATGGATCACATGAAAACTCTGGCCGACAAAACAAGAAAAGATGGGGACCACATCAAAAGATGGCAAACACGTGCACATCTTAAAATAAGACCGCATACTCGTGCGTGTCTGAAATTGACTCGGAATCCATGATCGTCGAGTCTGAAATCTCCTGTAGAGTTTGGAAAATCTGAACCAGCCTGGAATCTGGAGTCTCTGAATCTGGAGAATCTGGAAAATCTGACAAACTGGCCTGTGACTCTACATATACTCCCCCTTTCTCCCATACTTATCGGAAAATGAACATCGACAAAGTTGGGAGAAGACAATAAATTGGGAAAACAACATTAATCTTTTTTTCAATCGTTCACACATTTTTTTACGACTTTTCATTCTCATTTTTTTTAAATCATCATTTTTCCGGCTATTTCATCTCCCTTTTTTTTAAAAAAATAGCCGTCATCATAAGCTGTTCATCATTTTAAGCTCTTTTTCCCCCTTTTTTTTCAAAATACTTGCATACGACTTTTTCTTGTATGCGACTTTTTTTTTCAAAAGTTTTTTAAAGTTGTTTACCATATTTTTTTTCTTTCGGATGCTACTTCACCGTTTGCTCTCTCTTTTTTTCTTTTTCTTTTTTTAACGGCTCACTCTCTCTCTCTCCTCTCCTTTTACAAGAGAGAAAAGAGTTTTTGAATAAAGGGCCGTAGGGCCCGCTCGGGTCCTGAAGGAAATGTGCGCCACCCTTTTAGGGTTCCCTCTTGCGGGAACCCATTCAGCCGAAGAGACCGCTGCTCCCCCGTTTAGGGCTTTTCCATATGATGCCGCCTCCGCCTGTGCGCCGCCAAGGGTCCCTAGAGAAGGGAAGCTTGAGCGTCGTAGCCATCACCGCTGCTACTGAAGAGGAGGAGCGGCTGTTGTTCGGAGCATGGGTCTGGGTTTCGAGGCCCCACCGCGCGAAGGAGCACACACGACCATGTAGTCTATCTGGATGTCGCGAGGGGAGCTCCGCTTGGTCATGATGGAGGGAGCTCGCCGCGAGTGAGGAGGGCAGAGTGCTCCGGCTGAGCGCCGTCGCTGGGGCTGCTTTCACGCCGCTTGCGCCTGTGCTTAATGGGGCGCCTGGAAGCTAGAGCTCCCTGGACTACGCCTTCTGCGCTTGGAGGCCTGCACGCCTGGATATGGGAGTGCACCACTTGTTCTGGGGTTCGTCGAAGTGAGGGCGCGAGGCCGAGCGAATGACAGGAGAACTGGAGGCTCGATGTAGTTACGGCCTAAAGAAGCGTAGCAACGAGACTGGGTCTTGTTGCTGCCCCCTTTTTTCTGAAGTTCGTGCCAGGTTGGAGGACGGACGCTACCGCCACATTGGACTAGATCTGGATTTGATGCAAATCGAGAATCCGCACGGTGATGAAAAATAATTTTTTTGTGGATTTTGGTGGAAGAATAAATTGGAGGAGCTGAGGAGAGAAACTCGTCGGGAACACGAGGGGATGGAGAGGAGAAGGCGTGTAGACCACAACAAGGGAGAAGGAGAGGGAGAGGAGATAGAGAATAAATCTCAATTTTTCATATCAACTGAACTGACTCTAACAATAGCCCCATCATCCCTTTATATAGGAGGGATGAGATTACAAAAATAGAAATCAAATTTAAATTCAAATTGAAACTAATTATCCTAAATTGACTCTAACCGACTAACCGACTAATTTGAAATTTAAATATCTAACTAGTTGAGATCACAGGCGATCCCGTTTATTTAATTAAAAATACGACGACTCAAATAAACGTAAACAAAATTAACGGATAAAAATAAATATGCGGCCCTATGTTTCTGTTCCACGCTGCATCAACTCTCCTCCACTTTCAAAAATTCGTCTCCCGACGAATTGTTGGAACTGGTTGCATCGTTGGAGAACTCGCCGTTGTAATTGTAGCTTGCAATTCCTTCAATTAGATCCTTTTCAACGTCACGTTTGTGTTCTTTCCAATTGGAGGGTGTCTTTGCAATTTTCGTACCCGTTCACTTAAATAGAAGTCATAGCATAATATATCCTCCCATTGACCCTTTGGATAAAAACTTTTAAGAGGAGGGGTCTTCCTGCAAATACCCCAAAATATCTCTTGACTCCGATTGTCAAGGGATACAATAGAATATACACCCTCAAATTTTAGGGTTCCTCTCTTCTTAAGCTGGCGGCGGCCGCCCCGAAGCTAGAATCGGGGACGACGCGTGCGACGCAAGGATCGGTGGCAGCCAACGACGTGGCGCGAGCGGGGCCACTGGTGTGGGACGGGCTTCTGAAGATGATGTAGGCCCGACGGGGAGGGGCTAACAGCAGGTCGCGATGTTGAGGAGGCTGGGGGTGCGGGGATGGCTGGGGGTAGCGGTGGCGGAGGGGGGTTGTTCGGGGGGGGGGTGTCGATGTCGCTGTCGAGCAGAGGGGGAAAAAGGTGGGAGCGGGAAGCAGTGGTGTGGGGGTTGTGGGTTGCGCAGCAGGGGAGGTCGGTGACGGCACATGGAGGGGCAGCGCCGGGACTGGGGCCTCTGAGGGCGAGGGGGAAACAACGGATACAGGGGTTTGCGTGGAAGGAACTGGCGATGGCACCGGGGGGAAGGTGGAGGGGTTTCGTGTAAGGCGTTGCCGCGAGGGGGGGAGGTGTTTGCTGGGGTGTGGGGGCCGCGGCGGTCGTGAAAGCGGGGGCTGCGGGAGGAGCCGTTGGGGCTTCAGGGGAAACCGCGGGGGGAACAGTGGGCGGGGGAGGCGTTGGCGGGGTTGGGGGCTTGGCTGGGGCCGCAGGTGCTGCGAGAAGGGGACCCAAGGGTGCGGGGGTGACAAGGCCGGGCTACAGCGGGGCTGGAACTGTTGTCGGGGGCGATATCGTCGATGGTGACTGATCTGAAGCGGCATGGACTGCGAGCAGTTCGTCCTTATCGACGAGTTTTTCTTCGTCACAAGTCTGGACAGCGGATTCAGTAGTGGAGGACTTTGATTGGGCGACGCATAGGGCCCCGAAGTTAGCCATAAGATCTCGAAACTTGGAATGGAATGTGGTTTGTAACTCAAGTAGCATGCGCTTCGTCTCCTTTTTGTAGGCGTCTTTGGCTCACCGTTTTTGTTCGGACGAAGGATAGTCCCTCGATGCATGTCGGTGCGAACGTCTGGACGGATCGTCAGATCGTGAGGACGATCTGTAGGCCATGCTCTGATACCAAATGATGCAAATCGAGAATCCGCACGGTGATGAAAAATACTTTTTTTGTGGATTTTGGTGGAAGAATAAATTGGAGGGGTCGAGGAGAGAAACTCGTCGGGAACACGAGGGGATGGAGAGGAGAAGGCGTGTAGACCACGACAAGGGAGAAGGAGAGGGAGAGGAGATAGAGAATAAATCTCAATTTTTCATATCAACTGAACTGACTCTAACAATAGCCCCATCATCCCTTTATATATGAGGGATGAGATTACAAAAATAGAAATCAAATTTAAATTCAAATTGAAACTAATTATTCTAAATTGACTCTAACCGACTAACCAACTAATTTGAAATTCAAATATCTAACTAATTGAAATCACAAGCGATCCCGTTTATTTAATTAAAAATACGACGACTCAAATAAACGTAAATAAAATTAACGGATAAAAATAAATATGCGGCCCTATATTTCTGTTCCACGCTGCATCAGGAATAGACAATCTGTGGCGCGAGGAGTTTCGCCGTGTGGAATATTGCCTGAACTCGTGAATCCGCTCTGTGCTTGGATGCCCGAAGGGCTTGAAGTGTGCGGTACAAGACGAGGACAGAGCTAAGGTTCTAGAGAACCCAAAAAAAAAAAAAATCCCTCGAACAATACATGAACTTGAACAGAAGAACAGTCGAACACATCTCCAATATCAACATCGAATCTCGAAAAAAAACATGAAAATAATCCCTGAGAATCAACCCGCTCTGATACTATGTTATAAAATATGAAGTGGAGGCAGAATCAGATAATATAGAAAAATAAACATGGAACACAAGATTTTTTACGTGGAACCCTACTCCCTAAGGAGCGGGATGAAACCACGGGAGAAGCCCTCGAAGGGGCATATCTTGCATTGCTTTTTCTCAATGGATACAGGAGGTCTGGGGCTCCTTATATAGCCTCCACAGAGCCTCCAAGTCCTACCACTGGTAGACGTCGGACTAAACACTGGGATGGGGTAAATAAATCGTGAAGGTATCCATTTACCCATCTACAACTCAATAGATGCATAACCAAATACTCCAACAAAACCATGAGGATGAAGATGAAGCACCGATGTTTGATGACGACTCTGATGAAGAATTACATTGGTTTCATTTAGTTTTTGATGAAGGAATGCGATGCCTTTCTGTGTACGGTTATCCTGGACTTTTTGGAACATTGCTATGGATTGTAGTTTGTAATTGTTTATGTTGCATGTTTTGGCATTTGGTTGTAGATTCTACTTGATTATGCTATCTACTTTGACATGTCACATTTGTTTGAAGAAGTTATTGAAATTGACAATATCTGATCAATGTTGTAAATATGTGATTATATTTTGGGATATTTACACCCATAACCTTGAGTAATTTCATAGTTACCCTAGAAACCCTCTATAATAATGAATTACACACACAACCTCCAATAATGCTCCGTTTTACATCCATAACCTTATGTTAGTTTCGGGGAGTTAACTCAACCATACGAGTGAGTTAATCTAACCAATCCACTATCTAACGATTAGGATTAGTCAAAAGTAAAAAATAAAAGGAAAAAAAAACTTGCAAACATGGACTGTACGTTGGAAGCACGAGCTTGGGGGTGGGGAGAAGGGTTACGGGCTTGCAGGAGGGGGAGGGGCGCGGACCTTGCTGGAGGGTTCCAGGAGGGCTTCGAGGCTTCCAGGCGGTGCGTGGGGGGGATGGGGGTGTTGCAGGAGTGGGAGGGTTCCAGGCGGCAGCGACAGGGGGGGTGCTTCCAGGTGGCGCGGAGGGGTCCGGCGCGGGGGGGGGGGGGATGTTGCAGGAGTGGGAGGGTTCCAGGCGACACGAAAGGGTCCTAGGCGGCGGCTGGGTGGGGGTGGGGCTTCCTGGCAACGCGGGGGTGGGGAGTTTCGCAGGTGGCGCGAGGGTGGGGCTTCCCAGACGGCGCGAGCGGGGGGGGGGGAGGTTCCCGCGCCGCTTGCCGCGTGTCGGGTGCTTCCTTAGCGACTTCGCTTGTGCCGGCATCTGCAACGTGGTACTGGCCACTGAGGCCGTGGGCAAACGTTGGCGAGGGCTGGTGGGACAACTGAGCTTCTTCTTCTTCACGACCGGCTTCCTTTCCCTACCGGTCATAGCATACCCCACAAGACACTCATGGAGGACGCTCTACAGACTCCTCCCGCTGCCTCCTCTACTCTACTCGCTCGTGGTCGTGCCCTTCCTGTTCGAGCTGGCCGTGAGGGGGAGGAGAGACGAGGCTCTGAAGGTGCTGGAGAGATTGGCGAGTGTGAATGGGAAGAAATTGCCTCATGACATTACAATTTCAGGCACTGGATCCGGTGGTTCCACTCCAGCGGCCAACGAGAACCTCTGGACAACAGGGTAGGCAGCTAGGAGAATTCTCGTCGTCAATTTCGACTTTCAGGGAGGATTTCAAGCTGCGCGGGGGGGGGGGGGGGTGGGGGGGGGTGGGGTCGGGGGCTTGCAGGAGCGGCATGCTTGCAGGCGAAAGGGGAGGAGGTGGTTGGGAGGAAGGGGAAGTTGGCGGAGGATGTCGATGAGGGGACGGGTGGTTGACTGGGTGGAGGAGGTCGGAATGGGGAGGGGTTGGTTGAAGGAGGAAGAGGAGTAGCTATTTGTAAATAATGGGAAATAAAAAGGTATAAAATGTAAAATACCTGACTGATATCGTCATAGTTAACACGAGGGTTATAGATGTAAGAGTTAAGTATTACCGAGGGCCATGCGTGTAATTCGTGATTATATAGGGTTTCCGGGGTAATTACGAAACTACTCAGGGTTATGGGTGTAAATATCCCTTATATTTTTATGGTTCATTTATACTTTTTTTATTAATTATATATATGTATTTTTTTAATTAAAAAATGTAAAACCACATAGACCATTTAATTTTCATTTAAACTCTTGCATACCATTTAATCATTAATCAATGACCCCACCGACTGTATACCGTATATCGTTTTTTGCAACCTTGCTTGGACCAATGGGGTGTGGTCCCCGAGTTTCTCTATGAGCTATCAGACGAGCGGGTGTTGGAGTTCTTCGCGATGGCTGAGTTCCTTTCTCACATGGCCTTTTGCTAGGCGTAGGCGTAATCATTGTTGGTGGTGTAATGGTTAGCAAGGTTCGAAATATAGATATTGATATTGTATCGGTCTGCTCAAAGGATATATCTGGGATATATTGACGATGTCGGTGGAAATCTTGAAAATAATGCAAAAAGTATTTCTAATGAATTAAGATCATCTTAGTTATTGTTAGAATACTCAGATGATTCATTCCATAGAGCCCTCGGGTCTCTTATATAGGGAGAGAGCCCTTGGGTAAATTACATGAGAGATACATAAAGAAACTGAAATAATAAGTAACATAAAAGACGAACAACTATCTCTACACTCCCCCTCAAGATGGAGCATAGATATCTATCATGCTCAGCTTGGAAGAACATCTCTGGAAAGGTCCTCTGAGCAGTGGCTTAGTGAATATGTCCGCTGTCTGGTCCTCTGAACTGACGTGAGACGTGGAGATGAAGCCCTTCTGAATCATGTCCCTAGTGTAATGACAATCCACCTCTATGTGTTTTGTTCTCTCATGGAAGGCTGGATTGTTGGCAATAAATAATGCTGCCTGATTATCACATTGGAGGTTCATAGGCAAGTGAACATCAACATTCAGATCTTCTAAGACTGCTTTAACCCACATCATTTCTGTGCTTGCCTGTGCCATGGCTCTGTACTCGGATTCGGCACTGGATCTCGCCACAACAGTCTGCTTCTTGCTTTTCCAAGAGACTAAAGAGCTTCCTATGAAGATAGCAAATCCAGACGTAGACTTACGATCCCGTGGACATCCTGCATAATCTGCATCTGCACAGGCTGAAATAGACGGATCTGTTTCTTTCTTGAACAGCAACCCTGTGCCTGGGGAAGACTTCAGATATCTCAATATCATGTACAAGGCATCCATATGTACTTGCCTCGGCTGCTCCACGAATTGACTCACCCGGTTTACTGAAAGGGCAATATCCGGTCGAGTTATAGTGATGTATAAGAGCTTACCCACCATTTCTCTGTACCTTCTCTTGTCCACCTCCTCGGTATCATCATCGTACAGCTTCATACTCGGGTCCATAGGTGTACTCGAAGGTCTGCACCCAGTCATTCCTGTTTCAACTAGTAAATCTGTGACAAATTTTCTTTGAGTCATCACCATTCCTTGTGCATTTCTTGCAAATTCTATCCCCAGAAAATATCGTAATGTGCCTAGATCCTTTGTAATGAACTGGCTGCCCAACATAGACTTGGTTATCTCAACCCCCTGTGCATCATCTCCAGTCACCAATATGTCATCAACATATACCATAACAACGATGGTACCTCTAGGGGTCTTCCGGACGAACAGTGAGTGGTCCGCATTTGATCTTCTGAACCCCTGTCGTTCAATAAGCTGGGAGAGCTTCTGGAACCATGCTCGAGGACTCTGTTTAAGGCCATAGATAGCCTTATGAAGTCTGCATACCTTCTGAGTCTCCCCCTCAGCAGCAAACCCAGGTGGCTGCTGCATGTAGACTTCCTCCTGTAGATCACCATACAAGAAAGCATTCTTAACATCAAGCTGGAATATGGTCCAGTCACGTACCACTGCAACCGATAGAAGGATGCGAAGGGTAGAATGTCTCGCCACCGGAGAGAAAGTGTCCAAATAATCTACCCCATATGTCTGTGTAAAGCCCCTTGCTACGAGCCTGACCTTGTATCTGTCAAGACGACCATCTGCATGATATTTGACCGTAAATACCCACTTGCAACTTACCACAGATGCACCTGGAGGAATAGGGACAAGAGACCAAGTCCCTCTAGACTGCAAGGCACGCATCTCCTCTTCCATTGCTAGACGCCAGCATTCAGTCTTCATGGCATCCTGATATGTCCGTGGAATCTCCACCGTCGATACAGCAGCGGCAAACTTCTGGAAATCCCCAGTGAGACGATGAAAGGAGACATGAGAGGCCAGGGGATATGAGGCACACTGTCTTCGCTGCTTCCTATGAGCAATAGGCCGGTCCAAGTCATCCAAAACAGTGCTGACCGGTTGGTCCTCCTCCTGTGGTAAAAGCTCCTGCACAGGTGCATTATTTAACCCATCATTAGTGTTAACATCAGAACATACCTGAGGCGTGCTGGATGGTTGACACGTAGCTTGAGCAGGGCCTGTCCGTCTCGTGTAGAACTTAGTGAAAGGGACAACTGGGGGTGGTGGCGGTGGTGGTGATGGTGGTGTCGGTGGAGCAGAGGATGGACCCAGACTTGGAGGTGGTGGAACATAGACGTTTGAATCTGGTAATGTGGAGGAGACCAATCTGTCACCTGCAGGGGAGAAGTACATGACAGGTTCGAAAAAAGTAACATCCGCACTCACATAGTACTTGTCATGGACAGGGTCATAGCAACGGTATCCTTTTTGTGTCCTGGAGTAACCCACAAAAACACACTTGATAGCTCTAGGAGATAGCTTATCAAGTCCCGGAGATAAGCGGTGAACAAAAGCAACAGTGCCAAAAACCCGAGGTGTCAGTGTAAACAAGTCTCTGTCAGGAAAGAGAATAGAGATTGGAGACTTTCCCCAAGAACCGTTGTAGGCATTCGATTGACCAGATAGCACGCTGTAAGTATAGCATCCCCCCAAAAGGTTAATGGGGCACAACTCTGAATAAGCAATGTGCGAGCAATATCAAGAAAGTGTCGATGTTTTCGTTCTGCAACCCCATTTTGTTGAGAGGTGTAGGCACATGTGGTTTGGTGAACAATGCCTTTAGATGAAAGGAAGCTAGCAAGAGAGCGGGTGCAGAACTCCAATGCATTGTCAGTACGCACATACTTAACAGTAGAAGAAAAAACATTCTGGACTTCATTAATTAGATTTTGAAGAACATTTCCTGCTTCAGATTTATTTTTAAGAAGAAAAGTCCAAGACACTCTAGAGAAATCATCAATCACAACTAAATAGAACCTGTGTCCCTGATGATCCGGGACACGACTGGGACCCCAAATATCTATGTGAAATAATTCAAACGGGGAGCTACTGCTCCGACTCTGACGACTGGGGAAGCTCGAACGATGGTGCTTCCCTAACTGACATGCTTCACAACGAAAAGAGGAACTCGGAGAGATCTGAGGCAGGAGGTGACGCATCTTCTGTAGCGGTAGATGACCGAACCGAAGATGCCAGGTGTACGGAGATACGGAGCCCTGGGAATGTAAGGAGACGCCAGCGTAAGAGTTACGAACGAGATGATAGAGGCCATTGTGCTCAGAACCACAACCAATCACCCTGCCCGTTAGTATGTCCTGAAAAATAACAGGCGATGGATCAAAAATAGCACGACAGTGCAAATCACGTGTAATCTGGCTAATAGATAAGAGGTTCATAGAGAATTTCGGAGCATGTAGCATATTCTGTAAGTGCATAGAGGGTAGCAAAGCCGTCTCCCCCTGACCGATGATAGGAGAATGAGTGCCATCAGCAATGAGTACAGAGCGACCTTGCTGAACAGCTCTGTAGGACTGCAAAATATCTTTCTCCCGGCATAGATGATGGGTAGCTCCAGAGTCGACAATCCATCCTGTGAGATCATGACTATGAAATGAGACTGAAGGACTACCTGAGGCACTGGCTGAGGCAGATGTACTAGCTGACGCCGAAGCCGTAACATCAGAGACGTCTGCACCCTCTGATGATGATTGTGGCATAATATCACGTAGTCGTGCCACCAACTCTTCGAACCGGTGATCAGGAGTAGATGCTGTTGGACCCTGAACATGATCAGCTACTCGTGCAGAGGGAGGAAAACCATGCTTGGAATAGCATGTATCCTCCGTATGACCAGTACGGCGACAGAATGAGCACGTGGAGCGTATGCGTCCGCCGCGACCACGTCCACCACTTCCCCTGCCACGAAACGAGGACGAACCACTACGTCCTCTGGAAACTGCCATTGCTGACGGAGTCGCAGTCGCTGTATTGGACGGAACGGGTACACGACTGAGCCTCCTGTATACCTCTTCCATCGGTGGGATGGTGGCATCTGCTAGAATCTGAGCGCGTGCTGCCTCGTACTCCGGATCTAGGGCAGCGAGTAATACGCCAACCATAGTGGCGTTGCGGAACGTCTTCTGCTGTTCCGGCGTGGCAGTAAGCGGAATGGTGCTATAGAGCTTCTCGAACATGCCACGAAGCGACGTGTAGAGGGAATGAAGAGGCTTCCCATTCTGCTTCGTGGTAAATATATCATGCTGCAACTGGAGCATCTTCGTCTCATTGCGGACCTAAGAGTACGTCATAGCCAAAATATCCCACATCGCCTTAGCGGTGGGCTGGTGAAGAACATCATTCGCTATCTCCGTTGTGAGCGTACCTGAGAGCCACACCTTGGCGTACGCATCATCAGCCTCCCACGAGGCATAGATCCCTGTCTTCTCCGGCGGTTCATCCTCGGTAAGAATATGCTTCTTACCACACGACTTCATGAGACTGAGGAACTGCATCGCCCACAGTTCGTAGTTTGTCCCGTCCATCTTGACGATTGGTGTCGAACCTTTAAAGGCACCTATGGCGGGCATATCGAGCTTCTGATCTGACATAATGCCGGAGAAGAACAACTACTGATAGACCAGAAAAATACTGTCTACCAAGACCTTGTAGGATTCAAGTGCATAGGTAGACGATTATGCACTTGAATCAAACATGACGCCGAGTCCTAGGAAGAAGGCGGGACCCCGGTCACGAGTAGAGGCTTGGAAGCCTCTACTTGAGAAGAACGGCGGCTGGGCGGCGCTAGAGGAGGAGGGAGCCGGCGCTGGGGAGCGGCGGCGGGGGGGACCCGGCGAAGGAGGTGGGGCCCGGCGGCAGGGCCCGGCGGCAGGTGGGGCCCGGCGGCGATGTGGGTGGGGGCCCGGCGAAGGAGATGGGGCCCGACGAAGGAGAGGAGGCGGCGGCGGGAGACTTGGAGCCCGAGAGGGGTGGGTGGCGAAACCTTAGGGGGGGGGCGGCGGTGGAGAACCCTAGGTTAGGGTCATGGCTCTGATACCATGTTAGAATACTCAGATGATTCATTCCATAGAGCCCTCGGGTCTCTTATATAGGGAGAGAGCCCTTGGGTAAATTACATGAGAGGTACATAAAGAAACTGAAATAATAAGTAACATAAAAGACGAACAACTATCTCTACAGTTATTAAAACAATAAATAACAAACAAATACACATTTATATACAAGAATGGGGTGTATTTGGCGCACTAATACACATTATATCACACATATCTCTAGTTGTTAATGCTGACTGCTAGCTGATGACTGCTGAGATATATTCTGGATTCGTGATTCTAACTTGATCAGCATTAAACTTCTTTTCATCTCTATTGCCCAAGAGGACGAAGTCCACCAATAGAAGAACAATAGTATGTATCCCTTGTCGCACCATACCCTACCCCCCGAAACAAAATTTATAATTCATGATGTATTTTAATACTATGAGTAGCAAAATAAGTAGTGAAATCATGCTTACAAGGGTAATATCATTGATATATATATCGATGAAATATCGGCTCTGTCGGTAGATATCCCAAAAATTTTGTACAGAAACCAATCATTTTTGAGCGATATGGTTCGATATGGCTATATATCGCGAGATATCGACCGATATCCTAGAAAAAGATATGTATATGAATATCGACACCCACATCTCGTCGGTATCGATATATCGCCGATATATCACGATATTGCCAACCTTGATGGTCAGTTCATTACGAGGAAGGTATTGTCTCATACAAAAAATTATGAGGAAGGTATATAAGGAGTTATATACCTCATTTATGTTTGATCTAACCATTGTTGTGGCTTCTTTGGGTCAACTATGGCTGGAAGATTCCTCAACGGGTCAAGGCTTTCCTTTGATTGTTTGGGAGGAACCGGCTGATAATGAGGCCTAGAGAGGACATGTTTATTCAGCAAGGTGCATGGCTCTTGTTCAATATGGGATGAATGGTTGGAGGACCTGTGTCACTTTTTCTTCTCTTGCTCTAGTTTGAGGGACATTTGGACGGAGGTCGGGCTTACTGGTGAGACCATTGAGGATGGTGGAACCTTCTGGGAGTCACTTGGGCCATATGAGGCTACGATGTTGGGTGACAATATTTAGACGATGGGCATTCTTTGGGCATTATAGTTAATTAGAAATGATGTAATTTTCGAAGGGGGAAGATTGCACGCGGAAAATGTTTTCATTCATGTAAGAATCCTTCGGGATTCTTGATCTCTGAAATTGTGTTCTAAACTTGTGAATGTGAAGTTCTTTGGATGCACATCTTTACCGATGCCACACTCCTTTTTACTTTCAAAAATAAAATAAAAATATGCTACAAGTATGCATGGATGTATAAAATGGGAAAAAACAGAAACACATATACAGCTCTTCTGGTCACAACAAAAAATGGTAATCAGTTTGACAGATGAGTTGAATTAAGCAGGGGACTTCCGGTTGAGAGCATGAAACTAAAAAAGAAATTAAAGATGATACAGAAGCAAAGGAATTTGTTCAGGAAAGAAAAGCAAAAGAACATGATGTATAATTTTTTTAAGAAACATTAGAAGGTGGTGGGATAAACTTATTTCTTTATTTTGTAGTAGGACGACTTGTGCCTAAACTTGTAGAATGTTTTCATTCATGTAAGAATCCTTCGGGATTCTTGATCTTTGTAACTGTGTTCTAAACTTGTGAATGTAAAGTTCTTTGGATGCACATCTTTACCGATGCCATACCCTTTTTTACTTTCAAAAATAAAATAAAAATGACGTAGATTTTTCTAAGAAACCTTAGAAGGTGGTGGGATAAACTTCAACACTCAACATTAAGTTGGAGCATGCAATGCTAAGCTTGGACAAACATAAGAAAATCACTCAAACTCACAATACACGACACTACGAATAATATCAACTCAATGCGCACAACTGTCGGCTGCTTTCGAGGACGTTGCTTCTCATGCCGTGCATGTGAGGAGGAACAAACATGCTGGAGTGTGAGTCAAACTGGATGTGCTCTGTACTGCACTTGTCAGAGTCACTGCAACTGAAATGAGTCTCCAATTGGAGAACTCTGGTCCCGCACAATAATGTGGACAACTGCTACATCTCTGAAAGGGCCGAACTAAAAAACTGTGAAGACAATCCTCATCGGAGTCCACGGTCGCTGGAGAATGGAGTCTGAAAGTCTCCTCGTCAGAGATCTGGGTCTCTCCCATATTGCACGGAGAATGGGATCTCTACTTCGGAGTCCCTATGGAGCACATGAAAACTCTGACCAAAAACAAAAGATGGGGACCACATAAAAGATGACAACATGTGCACATCAAACTGAAGACCGCATACATGTACGTGTCTGAAACTGAAGACTCGGAACTCATTTGACGTCGACTCTGAATATATGAACATATGTAGAGTCTGGACATTTGGTTGGTCTGGAATCTGACATCTGAATCTGGAACAGACCTATGACTCTACACAATGCTCCCCCTTTCTCCCATACTTGTCAGAAAACAATGACATCGATAAAGTTGGGAGAAGACAACAAAGATGGGGAAATAAAACATCACACTAGCCGCTCATTTTGGCATTTCTTTTTATTATTTTAAATCATTTTTTACTCAGCTATTTCATTTCATTTTTTAATTAGCCACCACACATTTTTTTCGGCTTTTCAAATCATTCATTTTTTGTTGTCAATACATTTTTATTAATTTTTTTTTGTACGATTTTTTTGTACAATCCACCTTTTTTTTAACGGATATTTCCCCCTTTTTTATAGCCGATTCTTCCTCCTTTTTTCAAATAAGGCCATAGATTTTTTTCAGCCTCTCTCATTATTTGTAAACAGGTCCCCCAACTATTTTTTCTTGGGCCTTCTCAAACAAAAATTTCCTTTGCCCACTTGGGCCGTACTACAACAGGGCCCTTTTTTTAAATGTGGCAGCCGTAGCCTACTTGGGCTTCCCCTTATTTAGGGTTCCCATCGGGGAACCCTGTTTTATGCATGAAGCATTGGGGATCTTTTTCTACCGCCTTGAAGGAGCGGGACGTGCTGCCGAAGGTGCATGCGATTGGAGGGCAACACGATGGCGGCTTCGCTTGGAACTGATTGCGCTTGGATTTACGTGAAAGAGAGGAGATGGCGACGGTGTGCCTTGCTGGATGGCTGTCTTCCCGATTTGTGGTGCATGTCGCCTAGGGATCCGCCTGGAGGCGAGATCGGAAATGGGACTCGAAGGTGTGCTGCTGCCTGGAAAACGAGGAGTGAGATATGATTTCGCTGCCTACAAGATGTAGGAGTGCGCGCGCGAGGGAAGGCGACACTGAAGGAGGCTCCGCCTTGACTTCGCCTTGCGTGAGATGGAGATCGCCTTCCACCTGGATGCGCACGAATCGGAATGGAGATCTCCTAGGGTCGATAGCTTGAGGCGGTGCGGCCTGGAGCTCGAGGAGGCGTGCCTAGACCAGCAAGGGTTGCGCTGCCTTCGAACAGGTGCTACCACAAGATGGATCGCAACACAGAGATGGATCTCGGCACAGGGGCGACTGGATGACGCCACAAGAAGGGCTTTTGATGATGCTGGAAGCGAGGGTTGGCGGCGCCTAGATGGGTTGCCGACGAGGCGGAGGTCTCTGCAAATGGAGATCAGGATGGTCTGATGACGGCATGGATCTTCAAAGGCAATGCTGATCGCATGACAGAAATTAGGGTTTCAGTAGAAACCCTAGAACTTGGACAAAACTTGAATAAATAGTAATAATCATCTTTAAGAATAACTGACAATTGAATCTTGAACATAAATAAAGAAGAAAAAATTCCTCGAGAATCGAACTTGTTTTGATACCATGTTAGAAAATATAAAGAATGCGGAAGCGTATCAGAGAACTAAAGAATAAAACATTAAGAACTCGGGATTTTGACGCGGAACCCTACTCCCTAAGGAACATGATGAAACCACGGGAGAATACCTCAAAGGGATGATGTGTCTATTGACTTTCTCACTCGATATAGGAGGTCTGGATCTTCTTATATAACCCTTACTAAGTCTCCACATCTCACAACTGGTAGTTGTGGGACTAAACAACTGGATGTGGTAAATGGATCCTGGAGTGATCCATTTACCCATCTTAACCATGAGTGACGCATAACACAATATACTCTAACAAAAATCAATTCGGATTCATGCCATGTTGCTCAACTATTAAAGCCATCCACTTGTTGAGGAGAACGATGTAGATTTATAGAGCAAGAACCTCCATATGATTTTTATTGATTTGGAGAAGCTTATGATTTCGTCCCATGGGAGATATTGTGGATAGTTTTGGAGAAGAGACAAGTTCCTGTCCTATACATTAACCTCATAAAAGATATATATGCCAGGGCTTCATCTTATGTAAGGATCCAGTCTGGGAAGACTGATTATTTTGACATCAACATTGGTTTGCATCAAGGTTCAACTTTGAGTCCATTCCTTTTTACTTTGATTATGGACGAGTTGACAAGTCACATTCATGATTAGATACCTTGGTGTATGTTATTCGCTGATGATATTATTGATTGATGAGAATAGAGATGGATTAAATGAGAAGCTTGAGGTCTAGAGACATGCATTGGATGCTAAAGGATTTCGTATAAGTAGGTATAAGAATGAATATATGGAGTGTACTTTTGATGGGAGTAATGATGAATGAATCGATGTGAAAATTGATGACAATAACATTCAAAAGAGAGATTTTTTTAGATACTTGAGATCTATTTTGCAACATGATAAGGACATTGATGGACCTGGTGAATGGCAAGCCGGAGGGTGGCCTCATCCAACCGCAGCGTGGGGTACGCCAGGGCTGTCCGTTGGCCCCAACGTTGTTCATTCTTGTGGCGGATGCTCTGGCGGTTTTATGCAGGAGGGCGGTGGAAACTGGATGATGTGAAGTTTTCAGATTGAGCTCGTTGTCTTTACCAGTGATGCAATATGCGGATGATACGATCCTTTTCCTTGGTGACTCGGAGAAGCAGAATCGAAATGCGGCACACCTCGTCGATATCTTTGGCCAACTATTTGAGCTCGAGATCAACTAGCACAAGTCGGTCATTGTGAGTTTGGTATGGATTCGGGGGAGCGAAGCAGGCTCGCAGATGTAGCGGGCTGTCCTCTGGGGGAGTTGCCTATCTCTTATCTTGGTCTACCGCTTGCGGATGGTAAGCTTAAGAGGTCCGACTGGGAAAGCGTTGTGCGCGGAATGGAGGAAAGGCTTGCTGGGTGGAAAGCTATGATGCTGTTTAGGGGAGGAAAATTGACGCTTCGCAAGCATGTGCTCACAGCTATTCCCGTCTTCTATTACTCCACGAGGCTGATGCCGGTTGGGGTTAGGAAGAAGATGGAGGTCTTGATGAGGAGGCTTTTTTGGTCGGATGGCAAACAGGAGAAATCAGGGCTGCATTTGGTTACCTGGGAAGAGGTCGTCAAAAGGAAGTGTGATGGTGGCCTAGGAGTCCAGGATATGGAGCTCATGAACAAGGCCTTGATCACGAAGTGGATATGTCAGATTTGGGGCTCGTCGACGTCTATGGCCGCTAGGTTGGTGAGAACCATCTATGGGGTCAACGGGGAGTTGGTTGCCAGAAGACAAAGGTTTGAATTGCCGCTGTGGGCCGGCATTCGTGTTGTTCTGCCGACCGTCGCACACTTGTTGAGGCCGCGTCTGGGTAACAACTAGACTTTTAGATTCTGGCGAGATGACTGGACGGGAGAGGGCATGCTAGGAGGAAGATTTCCTAGGCTGGAGGCTTTGGCGGCTGAGAAAGATGCAATTCTTGCACAGGTGGCGGATAATGGGGGTTGGGGGCCGCTTTTCGCGGCCGGCCTATCGGACCAACACTTTGCGGAGTTCACGACGATGCTGGTGGACACCGAGGGAGTTGTCACAGGCGACGGATCATTTTATGTGGGGTGGGGGGACCTTCTCGGTCAAGAAGGTTTACGTGTATTTGAGATGGTTATCGGCGAATGGGGGACATGACGACGAGCTGTGTCAGGACATGAAGATCATCTGGGCGGCACATATTCCTTTAAGGGCGAAGATATTTCTATGGTGCCTCAGAAGAAAGCTAGGAGGGGAAGAATATTTGGCATCGAAGATGTGAGGTGCGACATATGTGTCGACTCTACGGAAGATGCGAATCACATATTTTTTGGGTGTGCTACATCGGCGCAGGTCTGGAGGGTCACAGAGCTAACTTGGGTAGAGACCACCGCCGCTGATGATTTCTGGAGATTGATCCGCTCTATAGGCAGGGGTTCGTCGGATGATTGCTCTAAACCGTTCGCGATGTTGTGGACCATTTGGTTGGGACGGAATGATGTGATCTTCAAGAATCAGAGATTTTATTGGGAAAATGTTGTCTCCCACTTCAGGGTCTTATATAATTTTTGGACATCTATGTAATGTAACCATTATTTCCAGATATTAATACAATGTGTGGTGACTCCTGACTCGTAAGCTCACCCTTTCTTTGCATCAAAAAAAAATTGATGGAGATGTTACTAATAAAATAAAGGTAGGTTGGCTAAAGTGGAGTGAAGCCTCTACTATTCTTCGTGATAAGAAAATTCTTTTGAAAATCAAAGGAAAGTTTTACAAAGCAGCTGTGCGACCTGCTGTGCTCTATGGATATGAATGTTGGCCTGTGAACCATAGACACGTGCAGAGGATGGCAGTAACAAAAATGAAAATGCTAAGGTAGATGTGTGGACACACATAACAAGCGGATTCGGAATGATGCAATCAGAAGGAAGATTGGTGTATCTCCGATTGAGGATAAGGTGCGAGAAAATCGCTTAAGGTGATCTGACCATTTGCAAAGGAGGTCGATTGATGCACCAGTTAGGAGATGCGAGTTTTGAGATGTTGAGCTAGCTAAGAGAGGCGAGGAAGGCTCAAGAAGTGTTGGAATGGGACTATACGAAGGGATCTTAGTATTTTGGATCTGAGTCCGAGATTGACCCAAGATAGATCTGAATAGAGGCAAATAATCCATGTAGTTGACCCTACTTAATGTCGGAAAAGATTTTGTTGTTGTATTGATGATGCTATATAAATTATCTTTTGGGTCAATTACAAATATATGTCGTTTCTCAATTAAGGGCCTCAATGTTCAAGTGTAATAAAGGATTTGATCTGATTTTTTGTTTCTAATACATGCCTCCGTAAGCTTCCACGATCCTTAATGTCGATGTTAAACCCTAAAGTTGAAATTTCAGGCCTCTATTGGTTACATTTGAAAGATGTTGCCCTTAATTGGGAATCAATGTATAGTTCGACCCTCTTTTTGTAATCTACCCTTAACTTTTTACGCGGTATTCTTGATAACGATGTTGATGTGGACTGTTGATGTGCAACTATCTCACAATTTTTTGCTCAGTCATGATAGAGAGATGCTTTCCTACTGTGATATGCTGGCATTTTGGGAGAGTCCAAAGTTGTAATTGACAATTGGTTTTGCAGTGCGTTTAGTTCAACATGATTACGGGGATGACCTTGTATGTGCTTTACGAGCACATGCATATTTTTGCTTCTGACTAGTTGATGCATTTTCCTTTTGTTTTATTTGTTATACTCTTAAAATATATGCATATTTTCTTCCATCCTTTCTGACTTCTAGCGTGATTCTCACTTATTTCTTTGGAATGCAGCTTTTATGCTGTAATAACTGTCACAAGGGGGGTTTTTAATCTGCAGCTTATGTTTTGTTAAAGTTTTTCTTTATTATGCAGGCCCGCTTACATCTTCTTACTGCAGTAATGAAATGTTTCTTTAAAAGGCCACCAGAGACTCACAAGGCACTGGGCTCTGCTCTTTTTGCTGGTCTATCGGATACTCACCAGGTTGATTCTTAATTTCACTTGGTGGTGCTTAGCTCTTCGATCTGGGGATCAATAATTTGGATGGTTGCTTTCACCTATTGTGCTAATCATAGTTTTCACTTCAGGATGTTCATGACAGAGCCTTGTTCTACTATAGGCTTTTGCAATATGATGTGTCAAGTGCAGAGAAAGTGGTAAACCCCCCAAAGCAAGCTGTATCCGTTTTTGCTGACACCCAGAGCAGTGAAGTTAAAGATCGCATATTTGATGAGTTCAATAGCTTATCAGTTATATATCAAAAGGTGCTAGGTTTCTTTGGTTCTCCCTGCTCTTCCTACTCGTTTCTTGTTTGCACTTCCACAAGTTTCGTCTATAATTTCTATATCACAATCCAGAACTGTTTTATTTTTACATCAAATATAATTCATTTTGGAATATGATGACTTCCCAAAACAAAACAGTATTTGCACTAGAAAAGAAGCCACAAATGCTTTTACAACCCTCCTTGTGAATGGATGCGCAGGTATCGAGTTGGTCAACACTTAGACTTTAAGTACTTCAATTATAAATGATCAATAAAATAATTATGCTTGTTTCGGTTTTAGAGATTGAACTAACGATAATCAAACACAATGTGAGAATATAGTAGGAGAAAAGACCAAGGCTAAATAAAATTTCTGTTTTATGACCGAGTTTACTGCCACCTTGCGAACCCACATGACGTATATGTGCAGAATAATTTTCTCCATGGCCAAGTTGGATATAACTAATATGTAACTTTTGGATATAACTAATATGTAACTTTCAACATCACTAGCTGGAGAATAAAATTCCATCATGCTTATCTTGAAGCATCTTTCAACGGTTGCTTTGGGAAGTAGCTTACTGAAGATACTGATAGTTTGCTTTGTAGAAGAGATAAGAGTTTCATAAAAAAAACAAGAGATATAAGAGCTAGCTACGTAGATATAAGATCTAGCTTCGTATCTTTTTGTAACTTATCTCTAACAGGGGCAATCATCCTCTAAGTATTTTATTTCATTAAGGAAAAATTATGCTAGTCATGAACAATACTCAATGGTTGTCACATCTCAATTGCATCGGAATAAGCATCTCCACAAGGTCGATTATAACTGACCTAACACAGATCTCTTCAGCAGTGGCTTGATCCATAGCCTTGAAGTTTGACTAGCTACAACAGTATTTTTACTTTGCTATGTAACCTGATTTCCTTTCATAAATGCACAAAAGTTTGTGGTTGACTTTCGGTTTTTAAAATAAGCAAAGTCTACAACTGTATACACTGTGACATCAATGAACTTCACAGCGAGGAAGATTAGTCCCTGTATACACTGATGCAGCATTAAGATATTTGAAGTTTAAAAAAAAAAGATATTTGAGGATCATCATTTCTTCGTCATAGTGTACATTTTTAGGATTGTTCATGAACTGACCGATTACTATCATAGCAAATGTTATATCTCGATGAGTGTCTGTGATTTAGAGCCCAACAATCCCTCTATATAACATATATAAACATTTAATATTATATATATTGCACAATTTTATATTATATATTGTAGCCGACCCTACTTAATTGTGGGAAAAGGCTTTGTTGTTGTATATATTGCATAATTTTATGAATCACCATATTACATGATCTCTCTCTATTTCGTCTATCTGTGAAAATCTTGTATACATTTATAAACAACTTAAGATTTACCATGTTGAAGATATGGGCAAGGAAGGCCGTATCGATATCGATATCGTTTCGGTCCGCCTGAAAAATGATATATCGGGATATATCACCGATATATCGGCGATATCAGTGGAAATGTCGAAAATGGTTCAAAAAAGTCAAAATTTTGCCATTTTTCAGAAATTAACGTCATACAAGATGCTACAAATAAACACTTATATGTCTCCGTCCAATTTAGTAATGAGGCCAAAGAAGGGGGTTCTTCATCTCCCCTTCATGAGTCAACGAGTCGACCACTTCATGCATTTCCTCACAATTTAGGAACCACGAATGCGAATATCATAGCGACAACCAAAACATATCAAAATAACAATAAGGTTTTATACATAAGACCGTTGTTGTTTATGCGTATTAAGTATCGAACACATCATAACTTGTTTATCAACATAGAATAACATAGATTTGATACTAGTTGTGTTCGTGATGTTAGGTAGATGTCGCGATGTTATCACGCTACCAGAGTTGTACTAGAGATGTTGTGATGGGTGCATTGCTAGAATATGAGGATCACAATTGGTGCTGGAGATATCCTCGCATGTAGGTGCAGGTGGTTGGTGTGTATGCGCTGTTGGTTAGTGCTGTTGAAGGTGAAAGAACGATGGCTAGGCAGAGGTGCGTGACTTGGTTGGCGAGATCACAGAGCCGCTGCTGGAGAGACGAAGATGCGATGGAGATGTGAGGGTTTGGTGAGAATGGTGATAGTGAGGCTGGAGATGTGGAGTTTTGTTGGGGCGAGGCTGGATGGTAGGAGAAGGTGTTGTTTGTGGGATTGGGGCACATGACCTGAAAAAAGAACCCTCTTAATGCTCCGATACTATGTCCAATTTTATGTAGTGTAAATTTGAAACATTTTCATTGAGTGGGGGTCCCTTCCACACACACACACACATATAGGTGGAAGGGAGCAACAAGCAAGTCCTCAAAGATATATAACCCTAGAAGTAAGACTACTACAAATATTAATATATAAGGAGGTATATCTTTTTCCAGGGTATCGGTGGCGTGTCGGCGATAGGCCATCAAAATTTTAGTCGTTCAGAGAAACAATTAAAATTCCTCTTGTTTTTTTGTATATTTCACTCGATATGGGTGATATAAGTTACATGTTTTCCTATGTTGCATAGTGAGCAATTGCGAAGGTCATTAATATGGATGATATTGATATTGATTGCGCGATGAGCACTTGATATTTGACGCCATGATTATTGTCGATATTTAAGGCCAAAGTTATCCTTAGGTTGGTTTCCTTACAAATGTGGTTGATCATGAATATATGCAATATCTAATGTATTACAAAACCATGTACCGCTATATGATAAGGAAACTTATGTGGAATATAGATGCTCAATCAAAAGGAGATACGAAAGACAACAAACAGAATAGATGGATCCAGCTTAACACTCTTGGTTCATTCGAAGAATGTTGAATATATATTTACATGGTACCTTTTCAAAAAAGTATATTTACATGGTAAGTGGTGTAACTATATATGTTATAAATTGAGTTTTATTTGTTATTTCTACTTATTTATGTATTCTTCACGACGAACATTCTAATTGCATGTTGGTACTTAATACTGCATATAAGCTTATGCGGTGATTATGATATCGATATTATTACAAAACTTGTTTTTAAACCTATATTATAGCAAACAAGTGTGTGTTTCTATCTTATTTGCTAATTAAAGAACATTAGAAACTTTAAGTTTGTGAAAAAACATTATGCCTCTTCCACAATTTTTGGCAATATCGACATGTAGTTGACATCCCATTTAAGACCATAGATATGAAGCTTCTTAAAAACATCCTTCAGATCCAAATAACAAGTATAAAATGGCCTACATCATGCTTCATTTTATGTAGATCATATTGCAATTGTAAAACCTTCATCTCGTTCCTTATCTGAGAGCATGTAGAGGCAAGAGAATCCCACATATTCTTAGCAATAGGCTTATGTAAGGCCTAATGAGTAATATCAAACGTGACGCTCTAATGAACTCATGAAGCATGATCGATGATAGAGGCTACTGGGGTAAGGGACTCGACAACAATGCTTGTGGGAACGAAGGAGGGTGATGGCCGGATCAAGCATCTTTGGTAGACATAGCAAGCATCTGTTTGCCATTGTTGTAGGTTGGTGGCAATGGTAGCGTTGGTGTTCTTGGTGCTCGCAAAGGGTACCGTCAGCCACTAGCACGGTTCCAAATGGGGTATGAAGCCACCAACTATGATTGATTCTCCTATACCTTATAAAAAATGAATGACTATGCTTAGAAAAGCGTGTTCAATGGACCCCTATGCAACAAAGATGATTAAAACAATTATATAGAGAATCGAAACTGAAAATTAAACGAATGCTCTTAAGTTAATATATAATTCTCAATGATTCCTTTTGCTTATTTATAAACATTGCGGCTATCCAGATTGTTATGTTTGGATACGCGCAACGGAAGAGGAGCATCGTCATACTTCAGATTTGAACGTTGTTGATGTTGGAGAAGGGTTTCCGTGACTTGATTGTTTCTTTTTAGACAAAGTTAGAGGTGGGGAGATCCACTACTGTGAAATACGCTTTGAAGCTGGCTGTGCTATGACAAGGGCTGATGACATTCAGGATTGACTCTCGTGTTGCGCGAGATTTATGGAGGAATCAAGCTCATAACGAAGAGGTGAGGCTGGACTTGTTGGAAGATAATAGGGAGCTGTATGAGGAGTTAATACGCCATGGGGTGGTGCAGAGAATCCTTGAGGAGAAAGGTAGGAAGCAGGAATTCGAGTGGAGGCAAAGGTCGCATCAGAAGTGGTTAATGAGGGGGATGCTAATACTAGATTCTTTCATGCATTGGCAAATGGGAGGCGGAATAGGAGTACTATACACTCGGATGAGGTTGGGGAGGAGGTGTACCATGGGGAAGAGGAGGTTCCGAGTGCGATTACGAGCTATTTCAAGGGCATGAGCAGGTGCTTGCTGCATTGTGAGGCTAGGTGTCTGGGCCTTGGGGTGAGTTCCATTTCTGCACAGGAATAGGGGTTGTTGAAGAGGCCTTTTAGCTTGCAGGAGGTTCGAGAGGCTGTATTTGATCTCAATGCGGACCGATTGCCTTGGGCCGGATGGTTTTTCGATGTTCTTTTTTAGGGAGTTTTGGGAGGCGATTGCTGAGGGGGTGATGGGGGTGGTGGCAGAATTTGCATATGGGAATTATGTTTGATCGACTCAATAGATCTTTTACTTCTTACTTCCTAAAAAGGTCGCTACAAGGGTGGAGGATTATCTTCCGATTGCTCTGTCGAACGCAATTTACTTAATTGTGGCTAAAATCCAGGCCAACCGGTTGGGGGCGGTACTATGCAAGATCATCTCTCCAGTTCAGAGTGCTTTCTTACATGGCAGGTAGCTCATGGATAGTGTGGTTTTGGCGTTAGATATTGTTGCGGACTGACGTAGGAGGAAGACCAAAGGAGTTTTGTGGAAGATTGATTTCTCACAAACATATGATTGCGTCAATTGGTGTTTCATCAGGGCATCGTCGTTCAAATGTGATTTTCTTGATTGACTGATTTCATGAATGAAGATATGTGTCATAACTGTGCCTTGCACTATTTTGGTGAATGGATAACCCAAGGGTGGGTATTTTCAGACGTAGCGTGGGATTCGTCAGGGGTGCATGCTGGCTCCTCTTCTTTTTGTTCTTGCTACTGATGCTTTGTCGGTCATAATTGATTGTGCAGTGACAGGGGGTGGGGGCTTTGTTGCAGTTACTCAAAGGAGGAGATCTCTATTCCCATTCTTCATACATGAACGACATGATACTTTTTTGCGAATGTGGTTCTGAGATTGCAGAGGCTTATCTGTGGTTCTTGACTTATTCGGTGATGTGTCTGGGTTGAAACTTAACATGGAGAAGTCAGAGTTCGTCCTCTTTACCTTGGACGATGCAGAGATTGGTTTATGTACTCGTTTTCTTCGATCCCCACGCAGATATATGCGTTTGTGATATCTGGGCATGCGTTGATGGTTGGGAAGATGCATTTAGATGATTGGTTATTGGTGATTGAGAAGATGGAACAAAGGCTAGCATGTTGGAAGTATGTGTGCTTGTCTAGAGGTGGTAGGTTGGTGCTGTTGCATTCGATGATGTTCGCGACCCTCATTTTCTTCCTGTTATCTAGGCTCTTACCCATGAGAGTGCTGATGCTTGAGAGCATCATGCGACGTTTCTTCCGGTTGTCCTCTGGCAGTCAAACGTTCTACCTTTGGTGGATTGGAAGTTTTTTTCATGTTTGAAGGTAGATGGTGGCCTTGGTGTGCATAGCTTGAAGGAGATGAATAAATCCCTACTCAGCAAGTGGATCACTCGTATTTAGGGCGACTGTGACAATCTGGTTTGTATGCTTCTCAGGAAGTTCTATGTCACTAGATCTTCTCCCTGTCCCTAGGGATCTTGGGCACGCTCCTTCCTATATTTGGCGAGGTATATGCAATGTGGTATAGGAGATTCATCCCCCTTTGAGGCATGTAGTTGGGGACGGTGCTAGCTTTCGTTTCTGGGATGACGACTAAAGTGAGAATGGGATGCTGGGAGTGAGATTCCCACGTCTTATGGCATTGCATATTAACTCAGAGTGCACAATGGTAGATGTGAGGAGCTTTTGGTGATGCTTGCGGAGCTGGATAATGTGGCGGGACTGATTAAACAAATTGATGAGGTATCAAATGCCTGGTCTTGGAGGAGTCGACGGTATCCGACAATTCGGATTCGACAATCGCTGTATCGACCTCTCTCAGCTCTCGGTACTCAAACAATTTAATTAAGTCAACAATCAACCTACGATATATGAGATAAAATTTAAGTGCGCGGGATGAAATTTAATTATTATACCCTACAAAATGTGTGTATAGTCAACACGTGTAGGAGTCGGCCCACTGAGAGCAAATCGTGGATAGGTATAATTATCATTAATCACTAATAACTAATAATAGTTATTTTTTGTATTTTTCCTGCTTTTTTCTATTTTTTTGGATTTTTTTGTTATATTTAAGTTTTATTTTATTTTTTATATTATTATTTTTAACTCAACCATGGTCAGGTCCAAGCCCGGATAAATGAGGAGGGTTGCGTTAGATAGTTGACAGTTAGCATAAAACAATCAAAGATAACTTCCTGAATGGTATTTTTTAGAAACTATTTAGGAAGTTGCCTCATGACAGTCAGATCTTTTCAACATGGATTTAAGCAAATATTTAGATTTTGTTGGGGTGTTCCCTACTTGCGAAGTGTTGCATTGCCCGAATGCAATGAAAAATTGGCAAGGGCTGCTAAATCGCAACCTGGATGTAGTTCAACATTTGCAAGGGTTCTCGCATGAGGAACACATGCGAGTAAATAAGCTAGTTCTGCTGCATCACTGCCCGGATGCAGTCCAAAATTTGCAAGGGTTCTCATATAATGGATGCCGAGTAACGAAGTTAGTCCAAAAGAAGTTGCTAAGGAAGTTGTAGGTTGGTAGTTGAAATATTGGCACTTTAACTAGATAATTGACAGAAATAGTGGATACGATGGAAAGAAAGAAGATTCATATACTATGTCTTCAAGAGACTAAATAGGTTGGAGAGAAAGCAAGGGAGATCGAGAAGACATGCTTTAAACTTTGGTATTCAGGTAACGATAAGGGTAGAAACGGTGTTGGAGTGGTTGTTCATAAGGATTTGAAGGATTGTGTGGTTGAGGTACAAAGATTCTGGGATTGGATTATTTTATTAAAAGTGGTGCTTGAAGAAGAAATTCTGAATATCATCTCAGTTTGTGCACCACAAATTGGTTTAAATGAAAGGTCTAAACAAGCTTTTTGGGAGGATATGGATAAGATTTTAAAAGGAATCCCACAAAGAGAGATGATTTGCATAGGTGGAGATCTTAATGAACATGTGGGAAAGGTTGCTTCATGTTATGCTAGTGTTCATGGTGGCTATGGTTTTGGGGATAGAGATGAAGAAGGAAAAGTCATTTTGGATTTTGTAACGGTATTTGATTTGTTCATAGCAAACACTCTCTTTAAGAAGAGGGAGGAGCACCACTGAGTGTATCCCCCTGTTTTTTGGCCTAAAAAAAAGAAGAGGGAGGAGCATTTACTTATAAGAGTGGCCCAACTAAAATACAGATAGATTACTTTGCGTTGAGGAAAAGAGATCAATTGTGTTGTAAAGACTGCAAAGTAATCTCATGAGAGAGTTTGACAACCCAACATCGCTTGTTAGTCATGGATGTGCAAATAAAAGGGCTGGTAAAGAAAAGGAGGGTTTCCAAGATCACTAGAACTAGATAGTGGAATTTTCAACTGAAGCGATCGGGCTTCAGGGAGAAGGTTTTAGAAGTCTTATCTTATGCTTGTAACGGAAGTGCAAATGAGATGTGGGAGGTGGTAGCATATTGTATCCAAAAGGTAGTTAAAGAGATGCTGGGTGAGTCAAAGGGAGGAGCTCCAGGTCAAAAGGAGGCTTGATAACGAAGTGAAGGGGTGCATGAGAACTAAAAATTAAAAGGACATGCTTTAAAGCTATGTTTAAGGATAACCCAGAGGAAACTGTCACAAACCACAAAATAGCGAAAAAGGAAGCAAAGAAGGCTATAAGCGAAACTAAGTCAAAAGCTTATGAAGTTTTGTACGAAAATCTCGACTCGAAGGAGGGCAAGAAGGATATATTTATGTTGGCCAAAGCAAGAGAAAGAAAAATCAAAGACCTTTCTCAAGTGAGATGCATTAAGGATGAGGAAGGTCACATGCTTGTTACTCAGAAGGATGTAGAGACTAGATGGGTGCGGTATTTTCATAAACTTTTCATTGGGGAGGGAAATGGAGAGATTACTTTGGGTGATCTAGCTAGTAGTGAAAGTTACTTGAATCGTGCAAGTTATAGACGAATACAAAGAAAGGAAGTAGAGGAGGCTTTGAAGGTTATGAGAGCTGGGAAAGGTGTAGGATCGGATGACATCCCCGTAGAAGTATGAAGAGTTTTAGGTAAGCGTGGTTTGACTTGGCTTACGAATCTATTCAATGTTATTTGACGAAGCAAGAAAATGCCTTAAGATTGGAGGAGTATCGTGGTGCCTCTTTATAAGAACAAATGAGACATTCAAAGTTGTCCAAATTATATAGGTATCAAGCTGATGAGTCACACTATGAAAATTTGAGAACGTGTGATTGAAAGAAGGTTGAGATAAGTTTCCAAAGTAAAAGAAAACCAATTTGGATTCATGTCGGGTCGCTCAACTATAGAAGCCATCCATTCGTTAAGGAGAACAATGGAGATTTATAGAGCTAATCGGAAGAACTTCCATATGCTTTTATTGATTTGGAAAAGGCTTATGATTCTGTCCCACGAGAGATATTGTGGAGAGTTTTGGAGAAGTGACAAGTACATGTCCTATACATTAACCTCATAAAGGATATGTATGATATGGCTTTATCTTGTGTAAGGATCCAGTCTGGGAAGACTGGCTATCTTGACATCAACATTGGTTTACATCAAGGTTCAACTTTGACTCCATTTCTTTTTACTTTGATTATGGACGAGTTGATAAGTCATATTCAAGATGAGATACCTTGGTGTATGTTATTTGCTGATGATATTGTATTGATTGACGAGACTAGAGATGGAGTAAATGAGAAGCTTGAGGTTTGAAGACATGCATTGGAGACTAAAGGATTTGGTATAAGTAAAGCTAAGACTGGATATATGGAGTGCACCTTTGATGGAGGCATTGGTGAAGGAATCAAAGTGGAGATTGGTGATGACAACATTCAGAAGAGAGATTCTTTTAGATACATGGGATTTATTTTGCAACATGAAGGGAAAATTGATGGAGATGTTACTTTTGAAATCCGAGAAGTGGAAGCAAAATCGATAAACAAAATAATAAACATCAAGAACACGAAGATTTACGTGGAATCCTACTCCTTAAGGAGCGGGATGACACCACGAGAGAAGTCCTCAAAGGGGTTGGCTATTCTATCGAATTTCACAATGAGTACAGGGGGTGAGGGGCTCCTTATATAGCCCCTCAGACAGACCGAAGTCGCACCGCTCATCCATGTGGGACTAAACATGAGTGGGATAATTGGATCTTGGTGAGATCCAATTACCCCCCTATTACATTCTCCAATACTCCCCCTCAAGCTGGAGCTGAGAAAGCTGCAGCTTGCATCAAAAAGAATATATACAACACATCTTCACGATACATCACAAGAACTCATATCCGCCGATGGTAGAAGGCCTCACACGTGGACGAGTCTGCGACTTTCAGGTCACCGGAACGTATCTCTGCCATGCCTGTAGAGCCGCTGCGATATCAGGTCACTGGAACATATCTTTGTCGTGCCTGGGGAAGAATCGCTGTAGAAGAAGTCCAATGCGGGAAACTCGGATTGGGTCATAAAATAAGAAGTATACTCCCTGACGAAGAAATCGATGCCCGATGAAGACGAATGATATGTAGAAATTTAAAGTGCCAGTCTGTCAGTTGTGGATGTGCAGATGTCCTGGATAATTTAGTTCTGACTCCCCTTTCTCCCATACTTGATAGAATAAGAGCATGGATCTAGTTGGGAGAAACCAAAACATGTATTTTTGGTATCATCATTTTTCGGCCTTTTTTCGGAATATTCTCTTCTATTATTATTTTTTTAAATGCGTACGGCTTTTATTTTGTACATGTTTTTTTTTGAATAAGGAAATGTAGTCCGAAGTGGACCCAAAGTAACTGAGCCCAACTGGGCTTTACAAAAACCGTGAACTTTTCTCCCTTTTTTTTTGAATTTGAACCTCGGTCCAAACATAGGCCCAATCTCTCTCTCCTTTTTTTGTCCGGCTATTCTCTTGTCTCTATCTTTTTTTTAAATCGACCCATATACTTGGGCCTAAAAGAACATTTTTTTTTCATATTTCAGCCCAACTGGGCTGCCCTCTCTTTCGAACATTTTATTTTCATTTTTTTAAATGACGCAACAGCTTTTAGGGTTCCCAATTGGGAACCCTCCTTCGTAACCCACCGCCCCCGCCGGGTATGGAAAAGAGCCGCCTGCGCAAAGCGCAGCTCCGCTCTGGAGGGAGCATCGTGCGGAGAGGGGCTTCACCTGGAGTTGAGGTGCGCCTGCACTTGGGGAGGGGGGGGTGGGGTTGCGTGCGCTGGAGCGGTGTGACGGCGCGAGATCGTACGCGAGGGGGTGCGATGCTGGTACCGTCGCCTTGGGGGAATCCAGCAGGGAGATTTGGAGGTAAAGGAGTCGTCGCCGCAGGGATTCGAAGAAGGGGCACTGCCCCCTTGGAGCAGCGATGGAGAACGAGTAGGGTCCGGAGCTGCGTCGCCATCGCCTTGTAGTTCGAGAGGTCACCAGGGAGGAGATGTCGCGCGGGGAATCGCCGCCCACGGGAGACCCCTTTTTTTTCTTGACGTTGGCGAAGGGGCTGCGCCCTTGTGCTGCTGTGCGGCTAGGGTTTGCTGCAGGGACAAGGGTCGCACCAGGAGCTCGCGCGAGAGGAGTATGACCGAACTGCCTGGGGCTCGTTCTGAGATGCAGGAGAGGCAGGCGATCGCCGCTCGGAGATATGGTTGAACCGCTGCCGCTTCTTTGAATTGATCACAAGGGAAATGCAGATGTTGTGCTGCTAGGGCATCTCTTGGACGGAGGAAGCACACGATGGTGATGGTGGGGATTTTGGGAGAGGAGGTGTCGCCAGAGAAGTCTTCGCGCTAGGGAGGAAGCGTCGCCTACGCTTTCGCTGCGCCACACGGTCGACAAACACCATCGAAGAACATATCTGAAATACGAGCATCAAATCTTGAAAAAAATAACTTAAAATCCTCAAAAGTCGCCCCGCTCTGATACCATGTTGAAATCTGAGAAGTGGAAGAGAAATCGATAAACAAAATAATAAACATCAAGAATACGAAGATTTACGTAGAACCCTAGTACCTAAGGAGCGGGATGAAACCACAGGAGAAACCCTCAAAGGGGTTGGATGTTCTATTGAATTTCTTAATGAGTATAGGGGGTGAGGGGCTCCTTATATAGCCCCTCAGACAGGCCGGAGTCCCACCGCTCATCCATGTGGGACTAAACATGAGTGGGGTAATTGGATCTTGGTAAGATCCAATTACCTACGTATTACACTCTCCAACAGTTACTAATAGAATAAATGCAGGCTGGCTGAAGTGGAGAGGAGCCTCTGCTGTTATCGGTGATAAGAAAATTCCTTTAAAAATTAAAGGAAAGTTTTACCAAGCTGCCGTGAGGCATGCTATGGTCTATGGATCTGAATGTTAGCCCGTGAACCATAGACATGTGCAGAGAATGGTTGTAGCAGAAATGGAAATATTAAGGTGGATGTGTGGACACACACATAAAGATCTGGATTCAGAATGATGCAATCAGAAAGAGAGTTGGTGTAATTCCGATTGAGGATTAGATGCGAGAAAACCGTTTAAGATGGTTTGGTCATTTGCAAAGAAGGTAAGCTGATGCACCAATTTGGAGATGTGCATTTTGAGATGTGGAGCTGACTAAGAGGGGCGGGGATGACCCAAGAAGTGTTAGAATGAGACTATACAGAGGGATCTTAGTTTTTTTTGGAAATAAGCTCGGGATTGACCTAAGATAGATCTGAATGGAGGCAAAGAATTCATGTACCGACCCTACTTAATTGTGGGAAAAGGCTTTGTTGTTGTATTTTGAAATTTTTATTTTCTTTTTAGTTTTGCCAATTTTTAGTTTCTTTTTGATTTTTAAGATATAATATATGTTTATATATAATAATAATGATTGTAATGATTACAAATAATATATAGGGAATACAATATATAAGGAATAATCTTTTTTTTTTAAAATTTCAAATATAAAATATATTTATAAATAATAATATATAGTATGTACATGATTTTATAAATTTAAATTTATATAATTATACTCCAAATCAGAGAATATTTTTTGTGTGTTTCTAATAGTTTTCTCTTTTTGAGATTTTATAGATTTTTTTGCTAATTTTTAGGTATTTTTAATTTATTAAAATGTACAAAAATAAGAAAATAAATATGCTAGATAGTTTTGGGTTTTAAAAATAAATACCAAGTCCAAAATTTCCAAAACTATTTTTATATGTCGTATGTAATATAAGGAAAAATATAGGATGTAAATCAATATTTTTGGATTTCTGTGGAATTTCTACTGATTTTTATAGTGTTGCAATTTTTAAGGTTTTCTTTTTACAATTTTTGTGATTTTGGTCTGTAGGTAGAATATATAGTAATATATGTGCACTCTAATTTTTTTGGAAATTTTAAAGATGATTTTATAATTTTTTGGATTTTAATATGCAAACTTGGAATAAAATGCATGTTTTGATTTTTTATAAATAGGAAATTAACTTAAAATGCATAGCGAAAATTAAATGTGATAAATATATATAGCATGCACCTTAGGCAATTTTCCTAGAATTTTTAGAGGTAATATGCTATTTATAATAGTAAATATACACAAAATAAATTTAAATTTTTGGCAGGGACCTATTTGTAAACAGTCAGAACATTTCATGCATTTACTAACACTTTAAAGAACTCCAGGGACATCCAAGCAAATTTTCCAAATAATATCGTATTTAAAAGCTGCCTGGAAGGGGTATAAATACATGAAATTAAAAAAATCACAGTCATGCTTGCAACATTTCCCAAAATATTTCATTTAATTTACAAAATTTAGTATTAAACCTAAATACTTAATCCCACGAGGGCTTAAGTGCAAAAAGACCAGAACCTCACGAGCATGTGAGGTGAGCTGATAAAGGATCAAAATGCAAATTCGATGAATGCTTGGTTCTCTGATGCAAATATTGCAATTATTTTACAACATAAAAAAAACTTTAAATACTAAACACTAAATGCAAAAAGACGGGGGAATGAACTGCGAAATTACCCCCACATGCACTGATGGATGACAGAGATCATTTTACTTAAGTGTATCCAACGGTCCACAACGCTTGATATCGATTCGCAGCCAGCGGTTGAGATTAGATTTTGCGAAATGGTAGCTGGATTCGACGATAGCTGCTCAACTTGGAAGAGGTCCTCGATCGGACAACGAAGAAGGGTGGTGGAAGAACAACCGAGAACATGTCCATGGGGAGCTTCGATCTGCTCCCTCTCACAACTCCCACGGTCCCCTCAGCTGCTGATATTCTCGATACTCCTAGAGGCGTTCCACGCCTAATGGTGGCCTCAAAGCGGTCCAGAACCATTGATGGGGTCCTAGAGTTGCGTGATGAAACAGGGCACCTGGAGCTCTATGTGCCGACCTAATTGGCTTCCATACAAAGCCCTTTGCGTTGCTACCTGCACAGGAAAACTCGGGGGACGAGGGCAAAGGTTTAGGCTCTTTGATTTGGGCGAAATTAAGCTAGATGAGATGACACGGAGAGGTTCAGCGAGGCAACGGAGTTGGACCTCGAGGGCTTGATTCAGATCGAATCAAGGTGGTTGGGTGATTGGGAATGGTGGAGAAATGGATAAGGGGACTGATGACAATGGAGCAAAGGTCAAAATTGGTCGATGCACTGGTGAAGGAAGGTCGGAGCTCGAGAACTCCGACGTACTGTAATCTAACAATTCTAAGCTAAACTAAACTAAGTGAAATAAAATACGAATCTACTCTGCTGCAATCAAAAGCTACACTAAAATGCTTAAACGGAGCAGCTCAGACCTGGAAACCAGGGAGCGGAATCTTCACCAATGGTGCTCCGACGAAGGTTGGAACCTCTCTCGATCAACCTCCTCCTCGCCGTGGAATGCGGAGCACCACTCATTGTCACCGAGGATGAGCTCTTTAGAGCAAAACCAAGGGGCCATACGAGGATCAAAACGGGAGCAACCAAAAAGGGAGGAGGAGAAGATTATTTATACTCAGGTGAATGGGGCTTCAAAACTAGGTTTTACGAGCGAATCGATGCTCGACTGACCAAGGCGTGGATCTGGCGTGGAAAAGGGATGGGTCGACAAGATCTTTCATGAAGGAAGCTTAATGCATCGAGCAATGTATCATGAGTAGAAAAATCGGCTAAAAGGGGTGGTCAGCATCTGACAGGCGCATATGTAAGCCAACAGTAAAGTTGACTTGAGGTCAACGAACCCTTGACCCTGATTGGGCCAGGTCGGAACACTAAAAGACAAAATATCAATTAAATGAATAAATCATTAGAAATAAAATAGTAATGAATTAATTAAATTAAAGTCAAAACATAAAAAATGTTTATTATTTTATGTACTATCTTAGGTGATTTTTATTTATTTTTACAAGCTTATTTATTAGGTGCCATTTCTTACATGCATTTTTTTTAAACTTATTTCTTACATGCATATCAATAGGTATATTCAAGGTTCGAAAAAACGAAAGGCGGAATGAGGCGTTTTCCCTAGAAGCGAGGCGAGGCGTAGCCTCACGGCGGTCGAGGCGTAAGCTTCAGTTTGTATAGGAAAATAATTACAAAATATATTATATATATATATATTTATTGGTGAGCTAAATGAATCTGACAAACGTATAATATATAACAATGTAATATATGATGATATTATGAAGATAAGAACATGGAAAAAAGGATATGTCAATGCCACAAACATTTCTACTAAATTTCTACCCAGTCAAAAGGGAATCATTGGCTATAACTATCACTAAAATAGTTATCAAAAAGGTATTGGCTATAGTTGTCATTATAGATATCCAAATTGTTGATATGAATCATATGATTTGAATCCTAACTGCATGATCTACTGAACCCAGATGAAGAACGATTTGATATCCCCCCTGTGCCACCATATCCTACCAGTATGAAGAACCCAAAACTTTCTTATATGGGCATTCCAATCCACACACAGTTTCTTATATGTTTGAGGGTGTAATAGTAAGAGTTCACTAAAATAATTGGACATGTTAATGGTAAATATGAATATGAAAGAGGTCAAGTTTTAGCATTCATCTTGCATAAATATATGCTCAACAACTAGACCTTTATAAACATTTGAAAATACTAATAGGACTAATATTTACTTTAAAAAATGCTTGAAATAACCCCAAACGTATCACCTTGCGCCTCGCCTCGACTCGACCGCCTCGGACATCTGAGGCGCAGGCCTCAAGCAGGGGGTCCGAGGCGGTCGCCTCGAGGCATTTTTCCTCCGCCCCGTTTCGCCTCGACCACCTCAGTGTCTCGAGGTACGTTTTTTCAAACAATGGGTATATTTACCTATATTTCAAAGTTATTTATTTTTAATTTGTATTTTGTATTTTATTATTATATATATATTATATATATTTATAATACATTTAAAGATATAGTTACATATTTTTATTTAATCTTTTGATTTTATATATATACTTAAATAAATAGGGGCATATCTATCATAGGTATAATGCACCTATATATTGTAATACTTGATTTATTTTAATATATTTCAATGCTTTTATTTTATATCTATATTTTTAATACGTTTGAAATAATATTTATAAGCATATAAAAATATAAGAAAGCTAAAAATATAAAGAATGAATAAATTGAATAAAATATACATGTTTACAGTACAATAAGATCCAAAAGCTAACTTTTGCATCTTAACTCTATTTTTAATGAAACCATTTTAATTAGAGAGATAATTAAAATTTATGAACAATAAAGGTGAGTTAGGTAGATTTTGAGTTTGTATGGAGGAGATACATGTTTGTAAATTTGCGCCTTTTTTGATCTGTGTCCCAGTCACACTGTGCATTATTTTTATGTGCAATTATTTTTGTATTTTTCTTTGTATTTTGTGTACAAGTTTCATGTTGAGGGTTTTACTATTTGAAGTGTATATAATGGAAAATAAAATGAGTACAAAAAACTATTTATTGATGTAGAAAATTAGGATTTTCATGATGTTTTTTCTACAATTTGTTGCCCTATCTCCCCTACTTTATTCTTGGTCGACCAAGTCAATGTTGACTTGGTTTAGGGTCATTCAGTGTCTTTGACACTTCATTTCTTTTTCTTTTTTTCTTTTATTCTTTTATTTTAGAATTAAATACATGCATTTATACATTATTTTTAGGTCAAATATTGAATGTTATTTTGTACAAATTAATGCTATATAGAAGGATCTGGGAGGAACGCTGTCAGCGAATGGCATGATCTGAGAGGAATAGAAGGATGCAGCGGGACGCCATACAGATCTTATGAACCAAATGACAAGACATGTCATTCCCACTTCCCCAAATTCTGGCTGCCCATTTGAGCAGCAGGGCTTTGTTCATGTATTCAAGCTTTTGGATCCCATGTCCTCCCTCATCCAAGGGGAGGGTGACCGCATCCCAATTTTCCAGATGCATGCCTTTCCCATCAGATGACCCCCACAGGAATCTTATCATACAAGCTTCAAGACATCGACGGAGCGACGACCACTGCTAGGACTATACTTGCTGTATCTTGCTTGCTTGCATGCACTTTTGTTTTGCAGCTTTGGTCACGGTTGACTATATGTCTTGGAAATCTTTAGCGCACATGTTATGTTAGAGACATGTAACTTGGACATGTTTGCAATGGCCTAATTCAAGGATAGTAGTTCCAATCTTTCTAATTACTACCAACCATATTATCTAGATTTCTTGCCCAATTCAGTTGGTAAAAAATGCCATGTGGCCCAGATGGGTGGCTGATATCAACGTTCACATAAATGCGAGACATGTGGAGTGGGTATGATTCACATTGCGCATATATGTACACACAAATTCAGATAGATTAAGAGGGTCCTAGCCATCACCTTCGACCAATCCTCTGTGCTCCCCACCACCTCTTGCCTAACCCAGCTCTCTTCTGCCACCACAGCTTCGATCAACATCTCTGAATACTCTGCCTGCTCTACCCCTGTCGCAATGAGATCCTGACTGCCATAGCCAACACATCCTCACTAACCAACTGGTTCTCTGACAATCACCCTTACCCAGCTAAAGCTCCAGGATGTTGCTTCTTAAAACTAAACCCAATGAGTTGTTATGTATGGATCATTTTATTTCGAGGGGTTTACTTTTAACAACATTTTTACTCTCAATAATGTACACAAGTTTATAGTTAAATACCTAGATCATATGACATTGGTGAACTTGCATGTCATTGCAAACTCTTTTTTGTAATCCTCTGAGATGTTTACTTAAAAGAGTGTATCTAGCTACGCAGAGCTTGAATATATCACTACATTTACCTGGACTTGCCCCTGATGCTGATTGCTGTTTTCCTTTGGTAGCCCTCTTACTTGTTTACCGAGAAGGAGCACCGGGGGGCATTCGAATTTTCAGATGATCTTGAAAGCACAGTAGATTCCTCGGATAATGTTGAACCTGGTCAAAGATATGATGCAAATGACAGTGATTTGCTGTTGAGCACTTCTGAGAAGGAAGAGAGTAGAGCGCTGGTGACCAATGGTTCCGCATATACTGCTCCAGAATACAACAGCTCCACTTCTTTGATGGGCTCATACGCACTACCTGAAGCTAACCTTGGCTCGTCGCAACCCAGCTTAGCTATCGATGATCTACTTGGGTTTGGTCTCTCTGTAGCTCCTGCTCCACCTCCGCTAAAGCTTAATCCTAAAGCAGCACTGGATCCTGGAACTTTCCAGAGGAAATGGGGCCAGCTGACGGTATCGTTGTCAAAGGTACTTTTGAATTACAATAATATGCTTCTTATTTTCAATTTGAATATATTATTTATTTGCTTTGTTGCTCCGAAATCGGAAGCTTAACTTCATTTATGAAACTTCAGTAGCAATTATTTGATATAGTTAGAAATGCCAGCATGCATGAGGCTTGCTGACATGATGACATTTTGAATTTCATGATGATTTGTTCATCCAAAAGACAACATCGTGAAAGAACGAGCGATCGATCGATCGTTCACATCAAGGGATGTCCTTAAAATTCCGCCCAATTAACTTTGAGTGTACTGGATTTGCAGGAATGGTCGTTGGATCCTCCAGGTGTGGTTGCCTTGGCAGCACCTCAATCGTTGGTTCGGCACATGCAGAGTCAATCTATACCGTGTATTGCCTCGGGAGGTCAGGCTCCAAATCTCAAGTTCTTCTTCTTTGCTCAGAAGGCAGATGAGCCATCGTATTTCCTGGTTGAGTGCCTCATCAATACAGCATCTGCGAAAGTTCAGATTAAAATCAAAGCAGATGATGGGAGCGCGGCAGACGCCTTCTCCACCTTACTCCAGTCAGTTCTATCCAAGTTCGGTCCATCCTAAACTTTTTTTGCCCATCTTTTTTTTCTTAAATCTTGTAGATTATAATGTTATGCTGTTTTCAATGAAAACGCTTTCATTAAATAGATAATTTAAATTTTATAAACAATAAATGTAAGTTGCGACATCTAGCAGGAAAAACATTCATCATCATAAGCATTTTAACTGTGTAAAATGATTAGCTTGAGGGGGTTTTCACCTGATATCCTTGTAAAATATGATATATGGAAATACAAATATTAAACAAGCATCTTTTGTTATGTTTTATTCAATAGCCACCAGGCACAAGCAACGAGCATGCTGTTATTAACTAGAGTATTGTGGAAGGACCATAAGGAGAAATATGCAAAAGTGCCTTCAACGAGGTTTGAAAGTATGTGTCTATAGGCGAGTAATTGGATCCCTTCATGGTCCAACTACCACATGCACATATATTACTCGCACGTCATCTGTTAGTAGGACTTGGTCATTATTGTGGAGCTATATAACCCCCACCTTATATATTCATTGAGAGAGCGACTAATAGAAACATCAATCCTTTGAGGTGATTCTTCCGTGGACCATCCCACACCATATGGGGCAGGGTTCTACATAAAATATCGGTGTTTTCGTGTTCTTTATCATTGTTATATCTGATTGCGCGTCTGCTTTGTCGTTTTCTACATGGTATCAGAGTGGGTTCGATTGTGGGGGCTTATTCTTGAAGATTTTTTATTATGTTCATATCAGAATGGGTTCGATTTTAGAATTTTGTTCATGAAGATTTATTATTATATTCGTGTTCGAGATTTGTTCAAAGGTCTCAAGAATTTCAAGATTGGTTCAAAGTTCTATATCCATAGATTCCAGTGAGTTCGAGGATCGTATAGGGTTCTTGGAACCCTAATTCTGGAAGACCAAGATCGATCTTTCCACTGCCGACGTTGAAAGCAGCGGGATACCTAACGGGGTTCACCCTAGTACTACACATCATGCTCTCGAGTTCTCGTGACAATAATCAGGCCGGACCCATCTGCAAGGCGACGACCACACCTGGGTGCTATCCTCTCTGATCAGGCCTCCCATGATGAAGAAGAGAGGGTCTCTCCATTGGGGCAACCTAGAAGAAAGAGGGCCGCATCTCCATCCAACCCTTCTCTTCTCGAGAGTGGCATCTTCAGGCTCCGTGCAAATCATCTCTAGGCTCCAGATGGCGTTGCATCCTCCACGCAGCAATCGCGAAATATGAAAAGCCCAGTAGAGGCTCCAGCGATACGATGTGATGTGATCGCTCTAGGCTCGTTTAGGGAGCCTGTTGTGAGATTGCTCATCATTTGTGCAGTTTTGCTGCTCATGATTCAGGTAATTGAACGGATTCGATCTGGCTTTGTCTCGCTATATGATCTCGAAATGGCAGGTGTGGGTGTTACCTGGTCAAGGTTTTGTCCTTGTCGCGCCTTGTAGTTGAGGATATGAAAAATTTCAGCCTTTGGGAGCGCTATCTCGAAGTCGCAATAGTGGATTTCGGCATCATCTGCTCGTCTTCTTTCCTAATTAGCTCGCGCTCCTTGACATCTGAATTAGGATGCACACCTGAGCCATCTGCTTTACTTGATGATTCGATGGTCTCCTATGATGATGTTGGTGTTCCTTTATGGTTAGAATTACAATCAGCATTACCATTGCCTGATTGGAGATGCGATCAGGAGATGATATGGGCACAGTTAAACACGAAGAATTTGTTCTTGAATTGGAGGTCGCGATTTATTCTCTGTGAAACAAATTTGATAATAAAGTGTGGATTGAGATATATGCATGCAGTTATAAACATACATTTAAATACAACACAAAAAACATCTGTAAATACACAATTCAGAATTGCAAAAGCATCAACGTTTGTTGACAGAAATATCTTAGTATCTTGCATCTGTATTAATGTTGGATGATTTTGAACAATTAAATTCCTTTTTGTCAAGTTCTTAATCGACATGGAATTCTCTAAATGCGTTTTTTTCTCTATTATTGTGCATAAATCGCAAAATGTTCATTTCGCGGCATTAATCGAGCAGTTGTCTCCGGGAAGTTGACAAAAAAGAAGAAAGAACCACAGAAACATGAAAAATGAAGCACCGTCGAGCAGTTGAAGTTTTTAACATACGGAATCTCGAGGAACAGTAGTAGAAAAATACTTAGGATGTGTTTGATACACGGGTTACGGCGGGTTAAACTGGTAGAGGATAACTCGTTTTTGTGTTTTGGTGTTTGGATAAAGGTTTAAACTGGGGGTGAGTTTGAAGTGGGTTTATTGTGATATGATTGTATTGAAGTTTGAAAATGTGAATAATTATTATGATGCGATTATGTTGAGGTTTGGAAAAGTGAGTAGAAGTGGAGCAGTTTATATTTTTTTATATGATATGATGATATAATATATTATTTTTTGATGGAATTGATGATGAAGAATTGATTTATTTAATTTATTTAAAAAAGAGAAAAAGTGAGACCCTCATGAAAGAGAGAATGGGTGGATTAAGGAGGGTAAACTCCCAAAGGGGAGTTTAGTTCCATGCGGATCATACACATAGATTGACGCTCAACCCAAATTGGAAGTCATTAGAAGAAATATACACGGATTTAATAAAATTAATCAATAATATTACGTGAAAACACTACTAAACGCAAAACATCTTTGAGTGGATAATGAAATTCTAACAATAAAATTAATCAAGTATCTGCTCGAGCTGGCCGCAATCTAAATCTGCTCAGATTTGGGGTCTAGCTCATGGGCTAAGTTAGCCCAACCCAACGCTCATCTCTAACGTAGATATGGCAGTCTTCTCGTTAATATGAGAACTACACCTACATGCTACATGCATACGTAAGAAAAGAATCGTGAAAATGTTCCATATGTAGTACTTTAAAAAATTAACCTTTTCAGTAATAATTTACTATCAACATTTATTTTTAATAAAAATAATATTTGGAGCAAAGAAGTAGAATGGGAATGGGATAGTTTTAAAAATAAAAGAATAAAGGCTATTTATTTATTTATTTATTGTACTTCAAAGTCCACAAGAATAAGTGAAAAATCTTTTTTTTATAGAAATAGCGTAATTTGGTCAACTGATTGACAGATGTCCAATTATTATTCCATTCTCTCTAATCCTACCCATGACAAAACATTTATGTAAATATGTCGTTTGAGACAATCTTAATGTAAAAGCCTAAAGACTGATACTGAAGGGCATGATATAATCAATAATAAGCACAAAATAGATTTTGATTGGTAGGGGGAGACATGATTTGAAAGCATAAAACAACATCATTTATTCAAGAGTTGATGTAAAGATAACGAGTGTGTTCCCATGACAAGAATGGAGGCCATCACCCATCACTTAATGGGGTGACCACCCTCTCCTCCGTAATAGAATCTCAGCCCTTTCCCTCCGACGTCCATAAGATCGGAGACGTCGTACACGGGAGCTGACTGCCGATATAGGACGTCGAGGAGCCCCTTCGCAGACACCATCCTCCTGCTCTCATCTCGCATCTCGATATTTCGCACGTACGCAGCACTTCCCCACAGTGGGTTGCTCAGATTACGACCACTTCCCATTCCAGGACTCTCTTCCCACGACGGAGTGATCGCAACTCCTCCCATCTTCGCCCGACCGAACGATCCGTCTATAGATGTGAAGAGGTTACCAGGCCAAGACCCTATCGTCTCGTAGTCGACAATCAGCCACCAAACTTTGTATGCTTCATCCTACAATTAAAAACATCAGCTATTACACATATGCCAAACATATTGATCACTTGCGATGCTTTCAAATCAAACAGACATGACAGTAGAGATTACATAAGCAAGCTCGAGTGTCATCTCCTTATATCCTGCAGCATCAGAAGGGTCTAACACCATTCCAGGTTTCTTCAACTTGTGCACCTGCATATATCCCTCGCACTCTGTATTGAAACAACCACCTTTGTTTTGTATCTGCAACACAACCAGTAATATGCTAAACACATAGAGCGGTGTTACATATACACACTACAAGAGATATGAGTTGTGACCATAGCTGTAGAAACTTGTGGTTACGATAATTCTATGACCACTAGTTTCTCGTAGGTACAACCCATGGCCAAAGTCTTCGTATAAGAGTCGTGACCACGAAAAGTTCTGTGGTCACTTGTAGTGACCACGGCATATTCGTGGTTAGAGAACTCTCACGACGAGACTTGTAGCTACGACTACTAGCCACGAGTCCACATCTGTGGCCATAAACCTCATATCTGTGACCATAATTTTGTAGCCACAACTTGTTTTCCTTGTAGTGACAGTTAATTCGTATTTGTTCAGAAACAAGAATAGCAGACTTACATTGACACTGACAGTTAACCGTGGAGTATAATCTCTGTACAATGGATAAGAGACCTGTAGAACGAATACAACCCCCAATCAGCTCTCCAGATATATGTTTTTATTAAAACATGTATCTGAATTGTGCTGAAAACTGAAGCATGCAGATATAATCTTCTTATTCGTATTTAACAAACACCACTAACTGTTCAATGCTTATATTTTTTTAGTTCCTTACATCGAGATGATACAAGCCTTTGTATGGCACGAACTTACAGGATTATAGTCTGAAAAAAACAAATAGCAATAGAGAATTAAAAATCAAGAAAAGATTACTCACCGCCCATCCCGCTGCGATCATGTCATGATCACCTGTCGTGTCTTTACCCGTAATCCAAATCATAACACCACTTTCCTGAGTTGGGCTGATGTTCTTTATCTGATGAACACTTAATGATGCTCTCACGCTGTAATATGTTGCAGGACTTGTTCCTTGACCCGCATACTGATAAACATGGAGGTTAATTAACGATGTCATATATATATATATATCAAAAAATGAGCACATATATGTTTTTTTGGACAGAGGAATTAACTGCTAGATCAAAAAATATCATATTAATTTGTTTGATACAGACAATCATCGTCAGCATGCATGCAGTTGTTGGCGATGGATCATTACGATCAAGTGGATTTAACTGTGGCAAAGTCTCTGAAAAGATACGACTTACATGAACGGTGAATTTAGCTTCATCTTGTGGTGAAGTTTGGCTTTCATTTGGATCAAAGAATGGCAGCCTTGCAATATCCTTGTCATCATCTGGATGATAGGACTGTTCTTCAACCTGCAGAATAATAATAATAAAACCAATTATTTGATATAATTATATTCCAACTGAATCGTCTGATGCCTTTGTTAAAGTTAATTACCTGTGATGTCTTCACAGTGGATCCTTTGTGCTTATGGTCCAATCTCGCGGATCCTTCAACGCCATGATGAGTACACCACGATGAAAGCAGCAGCAGCAGTAGAAGATTGACGAGTATTCGGGATTTTGCAAAATTATATAGAGTTTGCATGTTGTATCTCAGATGATACTCCTATATGTATACAATCAACACAGTTTATTCCCTGTCTGGAGTTAGAACACAAATCGTACGTGAACTGTAAGACCAGAAACTAAGAAGGTATTAGGGTTTAGGGTTCTGCATTCAACACTTGCTGAAGGTGATCCAGCATTTTTTTCCCAACAGAAAGAAATAGGAAGAGAGTGAATGGTAGAGAGAGGAAGGTAAGAATTCGTACCTTTCTGTAAGGCTTCCGATTTTTTTATGTGATGAATTATGTATCAAATGCTTCCTTTTTATAATAATACTATTAACCCTTATAGTAAAAAAGATTCATACCAAATTTGACGATGTCCGAGATATGATGGCATTGTCATATAATACTAATAGTCCGCAAATCTTTGCTATCCTTTACAGTGATGTCCGATAAATCTTTCATTATCAGAAACATCTTTGAGATTTTTTTTTAAATGCATCATATGATAGTGCATGAGTCATCAAATTCCTTTTTTGGGGGCCATCATAATAATCCGAATATTCCAATTAAGAGATAAATGGAATGGAAAGGAATTGCAATATTCGGAATGGAATCAAGACAAGAATGGAATTAACAATGGAATGGAAAGGAAAAAGTTTTTCCATTCCATTGTTTGGATCATATTAGGAATTGGAAATTTTATTATGAGACATGTTCCTTTCTTATATTTGGAAAAGGAAAAGAATAGAAAGAAAATAACATTTTTTTTCGTTAAGTAGAAAAATAATTGTTATTCTCAGACTTATTTTTTCATATAGTCGATATATTTCATATAAAGAATCAATAGTCAAATTTAAATGGAAAGTAATTTGATTTTTTCATACAACTGATATATTTTATATATCCATATCCGTATACGCTACAATATTTTATTACCATATCTATATCCATATTCTAAAGAAATTAAAAATGTTATGGGTATCTGTATTTGGAAAAAAATAAAAATACATATCCATGTCTGTATACATATTCCCTAAAATATAACTCGTGTCCATATCCTAAAAAATTAAATATGGTATTTATATCAATATTTATAACTGCAAAAAAAATAAAAATAAAACCCATTTCCATGTCCATATTCGCTTCGTAAAAAAAACATCATCCATGTCCATATATGTATCCGTAAAAAAACTAAAATCTATATCCATATCCGTATATATATCCGCTAAAATATAATCAGTATCCATATCTTAGAAAAAAATTGAACATTGCATCTGTTTCCATATCCATATTAGAAAAAATCATATATCCCTGTCCATATCCATATCAGGAAAAAAACAAAATTTTTAAGCCGATTCCTTACCAATGATATCCATATCCATATCCATGCAATTCTTATATATTTAAGCCGATTCTATAGAGTACTTCTAACAGTTCTCATGTGTGATCAGTATCCGTTTTACATCTGTATACATTTTTTAAGGATACGATAAGATAGTTTTAATATCCGTCAATATCCGTATTCGCATCCGTATTCATATTAAAAAACGAATAAGGATACGGTAATACCTATATCCTTATCCGTATCCGACCATTTGCATCCCTACCATATATGCATATATTTGTAACTTATCCAACCTTTAGCATCCATATGTTTGTATCCATGTCAGTATCCATATATCGATGTTAAAAAAAACTATATCCATGTTAGTGTCCAAAAAATATCCAAAAAAAGAAATACACATCCATGTCGATAACCATATATTTGTAACAATAATATATTAACTAAAAAATATTGAAGAAGAACGCATTCATTAGCATTGGTAAGGAATGAAATCCCAATTCCTATGGGGGTACCAAAGAATGGCAATTCCCATGAATGAGGGAATCGGGTTTCCGTTGTAATCGTTATTCCTGCATAAAGTTAATCTAACAAACAAAGGAATGGAATCGAGAGAGGAATAATGATTCCATTCCTTCCTCTATTCCTGCATAACAAACGGGGCCTAAAATCCTCTCAATGGCTTGGTGTTAAAGTATGCCTTTCATCCAAATAAGATGTGTTTGAGCCCTACAAAACACTGATTTTTTTTTGAAAAAATTCCACCTTGCGTATATGCAAAGTTACTCCTGTCATACTATAAAAGTGCTCACTAAATTGAGCAATAATCGGTTTTTTTATCATTTATAAAACATGTTTCCTTAATGAGATTCGAAATTTTAGTCAGCTACATATCGGGTAAGAAATTACATTGAGTCATCAAATAGGAATATATAAAGATAAAATATTTACATTGTTTAATTATCAATTAAAAATTTGCCTATAATGATGTTTTTTATTGAAAATCCATCACTAAATCGGCCGTTGTTAAATATATAGTGGCAATACTGTTCGTTGTTAAACGATTTTTTATACTTGAAATCAGTGATGACTATATATATGATCATTTGTGACGTTCCATACGAAGACACTTATATGTTGCTATTTTTCTGAATTATAATTAATCGTCGCTAAAATTTGAATTTAGAAATTAATGACAATTAGTTAAATTTTGAAAAAAATGGTAATGTATCGGTATCGCTATATGGATCGTCGCTAACGATATAGCAACGTTTATGATATTCATCACGAAATTAAATTAGAAAAAGTTATTTGCAATGAATAATATCGTTGCTATATATTAAACAAGGCTGATTTATTGACAGATTTTGAAAAAAAACGTCACTGTAGTCCAAATTTTTGTAGTGCATATATCATTTAAATTCTGTGTAATAAAAGTTAATGAATGCATCTTCTTTTCATCTTGAAATACATTACATTTTGTAATCATGAGTGTCGATCTTAGGGAGACAAACTGTGAAAATAATAGGTAGATTGACTAAGGAATGAAGGTTTCTTGATTTTTATTTATTTTATGGAATTTTTCTTAATTTTTATTGATTTTTATGAATTTTGTATTGTTTTTGTGTTTTTATATACATATAAGAAAAGAAATATAGGTACTATATTTTATATTTTTATTTATTTTTATTTTGTGATTTTTATGTTTTTTATTTTATTTCCTGTTTTTGTGAATTTTTAAATGGTTTTTAGAATTTTTATCAATTTAGAATTATTTTAAAGTAAAAAAACAATGTTTTATACAAAATAATGACTCATTTTTATTTTAAAAATAGAAAATATGAACAAAATGAATTATTTTTATTTTTACTTAAAAGTAGATGAAAATACCTTTTCAATAAGGTATTGTGCTTATTTTTTCTTGAATTATTTATGGATTTTTTGAAATTTTGTGTATTTCTAATTTTTGTTGACTTTAATATTCAATTTGTATTTTGGTTTAATATGTAAATATTGTAAATATATTGCATAGAATATTTAAATATTTTTAGAGGTGTTTTTCTATTTTTATCCATTTTTAATGGTTGTGTAATTTTTTAGCATTTACTGATTTATTAAAATATAAAATATTTATATTTTTTCAAAACTGTTTTAATACTAGAGTAATACAAGGTATTTATACATATTTTTTATATTATATATTTTATTTGGTATGTATATAATATGTATTATAGTTATATACTGCTATAGGGGTATAAATATAATAAATTGGAAAAAGGGGGCGCATAGAAATATGAAAAAGGCAGGGGTACTGCGAGCAAAATGTCCACAATATGCACGCGCACACGCACGTGAAGGCTCAGCCACCTGGACATGTATGCAAAATCAAGTAATTGCCGGAAGTCCTGTGCAATAATTCACGTGCTAACGAACGTGCTCAAGCTGCTGCAGGGACTTGTTCGAGAATGCAGAAAGGACTGGAGGCAAACTATAAAATGCCCAAATATCTCTCAGTTACGCACGTGCTATGCACGTGCCCTTAAGCGTTTCTCTGGCACGATCTGAAGCGTCGATCCGCGGACGCGAATCCAACACGTGCTTCAATCTGGGATGGGGTTTACTTCTTCTCCAATTTTTTCGTGCAGTGGCGATCGAAGTTCTTCGCACGTGATGGCTGGGTTAGGGATGAAAACGAAGTGAATATATTCGTATCCGATCCGCTATCGTATTCGTTTTATACATATTTTGACATTCGTATTCGTATTCGTTTTAAAATAGATACGGATATGGATGTCACTTTAACATTCGTTAATATTCGCATTCGTATTCGTATATTCGTTTTCGAACATAAGTATAGTAATATATTTATTTATAAATGTGTGTAACAACATTTTATGATTGCATTCACCATCGTTGATATAATTTTTATGAAATTGCATTATCTGGTATATCTATTTTATATTTAAACCATCCTAAACATGTGTATTAGTAAATTATTTTTGTTATTATTCGTATCCGATTCGTATTCGTTTTACATTCGTATTCATTTTTAAGGATATGGTAACACATTTTTCACATTCGTCAATATTCGTATCCGCATTCGTATTCGTATTTGTAAATGAATAAGGATATGATTATACATACATTTGTATCTGTATCCGACCGTTTTCATCTCTAATTGCAGGTCGTCCTCGACCTTGCATCGATGATGCGGATATCCAGCGAGGCTCGGATTTGTATCGATTCTCGAATGGATAGATGCAGTTGTGATGAGTGAGTTACGCTCGTTTGCGTGCAGAATCTGGCGATTGCTCGTGATGCGAAGCAGGTGCTCGTGCGATGAAGGTTCTCGAGGGATCATTTAGTTGTAATGCTGTTCGTCATGGATCTGATCTCCAAGCGACGAAGCTTGATCTCGGGATATTCTCCATCGATTCCACTCGATCTACGGCGCTGGTTCTCAAATCAGCAGATGCTTCGATGGATCCAGATGCTCGAGGATGATGTTGTGATTCAGATGGTGCGGTGAATATATCTTGATGAATTGACATGGATGTATGGTCTTCTCTTAGTCCTACACAGCACCTGCCAGATGATCTCGTTGAACTTCTTCTCTCCCTCGCTCAACGACTGCCGGAGAACTGTCCCTCCTCTCGCCCAGAGCTCAGTGTAAGTGAAGATAGAATAATGGTGGATTTGATCGAATGAAGGGGATGGAGGTCTTTAAATAGAGGAGAAGGGAGAGGTCGACGTCAGCGAGGAGGTGGTTGGAGGAACGACATGAGGTTGATGAAAATCAGAGTCGTAAGGGTATAAATAATATTCTCATCGAGTGCGGAAATAAATTATTGCTCAGACGATCGCTCATGAGACTCAGTAGTATTTCAACAATTAACCCACACAATGTATAGAAAAACAATGCAAGAAAATATGAATCTAAACTTATTATAAATCCTACAAATAAATGTGTACAATGGTAAAGTAAAAATAAGATGTCAAACACACGGAGAACGGGGGGATAAACACCAAAAATTGACTAAGAGATAACAAATGTTTTTGGGATTTTTAATTTTGTGGGTTTTTATTTTATTTATTTTTTGGAATTATTGTTTTTTATAATTTTTTAATGATATGAATCTTATAATTTTTTATTTTATGTTTATACTTTCTTATTTTAATTTTCTTTTTAATGAGATAATATTAAAGTATAAGTACTAACATAGATAATATGACTAATACAACTATAGATATAGATATAGATACTTTCAATGGTAAAATAAAATAATTTTGGATTTTTTATATTTTCTCTGTATTTGGTATGTTTCTTATAGTTTTTACTAATTTTTAGTTATTCTAATTGAATTAATATGGCAAAATAGTGACTAGACTAAATATGCCAAATTATTTTGGAATTTAAAAAAAGCTAAAAGCCTTAAATTTTTACAAAACTATTTTGAATATCTAATAAATATAATAGACAAAATTTAGAAATAGAAATAAATATTTTTTTAATTTTTAAAATTTTTTATGATTTTTATAAGGATCTTGGAGCTTTTTAAATTTAGTGTTTTTCTTTTTCTATTCTAAGGATTTTTGGTTTATAAATGCCAAATAGGATAATAAACAAAAAATATTTTTTTGAAAATTTTCAAAATATTTTTATATTTTTTATATTTTTCTAAGTTAGACAAGATAAAATAGTTTTTTTATTTTAATAAATAGAAATATAGGTTAAAATACCGTACTAAATTTATATTAGGTAGAACAATATATAAAGTATTTATCCTAATTTTCTACGAATTTTAAAGTTACAGGAACTATTTTTTTAAAAAATAAAATCTACAAAAAGAAAATGCAACATGACAGTGTTATTTATGTAAATATTTAAAGTCATGTATTAATATCGAACACATTAGAGAAGAATATGACCAAAATTGCAAAATTTCCTGACATTTTCAATAATATATTCTCTGAGGGGTACTTCTATAATTGATACAAGTTCAGGATGTTATATGCAAAATTTCCAGAAAATATTTCATTTATATTCCAAAAATGTGGACTAAAATAAAATACAAAATACCAAAGGGCCTAGATGCAATATACACAGTCCCCTTATGCGCACGAGCACATGAGGTGACATGGATTGGATTTAAGTGCAATATGTGAAGTACATGGGATGAACTACAAAATAACCAAACTATTTACTCTATATTAAAGTTTATGGACTAAATAGAAAATATAACTGTGGGGGGTAGGGGGTTTATATGGCAAAATTACTCACTCCTATGAGCGATCGGACGACGATCGATGCTTCACTTGGACACGTAGTGTTCTCTCCTCGTGCAATGACGCTTCGTCTAGGACATCTCGAATTAGATCTCAAATGAGATCCGACGGTTGGGCTTCCAGGCGATTGGATGTCAGCTGCTTTCCTTGGCGATTGGTTCTTGATCGGATGGTGCGTAATGGTCCAGGAAGAATGGCTAAAGAACTCGCCCTTGGAGAGTTTGAATTTGGCAAAGCTCGCTCCTCCGGACACACAGAGGACCGGCGAGTGGCTCTACATGCTCTTGCAGTTGTTGTGCACATCCCGAGGGACTCACATGGGTTCAGAACTCGTTGATTGAACTCTGGAGCATCGAAGTTTGAAGGAGGACATGGGGGATATCTCCCTGTGTCAAATACCCCTGAAATGGGGTCTTTTCTCTTCATTTCCTATAGGGATAACAAAAGGAACCAACAAATGAAGCATTCGAAGGCTTCAGGTAGCTGAAATGGGTGGAGGTGAAGTGGGGTGGAGCTTGCCGACGATGAGGCGGAGAGGGTGAGAGGATCTCCCTGATCAATGTTCGATTGGAGTGAACGAAGGTGCCTGGGAAAAGATCAGGTGTTGGGGAATATGTTGGAGGTGACAACAGAAGCAGAGGATGTCAGAATGGGAAGAAACAAAGGGCAGAGCTGGAACTCTGCCAATCAAAATTTGTAGGATTTTATGAAGAACCAAGCATTATTAAAGGAAATAAAAGACAACACTATGTTATTGCTAACCTAAGAATCAAAAAGATGAAGGATAGAGGTGCTCTCCAGACATGTAGAGGTTGGGAGCAGAGCTCATGACGGAAGGGTGGCGCTCGGATCTACACCAAAACCACCTCGTGAAGCATGGAGGACCTTCCTGTTGTAACTAAGAGGTTCAATCGACACTAGGGTTAGGGTTTACTTTGTGGAAATGGGGATGAAAATGCGAATGAAGTCGTAGGTGATATTATATACACGTGACCTTTGACCAAGGGGCATCTCATGAATCAAGGCTCCTCATATCAAGAAGAGATCTATACGTGAAAGAAGGATGATCAAGGAGCAAGTTTGCAAAAAGAATTGACCCAAAAGGATGCAATATGCGGATGAGAAAAATCGATGGAAGTAGGTCATCCGTGCTAGGCTATAGGACCAAGGGTTAGAGGGGGTAAGTTGACCAGCGGGTGATGAATATCCGTTTCACCACATTATTCTTTCATTTTGGCATTTAAACCTTAACTAAATGCATGTAAATAACATTATTTTACATAAATTAACATCTATTATTTATGATGTAAATATTACATAAAAGATTGTATTTAAATTCAATAAAAGTATAAAGAAAAGAAAAGAAAAAGAAATAAAATACCAAATCTATTTCATGACCCTAAATGCTGAGATCCAGACATCATGATGACTGGGTCGACAAGGAATAAACTAAGGAGAGATAATGGCCATTAAATAAAAGAACACTAATTCATAAATGTCCAATAATTCAATTTTGGGACCCATTTTATTCTTTATAATTTATACCTCAAATAAATAAATTTTGTACATGAAAGTTGTAGATAGAAATACGAAAAAAAATATAAAATTTATTTCATATAAAAATAATACAAATTGTGTATTCTATACTCTGAATAGAAAATCAAAATCCAAATTTCTCAGACCCATATCTTCTCCATATTAACTTAAAATATATCAAAATCATATTTAATTATATATATATAACTTTTATTAGACATTTAATGAAGGTGGTTTCACTTAATTTAGAGTTAGGATGTAAAAGTTAGGTTTTGGACCCCTATTGTACAATATACTTAAATAAAATATTTATTTTATTTATTCTTTATATTTTCAATATTTTATATTTTTATAAATTTATCAATATTCTTTATAGTATATGAACATATTTATAATGAAATAAAACCATAAAATATAATAAAATAAATAAGGGTACAAAATACATAAATAAATATACTATACACATTTCTATATAATTAATATCCATATTTATTTAAGTATGCGAATAACTTCTAAAAATGCAACAAAAATATATTAGTGTATATTCAAATAAGTTATAAATATATAAATTATGTATATAAAATAATAAAATATGAAATAAAAATAAAATACATATTATACATGTAAATATACCTATAAATGAACCTCCAAAAAGTAACTTATAATAAATCAACTCATAAAAATAAATAAAAATCATAATAAAGTACTACATAAATTAATAAACAATTTTTATATTTTAACTAATAAATAAATAAATATTTTATTTCGAATTATTTCTAATTTTTATTTCTGCCTTATCTTTTTGCGGGTGACATAGCCCAATCAGGGCTCGTCCCTCCTTGACATGGGGTCAACTCTTCTAACCCCAGTCGTAGGTTTGTCAGAACGTAGGGACCCTCGTTTCGCCTAATTTTAGAGTATTGATCCCTTCATCATTTTTACTTGATTCCTTCTGCAAATATCTTCCTTGATCCTTCTTCTTTCACGTAGAATTGATTTTATGATCCGATATCCCTCGATGAGTGAGATCTCGTCGGTCAAAGGAGCCCATGTATAAAGTATCTCTTCCGACCTCCATTCGTTTTTTATTACTCTTCCACTACCAAAATCCTAATCTTCGAGCATATGGAGAATCCTAGTGACAATATGGTCCTCGAGGAAGGTCAATCGTGTGCATGTGTCTTCGAATCGAGGTTGATCCAGCTCAATCACCTCCTCTACCGTGTGCTCACTTCTGTTCGATCTAGGTCAGAGATAGGTTCATCTTTTCGCTTCTGTTCGGTCCAGGTCTTGGCCTCAATGCACAACGATGCAGAGGTTGTGCACACGACAGAGAGGATCCTCGACGTCGACAGTGACCACGCCAAACCCCCCCTCGACCTCGCGCGACGACGATGAAGCGACGGTTGTCACTCAAAGCTTCTTCTCATAGCTCATTGGTTTGGAGGGTGTAATGGTTGGATGGCCGGTGACAGGAGGAGAAGGGTTCTATTTATAGGGTGGTTGGTGTGGTGCCTAAGGAAGGTGGTGCGGGCACCGGTCGGTGGAGTAGGATAAGGATCGAGCGGTTGGGCAAACAACCAACAGTCGGGCTATTGGGGGTAGTTAGGGAGGTTGGCCGGAGAAGAGAGTGGTGCAGACGATGTTAGGAGGAAGAAGAGAATGATAAGGGGGGAGAAAGGGGAAAGTAGGAGAGAGAAGAATAAGACCAAAAAATAAAATAAAATAAAATAAAATAATCAATTACATATTATTTAATGATTAATTAAATTGATAATTAAATACTCAACAAATAACTAAGTAATTAAGATATAATTTAAAAGGTAATTACATATTTAATTAAGTATACAATTAATTAACTACATAAATTAATAAATATATAATAATTAATAAATAAGTAAATAGATAAATTATTATTTATTTTAATTAGAATATATTGAATAATAATATAAGTTACGGTACATTGTACAATATACCAATACTACCCTGAAACTTACATTTGTATACTAACTCAGATTTTAGCGAAATTAATGTTATTTTGTAGATAATTAAATAATATGAACTTTAAGATTGAGTTTTCTAAATTCGGAGTCTGTATGACCGAGTTATAAGGATTAAAAAGTTTAAGTAACAATTTCATGTCCTAAAGATTTATTGGCATTTTGTCTTCAGTTATATTTTTATAATTTTCTAATGATTTTTAGAAGATTTTTAGAAAAGGAATTAAGTTAATTAAATTTATGGTTAATTAAAAATTCGGAATGTTTCTACATATAGTACATATAGACAATGGGGCCAAAACGCCAAAACTCACCCGTTTTATTCGAATATTTTTTGATATTTTTAATAAATAGTATTAAGTATAAAACAAAGTTTAAAAGTTAGTTTGTTCGATTTGAAGTTTCTACAAATAGTTATGAACCTATGAAGTCAGCTTTTACTGCTTTTTTGGTCCATGATAATTAATTATTTCTATGTTGAATATTTTTTTGATATTTTTAAAAAATAATATATATTTTTGTGATTAGCTTATATAAAAGAAGTGTTTTGATTTGGAATGATATAAGTGATAAAGAAAATATGTGAAATATATACAATGTGAAAAATGTATGTAATTATATTTTTGATCTCGGTTTTCTACCATGTTTATATGTTAGGATCCTTATCTCCCCCTACTTATTTATTTTGTTGGCCAAGTTAATATCGGTCCGATCTCAGGGTTAGGAGGTGATTATGTATCTCCATCTTTATTTTCTTTTATTTTTTATTTTTCTCTCTTTTATTTTATTTTAGATAAAATAAGTGTTAAATATATAATATTAATATTTGTGGTTAGAATGATAATTGATTTGGAATTAGTGATTATTTACATGCATTTTACCAAGGATTTTAGCCAAAATGGAAGGATAAAGGTGACGAATCATGGATTCATCATTTACTAAGGATTTTAGACAAATGGAAGAATAAAGACAATGAATCATAGACTCATCAATCTCGGGTAGGATCAGTATGTACATATTTACATCCATACATTTTTCTTATTTTCTTGTTCTTTTTCTCTTTATTATTTTATTTTGGATAAAATTAGTGTTAAATATATAATATTAACAAATGGGATTAGATTGTTAATTAGAGAGAATTAGTTAATAATTACATGTAATTTACCAAGGATTTTAGCCAAAATGAATGAATAAAAGCGGCGAATCACGAATTCTTCAGGCTCTAAAGGATCCCATGCTTTTGACCAAGGAGGATGTGTAGCGGACTATGGAAGGGCATAGAATATATGTTGTTGCCATAATTTTATTGTTGTGAATAGATGCAATATACAACTAGAACCAATATATACCATACACTCCCATTAGGTTTTACTAATGGAAGAATTTCAAGTTACAAGCTTATATACTCGAATATCTCCCATTTCTTCCATCCAAATCCTTCAATTCAATTAAAAATGTAATTAATCATGGAACTAATTCCAACGAAATTCTCTAAAACAGATCTGCTTGAAAGATCTACATGCAACATATATGCATGTTATCTACTACCAAAATTTGATTCCAACTGCTAGAAAGTGATACCTTATCGAATCCCCTCTGATTCAAACCTATCATTCACATCACATGTATGTATTATATTTATCTTCATTATTCTTCCACTGGAAGTATATACTTCACAACTTGTCTCGCACTTCCATATTCCCTGTGCATGATCAGAATAAAGTTCCCTCAAGTAATATTTACTAGATGTAACTTGCGCTTTGCGGCGGAATATAAATTGGTTATTTAATGTAAATTTAAATATTAATTGAAAATGTTAAAATTAAAATTAAAAATTAAAAAATGAAAAAGAGTAAAGGAATAAACATGATATATAAAATTAGGAAAAAATTAATATAAATTTCCATCTAAAAAATTACAATTTTTTAATAAAGATGAGAAAGAGTGTGTAGTTTTATAAGAGATGGATTCCGCAGATATTTAACTCATTGTATATTTGATCAATAATGTAATCCTTTTATTATGACATAATGAAATATGCAGTGATTTTTTAAAATGTATCTTCTAATTATGTTCTTCGATATTATATAGCACACATTCACATATGTGCACTCAAAGGTGATAAAAAAACAAATATTCAAACACATATATGTTTATGAATTGTTTCTAAATCCTAACCTCGAATATAAAATCTAAAATCCATGGGTTCTGGATAAATGAAATAAAATTTAAATTAATAGGTGAAATTTGCAAAAGCAGTAGAGAGGAACCTTCCCAAAGGTGTTGATATGTGCTGAATTAAAAAAATAAATGAAACTTTTGCTATTTATTAAATTGGAAGTTACCTAATAAATATTTTTAAAAAAAGTCTCGCATCCAAAGAAACGAAGATGCAATTTTTCAATAGTTGTTGGTCAATAGAAATATTGTATATGATTTTAACATGAAATGTTAGAATGATTTGATTTGTCATTCTAACAAATTATATTGGATTAAAAAGGTTTAAATGTAAAATAACGGATTGGATCGAACCATTATCAAAAGCATATATGGGCATCCATACATTGCATATACATGTGATTTTCTTTTAAATGTCATGTGTCGTTTAATATATTCGTATGTGGTAATATAAAGTGAATATTTTTTAAAAGAAACCTTAACAATAGTTTTTCCAAAATAAAAAATCACCAAAAGATTAAAATAATAAAGTAACATTTTTAAACAAAAAGATAATAAAAATAAAACATCTTTGGAATAAATTAGTCAAGATCTAATAATAGCAACATAAATAAAACAATTATTATTTGATGATTCTAGCATTAAGAAATTTACATATTTCTAATATGCAACCAACAATAAATTAAAAAAGCAATATATATGTATATATATTTAAGAATTACTAAATAAGATTTGTTATTTATATGGAATTTTTTATATATATTTGAACTTTTATGAATTTTAAATGTTAATATGTAATTTTTGTTTTTTATTTACTTAAAAAGAAAATTGAGATTAATTTTTATAACTATTTCAATATAGTATTAGGTGTAGTAATATGTGTTTATATATGTTTTTATTTATTTTTTATTAATGGATTTTATTTAATATGGAATTTATAGTTATTGATTTATATAGTGAATATGGTTGTAATGGTAAGCAAGCATAATCTATAAGCCCACATATATAATATCAATGAATGATAAGGGTATAATTGTAAATAAACATAAACTATAACTGAACATGTAATTTACATCTACACGTTATTAGTCATGTTCTCAAACATCAACCTGTACCTGCACTTTATATTCAATGTGGGGGTGACGTAAAAAACACCATATCACGTGCTCAATACTCATGATGCAACTGTAAAAGATCTATTGCGAATTGGAAAACGTTCGAGTTTTAAGAAGAAATTTCTCTCCAAAACACGTGCATATCATGCATGGTTTCTTGAGTGATCTAGGGCTGAGATGAGGCATTCATCGGTTGTGCTGATCTGAGGGCTTATTTAAGGCCGCTGAGCATGGATTCATATTAGATTAAATGAGTGATGTTGATCTCAATGGAACGACTCCTCTTCAAGCCATCAGATGGTGATTGTGCTTTCTGAAGCTAGAGATGCATTCCCCAAATTGTATCGGGTTCAAGCGATGCCGGATCTCGCAACTGATCGCTGATATTAACAACGTACAAGCTTCATGTGCTCGTGCTTCGTAGAAACATGGTGGGGCAAGTTTGATTCAGTTAGTTGCGAGGGGCTCGGAGTTTTGTCTCCAGCAAGGTGATGCGAGGTCTGTTCCCAACTATGAAAGTGACTCGAGTGCAAGCTTAGTCTACCTCTAATGGCATAAACAAAGGGTTCATGCCGGATTCTGATGGGTTTGAAGTGAGTGATCCTCTTCCAATTTGTAGAGAAGAAGAGGATATTTATGGCGACGAGTTGGTGAAGTTAAGTAGGATAATGGTGGAGAAACGGAGTTGGCGAGATGTGTGTAGACAGAGAAGATTGAGGAAGCAAAGGGTAATGATGGGTGAACTGGAAATCAAATGAACTTGAAAGCAAAAAAGGTTAGGGAAAAGTGAAAAAAAACATTGAAGAGATGTGGATTCACTTAGAGATGAACTTATATATGTATGTAGAAGAGATGTGGATTTGCCTGGAGATAAATTTATGAATGTGGTCTTAGCCCTAAAGTTGCCATCTTGTCATCCTCGAGGTCGAGGAGGCAGTTGATGGAGAACCCAGTAGAGTCGGAAGAGAGGCCGTCGTTTCTGCTGTCGTCGGCGTTGCTGAGGGTGTCAACAAAATAAGTCTTGGATTTGGAGTCGTCGAGGAGGGAGTTGATGGAGGAGGAGATGGAGTCGGGTAATGTACTGATTCTCACTCTTTATTCTTTTATTTTAGCTATTTATCTTGGCAAAGCATCATGTAAATAAGTGTAAATACAATAATTTAGCATTCTGCATGCATGTGTTAACATTGTATACTTAGCATATATTTGTGCAAAAATAATTAAAGGAAAAGAAAAAGAAGGATGTATTTAGAATAGATACAGAGTGACTCAAACCTCAAGAGAAGGTCAAGCCTTGACCTAATCACTTGACCTCAAGAAAATAAGTAGAGAGAGATAGGGCTTACTCTATGTATATATATATATATATATTACTTATATATATAAATAATTATTTTGGATAAAATAAAAATAAAATACTCTTTTTACCTCCTTGTATAGAGGCCTAAAAATAAAACAAAAATAAAATAAAAATCATAAAAATAAAATAAAATCCTCTCTCACTTGCATAAAGACACATGTATATATACCACATTCCCTATTTATTCTATACATGTAAATCAATAATAAAAATAAAATAAAAATTATTTTGTACTCCTAAAACTATGTTGAAAACAAATAAAATAGAAAATTGGAGTATTTATATGAAAATGATAAAATAAAAATGCTTGTACAAAATACATAGATATATTAGACATATATATAATGCTATATACTGTATATAGACTAATTTATTTTTCATAAAAATAATTACAAATCATAAAAAATCCTTGAAAAAATAATAAATAATTTTCATTTTATTATTTTTTAATTTAAATACATTTATTATTTTTAATTTAATTTCCTTTAATTTCTTCTCTGTTTTGTCCTGTAGTCTATGTTGTCCTTTTCCTACGCCCCCTCTGATTGGGCCACGTTGGATTGTTAACCCCAATCAACTGGTCCCCTCGGACCCCGTCTGCATTGAGTCGGCATTGAGTCGGGTTTTTGGCTGACTTTCTCCAATTTCTCTAGACCCGACCCGATCTACTCTTCGCCCAAATCTTCGCTCCGAATTGAGGCTGTGAATCCCTAATCCTCGCCCGATGATCTCTTGCTTGATCCATGACTCAGTTTGCGGGCTCCATCCCCATCTTCTCAAACTCCCATGCCTATATATCCTATGCTACCCCCTCCTTTTCGAGCACCTTTGGATGCGCCACCTCCTCCTATGCTCTCGACCACCTTTCCTAGAGTGACAACAAGAGAGAGGGAGGGCGAGGGGCTCTTTTCGAGCGTGGAAACCCTAGGTCCGACGAGGTTTGTCCTTAGCTCCCCCGCAAGGATCCTAGCCTCTGTCTGCGTCAGCCATAGAGGCCATCACCTCCATGGATTTCATCCACTACTCACAGGCGATTCTCCTCCACTTCCAGGTACTTCATTTTCCGCTTATTTCCCTTGAATTCATCGCATCTCTGCCAAACAAAGTTGCTTCGACAAGCCTTTGTTCTTCACATCTCCGACCCCACTCCGCCCCTTTCCGACTGCCTATCACTTCTAAATCTTCTCCGTAATCCCCCACGTGGCTCCTGCCATCAGGTTGGAGCCTCCTAACATGTCGAATCCCTCGCTTCGTCGGAGACCTGTCCGATCACCCTCCACCTCGATTCCTGTTGTTTGTAGCTCCCTAACCCTGGCCAGAGATGTTTTTCCGAGCACGATCGTTCCTCCTGTAGGGTTCGTGCACATACAGACTTCATCTGGGGTCTTGAATAGTTCCAGGAAGCTCTAGGTTCACTGTGTCTCCTCAGGGCCATCTCTTTGGTCTTGGGCCCTTATGAGCCTTCCAGTAGCTGCAGAGCGCTGATGAATCCACATTTCATCATCTTTATTCTATCATTTTGGTACCAAAAACCCTAGCAAATGTCTGTAAATACCTTTAATTTCAGCATATTAGCATTCATGCATGTGAATCTCATTAGTATGTAAAATACTGTAATTAAAGTCAAAATTATAGAATAAATAAAAGAAAAGAAAAAGAATAAAATATTGTAAATATTTTATGACCCAAAACCCCGAGACCTAGGCATCTTAATGAATAGGTCGATCAGGAATAAAGTAGGGGGAGATAAGGGCCAAAATACAGATAAAATACCTATACTTTCTATTCATTCTTTATTCATTTTGGGACCTATTTTTGGTTCCACTTTTTATACATCAAATAAAGAAACTTTGTACATGAAAGTTGTAGATAATTTAATAAAGAAAAATACAAAATTGATTTCACAGAAAAATAATACACAGATACAAAGTTATGGTCTGAATAAAAATCCAGAATCCCAACTTCCCAGACCCGTATCTCACAAATGAAAACTCCAAATGCAGCAAACTCACCTTTAACTGTATATAGAAGAAAATAAGCTATTTAATGGCAGTGGTTTTGCATTTGGCGAGCTACGGTTTGAAAGTTGAGTTTTGGACCCACATTGTATAGTTGTACTGATTAAAATATTCAATTTATTCTTTATTCCTTATTTTTGTATTTTTATATTTTTATAATCTTGTAAATATTACTTATAATATACTTGTGTATTAAAACTAGAATAAAATCCTAAATAAAATACAAAATAAAAATAGCTACATAAAATACATAGATACAATACCTATATACATACCTATACCATACATACTTATATTTTATTAAATATACAAAACATATCAGAAAAATAAAACAAAAATATATTTGTGTATATAAAAGTATTTTATAATTTTAAAAAATAATAAATAAAAATAATAAAATTAAAATACACAAAATAAAAATATAATAATCAAACATATAGATAATATACCTATATAGGGGTATAAAAGCAACTTGTAAAAATATACCTAATAAAAATAAATAAAAATTACCATAAAATAATTTATAAAATTATAAATACTTTTTATTTTATAACCTCATTAAAGTAATATTATTTACTATTTTTAAAATGATTTTTTAAGATTTTTTAGGACTTTTTTCCTTGTTGGTCCACGTGGACCAACCAGGGGGCCAGAAGAGTTGACCTCGGGTCAACTCTCTGACCCTAGGTCCTGTAGACTGTCAGGATGGCTTTTGACCCCATTTCAAGGTTTTTTTAGGGGCTGCTCCTTTAACCAAACCGTGATGCTTCCTTCATGGAAGTTTTTCCTCGATCAGAGCTCTTACACGCCCAAGGCTCTCCTTGGGTTGTGGAGCTCTGAATCGAGCTGTGCGTCTTGTTCTTTGGACCCCCATTGTCAACCTTTCAAAACCAACCCCCTTGACTCCATTTCGAATTTGAACCCCAATTCTTGGCTCTCTCGCGCTCCTTTGCATTCCATTCAATCCCTGGAGGTGACAGCTTAAGGAGAGACGCATCGAGGAGGCGAAGCAGCGGCCCAGGGTGTTCCATCAACCTCCGGTGGTCCAATCCGTCGAGGTACACCTTCCCTCGCCCTTCCTGGGCTTGAGGCCGTTTAATCACTTTACTTTTCGCTTTTATATCGTTCTTCACAGTCTAAGCTTCATTTCCCCCTTTGCATCCACTTCTTTCGCGTATCGATTCGCTCAATCGATCATAGCCGGAGCCATCTCCGGCCACCGCCGTTCTTCACGCCATACGTCGCCGCACACCCCCATTCCTTTGTGCCACGTGATCGGGGCAATTTGCCCCGATCATATCACCATTTTTTTGTGCAGGTAACGGAGCATATCGAGGATCTGGAGCTCTTTTGTGAGTTCGCCGGAGGTGGTTTGGGAGCCCCAGCTCCTCCCCCTTCGCCTGCGAGCTCTGGTGGCTACCGCCACCTTCTGAAGCTTCAGGTGGCCAGAGGACACCTGCAGGAAGACGGAGGGACCATCGGCTAGCCTGGAGGAGGTCGGAGGAGCACGTGCCACCGGATCCAAACTCGCCCTGGGCGAGTTCATCTCCTGTTCTTCCAGCCATCTTGCGCGCCGTCGATCTTCCGGCCGTTCTTCCACATCAACAGCAGCCGTCGGATCGGGAGGGCTCAGGACCGTCCATCTCCTTTCGATCATCTAATCTGAGCCCTCGATCGCGAAGCGGTATCGCGGCACGCCGAGCCGCCAAGTGTCCAAGTGGGTTAACGCCCACCGTCGGATCGCCTCTAGAGCTGGGTAATTTTGCCTCATATCCAGTCAAATTTTGTATTCAGTAAAAGACGTTTAATCATTCATCTACTTTTGAAAAATTTTGTAATAATTATACTTGGACCCCCGCACGTTTTCTTATTTACTTTCAAGTCCTCGCCTGGCGCACGCGCTCGTCACGTGCGCCTGGGCGTCTTTGCCAAAAGGGCCCCTGGGTTTTGTGTCATTTTAGTTTAGACCCAAAACATTCATGTGCAGTGATAATATTTCTAGGCATTTTGCAATCCAGCCCCCACTTTTTGCATAATTACTATCTAGTCCTCCCCAGGCGCGTGCATTGCACGCGCGTGGGTGGACATTTTGCAAACAAGCCATTGCGGCTTGGGATATTGGCTTTTTGTCCAGAGAATATTTTATTCAGTATATATTTTGTTGAAAAATTGCTTATAACCCCCTGGACTTTTGGATATTTGCATAAATGCCCCTGCTAGGCCTGTAATTTGTGCCTGCTTTCTCTATTTATTTAAGGCCCTATTTTAATTCAAAAAATTCTCAAATTTTAAACTTAAGCTCCTGTTAACTTGTGCTTCCACGCCCTAATTTTACTTTTTGATTTTATTCCATTTTTATATTTATTAAAAATAAAAAACTATCCATTTCAGCACTGTCTAGCTTAGAAAATACCAAAAAATATTAAAATATCTCGAAAAATTCCAAAAAATTTTCCCTAGTGTGTATTTTAACCTATTTTAGTGTCAGTCCAAAAACCACTAAAAATCTCAAAAGAAAAACCTTAAAAATTCAAAAATACATAACAACTTCAAAAAAAATTATAAAACCAAAGAAAACTCAGAAAAATATAAACTCAGCTCTTGTTTCTTCTATATTTTATTATCTTTATTTGAAAATTAGTTTAGGAAAATTTTGTGGCTTACTGCTATTTTTAATTCCTATTTTACTCACAGCTAGTACCTATTTCACTGTTTTCTTTTATTTCAGCATTTAAAAATACAAAAAATAATTTGAAAAATACCCAAAATACACAAAAACAGTAAAAAATTATAAAAATACCAAAAAGATTTTATTTCTGAATTTTTGGCTATTTTTGCATATTTTTATTAATACTCTATCTTCTCTTTTATTACATTGTCTATATATTCCAATATTGAAAAAGAAAAAAATATAAAATATAAAATTATAAAAATCAGAAAATTAAAAATTAAAATACAAAATTAAAAATTCAAAAAAGTAATACTAAAAACCCACAGAAATCTTTGCTTGCTTGCTTAGTGTAGACACTTTACACATTCACTCACACACATCTATTTGATCTACCTTGTTTGCTCCCTGTGTTCGAACTCTCTGCATACTTGCTTACTATACATTTTGTGCAGAGTTAAAAATAAATTTTAACTCCACATTTATTTCTATTTCTTTGATCTATAGTGTGGGTTAATTGTTGATTTTAGTCCAGGATTCATTGTGAGTTGTCACAGCGACGGTTATCTCCGCCTTGTGCGAGATACAATTTTTAGACTCCGTGAATTTTGGCTAAATCAAATGGTGCCGTTGCCGGGGAGCAACAGCGAGTAGTTCACATTTTTGTTTGTTTGTGTTTGCTTGTTTGCCATTGCTAGTTTTGTCTCTCTTACACTTTTGATAGACATTGATTGAGCTATCTGACCATTTGTTTCTTGTCTTCTTGCGAGGGACCGCGGAGCAAGGCGGATCGCCTAGGTGACCCGAAGCAACCTTGGGAAGCGGAGCCGGCTATTCTTTAGCCAAGCCGGCAGGAGAGAGCAGGAGGAGTGAGAGAGAGTGCTTAGATTAGTTGCAATTTTTTTTGAGAGAGTGATTTGATAATTTGTAATAATACAGGTACTTGGACTTTTGGACACTCCGGGCCTAATTTCCGGGTGTTTGTTCACCCGGAGGCTCACCGCAGTTTTTGTCGAGTTTTCACCGCTGTCATTTGCCGGTTTTGATTTCATTTTCACTTTCTTTTGTGGATTGAGCCCTTAGTTCTAGGCCTGCTTGATCGACTAAATTAGGTCCAAACACACTAAGAACCTTTGCATGTACCTATAGCTCGGATTTGGACTTAGTTTAATTAAACAGTTAGCTCATCGTCTTAGATCCGCCGTGCTGCGAGCCCTCCCCATCAAGCGCTACTCCTGAACTCGATGTGTCGAGAAGAGGAGGGGGGGGGGTCGAGACCGGACTCTTAGGATCGAGGATTAGTGACTAACTTGTGGTTCTTCACGCTAGCAGTTGCCTATCTTAGGACGATTTCCGCATTGCATACCGACATATAGACTAGGTTTATAAATTTTTGTTTTGCATCCCGCATGGAGAGAGCTGGGATTCGCTGTAAGTCTTCTTACTTTGCATCCATCATTTAGGCACAAAGGTGAGATTTCCATCTTTGTGTCGACTTGCACGGCTTTTCCGACTCTATTCTCCCTCTGTTTTTGGACAAAGTAGGATGAAGAAAACACAAAAATCGTTAGGTGCTTGTTTGAATCTACTCAAAAGAAGCGATAACACCAAAAAAAATTTAAAAAGGGACTGCTAAGAAAACCTTGACCAAAAATAAAATTGGTAATTGGATTCATTGATTGGTGAGAGTAACAACCTCACTTGTTTTCAGGTTGCATGGGAAGGTTTCCTTCCAAGTGAGGTGAGCGCTTCGTAAGGACTAGAGCCAAAATCCCAGCTTGTGGCTGCCTTGTGTATCGCCTGGATTTCCGAAGTATTGGCGCTTCTATCGTACGTGGATGAGTAGGGCTTGATCAACATTGGTGACTCTCTATTGTGTAGAGCATCGACCTTGTCCGAAGTATCGAGCCTAGGCCACGCCTTCACGAGGGTGTCTGTCTCATCGTCTCGCATCCGAGTAGGTTCTTGCACGCTCACGGGTGATTCCGTTGCGAGCGAGATCCGAAGTATCGGTTTTGCCTATTGGCTTCCTCTCTTATTCTTTGGCTGAGTAGGGATCCAAGAAGGGTTACAAGGACCTCAAAAAGCGCAAGCTACAGGTTACACAGGAGGAGGACAAGTACGGGATACTCTTCCAGCAGTACTCTCTCTCCTTTAGGCGCAGCGCTCTAAGGACTCGTGAAAAGATTAATTCCTGAATTCAAGCTAAAATCGACAAGATAAAAGCCGAACCTTCACGGCTTCATGTGTTGAGTTGGTGAATTCACCCCTGTCTTGTGTTTGATTTCTAGTTCTATCTAAGGTCAAGATCAAAAATACAGCACAATTGTGCACAATTTTGCTTCTCATATCTTCCTTCTTCTTCTGCATTCTCCCTGCTCTTCCCAATAATCAAGATGATGGGACGGAGATCTCTTAGGCCGACTCTGTCGGCACCGCTATCCAGCACTCCTCCTTATTCATCTAGGACTACCTCGGAGAGTCCGCTCTCCGATCCTGAGTTTACATCCACCATGTTCCCCCTCGACCACCCTTCCCATTCTCCTTCTCTCAGTCCAATAGTTTCAGAATTCAGTGCATCACAGAGTTCGGATCATTCGACAACACCTGAGATGGCCTCTTTTGCTTTTTCAGAGAATCCAGTGATGGCAGACAGAGGCGAGCACCCGGATGACCATGATTACCCTCCGTTCTTATTTGATCAGGCGGTCATCAACAATTCACTTCTTGCATCCCTGGAGACTATGCAGAGGCAGATTCGTGACCAGGGTACCTTCATGGGTGATCTGATGAGAGAAATTGCTCATATGAGAGAAAACTGACCTGGGGGCGGTGGCGGTAGAGGAGGAGGAGAACCGGATGCAGGAGGAGGTGATCCAGACGTTGAGAGACCGCCACAGACTATCATGAGGGAACTGCACAACCTAGCCGCATCCCTTACTCATCGTTGGATCCGACTCCCGCCGATCCATGGAGATTTCGAGCTTCGGCCCCACACCATCCAGCTTCTTCCCAAATTTCATGGGCTGCCGACCGAAGAGCCACACCTCCACCTCCAAGAATTTGAGATGATATGCAGCACCATCCATGACAGGTTGATGACTGAGGACACGATCAAGATGATCGCCTTCCCGTTCTCGTTAGTTGACAGAGCTACATACTGGCTCAAACACCTCGGGCGATTCATCGACACTTGGGTAGATCTCTGGACCGCATATCTGAAGAAGTACTACCCTCTCGGTCGGACCAATGCAGCCAGAGGCATGATCAGTAACTTTGTCATGATCCCTAATGAACAATTCCATGAAGCTTGGGATCGATTTCGAGAGCTCATCGATCGGTGTCCGCATCATGATATATCCAAGCCCAATCTGGTTCAGAGCTTCTTTTGTGGGCTGACACCAGAGCTGTAGGGGCTTGTCAATGCCTCTTGCGGTGGATCTTACTTTTCCAAGGGTGAAGATGACGTCTGGGCCATTTATGAGGGCATGGCAGAAAATTCTACAGTAATGACCCAAGCTTGTGTCTACACGCAGCAGAAGCCCCCGCAAGGAGCAGGATCATTCCAGAGGATTACCCGCATCGATGCCGGTCCTAACACATTGTCGGTAGCCGCAGCCCAAGCTGAATCAGCTGCAGCCGACATGGGAATAATCAGTGAGAAGTTGGACCGTCTCGAGATCCTCGAGAAGAAACAGATGCAAGGCATGGCCCAGATGGACCAAATTGCCAAGACAATGAGTGATCTGAAGACGCAAATTCTTTGCATCCAGGAGGCACAGACTTCTTCCCAGCAGCCTCCCAGATCACGAGCTGATCCGAGCAGTAGCAACTCATTACAGCCCTCTGTCTCGTACCGCCAGGTCAACCACATCCAGGCAAAGCCGGTCCCGTTGCTACAGTATCATCCAGTGCAGCCGCCATCTCAGGACACTCAGATGGTAGTCTACCAGCCAGAGCAGCCACTGGCAGTTCTTCCTCCACCCTCCTTCGAGCAGGAACCATTGATGGAAGTCAATGGGATTTGGTACGATCGGTACCCTCAGCCTAGGATCCGTCGTGATCATCCAGGATTCCGTTGGGGCAACGGTGGCTCCTCTTTCCAACAGCAGAATCTCGCTCAAGGACAGCAGAGCAGCCAGCAGCAACAGCAACACTAGCAGCCCCAGTATTCCTACCCACAACAGTATCAGAGTGGTCCTCGTCCCGCCTATCAGGGACAGCAGTGGACGCAGCGACAACAGCCTCAGCAATCTTATCCCCATCAACCCCAGTATCAACCACAGCAGCAGCAGCCCCATTTCCAGCAGGGACAACTATCCAGTTCCCAGGGTCCCGCTTTTGAGAACCCAGCCCTCGATGATCTTGCCCGCTTGCTCTCCGAACAGCGAGCATTCTTCAGGCAAGAAATGGATGAATTCTGGCAGGAGATGAGGGAGATTATAAAAGGGAAGGTCGCCATACCCGCTCAGATTGAACCTAATCCGAACAATCTGAAAAGGAAGTCTGAGCAGGTAGAGTTTACAGAGGACACCTCTCTTAGTGACTATCTCAGTGATATGTCTTATTCTGTCTATGATGCTGATTTTGTGACTACTAGGAGCGGTAGGATGACCGTCGGCGACGCCTCTTCTGAGCGATAACTAGATGCAGAACCAGGAGCGCCAGAAGAGCAGAGTAGCGGTGCTGATGCCGCTAATGACGATGCTGAAGACGGTGGTGCTGAGGCCACCAATAATGGAGATCCAGACGACGGTGCTGAGGCCGTCGTGATACCAGATGCAGACGATGGTGCTGATGCCACCATTTTGGATGCTGAGCCAGAGTGCGGTGCTGATGCCGCGAACACAGGTGCTAGTGGTGGTACTGAGGCCACCACATCCACTTTTGTTGAGCCTCCCTCTGTGACGTTACCACATTTTGTACCGATGGACTGTGGAAACAAAAAGAAAAACAAAGAGATGAATAAAGGAAAGGTTTCTGTTCACATTGCGGATCCATATGTGTTGCATGATGATGATTGTATGGATTCTACTCCTTCACAGGCACAGGGACCGATTCCTAGTCCTCCATATGTGGAGGCCCCTACCATCCCCTTCCCTGAGGCACTCCGCCGAGCGAAGGGGAACAAGAGAGAAAATCCCAAAAAAGAGCAACAGGAAGAGTTCAGCAATCAGATGATAGACAGATTCCATATTCAGCTGACTCTACAGGAAGCACTTGAGCACATCCCCCTCTTCAAAAAGAACTTGAAGGAGAAAACTACCATCCGCGGGAAGAGGAGGAACCACAGAGATCAGATCCATGTGCTCACTCATTCCACTTGCTGCACCATCCAGAACAAGCTGCCAGCCAAGCGACCAGACGCAGGAGCTCCCTATGTCAGATGCGAGATTCAGGAGCAACAGTTTGATCGTACTCTATTAGACTGCGGCTCTTCAATTAACCTTCTTCCGGCAGCCTTACTCGACCAATTCGAGTTTGGTCCTCTTCTTAGGAGCAGGACAGTCCTTCAGTTTGCTGATAGGTCGACTAAGAGGCCGAAGGGGTTATTGGAAGACGTGGTCGTTACCATTCAGGGCCTGAAATTCCCCGTGGACTTCGTTGTGTTGGACATGGAAACCCCTGAGTCGGTAACTGATGCCCCCATCATTCTCGGACGTCCATTATCATGACAGTGGGAAGGTATGTTTTCGCATAGAGGGCGAAACCATACAAATAGAGACGATCGAGGAAACCAGAGCTAGAGAGTTAGAATGCTCGGAGCAGTCAAGCGAAGTCGCGCAGATGACAGAGGAAGAGCTAGACATCCACCAGGCGTGTGATTTTGTGATGACTGATGATGAATCCAACTGGATAGATCCTGTAGCACCGACCCTCGCCTTGCCCACAGATTCACTATATCTCAAGCTCATGGCAGTCGAGAGCCGGGAGAGCACACCCTTGGATACGGATATACCTGAGGCTGACAGTGTTGGGACGAGTGGTGCTGATGATTTTCATTCATGCTCATCTTCTTCTGATCCCTCGGATTCAGACATTGATTGGGATGATTTTGATGACTATTTATCTTGTCTGATTCCTCCTGAGTCAACAGCCAGGACAGAGTGCGAGCCCGTACAGTTCATTGATGATTCAGCAGGCTGCCCTTCGTCAGAGATTCATGCAGAGCGAGAGTTCTCCCATGCAGACCTGGTCGCCTTCACACAGACATACCAGAAGCCAGATCTGCCACCTCCCAGTTGTCCAGAACGGAAACCTCTGCTGCAGTCGATGAAGTATAGATTCCTTGCTGGTGAGCCAGACATGTACCCAGTCATTATCTCAGCAGATTTGACTGGAGAACAAGAATCTCGTCTGATGGAGGTTCTTGAAAGAAACTGCAAGGTAATAGGATGGAGTATAGCTGATCTCCAGGGGATTAGTCCGGCTCTGTGCTCCCACCACATTTATCTTGAGGAGGACGCTAGGTCATCGCGTGAGTTCCAACGACGGCTGAACCCGAATCTTCGAGATGTGGTCATGAAGGAAATATCGAGGTGGTGGAGCGTCGATTTTATCTACCCCATCTCCGACTCTAAATGGGTTAGTTCGTTACATGTGGTGCCCAAGAAGACGGGCATCACTACAGTGGTGAATGAGTCTGGAGAGGAGATCGCTACCAGAGTGCCCACTTCTTGGAGGGTCTGTGTGGACTACAGACGATTGAATGAGGCCACCAAGAAGGATCATTTCCCGCTACCCTTCATTGATCAGATTATCGAGCGGCTAGCTGGGAAGAGTCACTACAGCTTTCTTGACGGGTACTCTGGATATTATCAAGTGGCCATTGCGCCCGAAGACCAGGAGAAAACGACATTCACCTGTCCTTTTGGGACGTATGCTTTCAGACGGATGCCCTTTGGTCTATGCAACGCTCCGGCGACATTCCAAAGGTGCATGTTGTCCATATTCTCGGACATGGTGGGTGACTGTTTAGAGGTCTTCATGGATGACTTCTCGGTCTATGGCGACGGGTTCGATGCTTGTCTTGACTGCCTAGACCGTGTGCTTCAGCGCTGCATAGAGGTTAATCTTGTTTTATCTTGGGAGAAGAGCCACTTTATGATGACTCAAGGGACGGTCCTCGGTCATATCGTCTCCAACAGGGGCATGGAGGTTGATCCGACCAAGGTGGAAATCATCAGAAAACTCAATCCACCGTCCAATCTGCATCAGTTACGGTCTTTTCTGGGGCATATCGGTTTCTACCGACGGTTCATTCAGGACTTCAGTCGGATTGCCCGACCGCTTACTGACTTGCTGACAAAAGACACCGAGTTTATTGTCAATGATAAGTGTCTTGCTTCTTTCGAGACTCTCAAAGAGATGGTTGTTTCAGCTCTTGTCCTTCAGCCACCCGACTGGTCTCTCCCAATCGAGATCATGACGGATGCATCAGATTTTACCGTTGGGGCTGTGCTTGGACAGAGGAGGGATGGATTACCTTTTGCCATTTACTACGCCAGCCGGACTTTGGATGCCGCTCAGCGGAACTACACTGTGACTGAGAAAGAGATGCTGGCCGTAGTCTTTGCTCTAGATAAGTATCGATCGTATATTATCGGATCTAGAGTGATGATTTACACTGATCACACCGCCATCCGGTATTTAATGTCTAAGAAGGATGCCAAAGCACACCTCACCAGATGGATCCTTCTACTACAGGAATTTGATATTGAGATTAAGGATAAGCCTGGAGTCAAGAATGTGGTGGCGGATCATCTCTCCAGATTGGAGAATCTTGAGGAATCTGAGCCCAACGCACCTATCACAGAGACATTTCCAGATGAGGCGATTTTGGCTATCACCTCGCTCCCGTGGTACGCCGACATTGTAAACTATCTTGTAGCCAAGACGGTCCCACAAGGTTGGCCCAGGCAGAGACTCGAGACCTTCTTGGCGAAGGCCAAGTTTTACCATTGGGAGGATCCCGTCCTTTATCATGAAGGAGGGGATAGTATCTGGAGGAGGTGCATTCCTCAATAAGAGCATCACAGCGTCCTCACATACTGCCACAAGCTTGAGGCAGGAGGACATCATTCTGGAAAAAGAACAGCACAAAAGGTGCTTCAATCCGGCCTATGGAGGCCTACTCTCTTCAAGGACTCTGATGAGTTCGTGAAGAGATGTACTGACTGTCAAAAAATGGGAACCTGCGGACAGAGAGACATGATGCCCATGCAACCCATTCACTTCTGTGAGGATTTTGATGCATGGGGGATCAATTTCATGGGCCCATTTCCTAAAAGTTAGGGATTCGAGCATATTTTGCTCGCTGTAGATTATGTCAGTCGATGGGTTGAGGCCATCCCCGCCCGAGCCACAGATGCTAAAACCGTGTGTAAATTCATGAGGAAAAATATCATTTCACAGTTCGGGGTACCGAGAGTCTTGATTTCAGACGGGGGGTCTCATTTCATCAATGACAAGGTTAGGGCCCTTGCAGACGAGTTCGGCATTGACCATCGGGTTGCCACACCGTATCACCCTCAGACTAATGGTCTTGCCGAAGTATCGAACCGGGAGATAAAAACAATCTTGCAGAAAGTTGTCCGCCCAGACCGAAAGGATTGGTCACAGCTTTTGGACTCGGTCTTGTGGGCCTATCGGACTTCTTTCAAGAATCCATTGGGGACATCTCCCTTTCGACTCATCTATGGCAAGCCGTGCCAGTTGCCAGTAGAAATCAAGCACAAATCTTTTTGGGCAGTCACTGAGTTACTGTTAGATCCCGAGAGCATAGGAGAACAAAGAAGAGCAGAATTGGCAGCCCTGGAGGAACTGAGAGACACAGCCTTTTCCAACAGCCTACAGTATAAAGAGAAAGTGAAGACATGGCATGATTCCCATATCAGCCATAAACAGTTTGAGCCAGATCAGAGAGTATGGTTGTTTGATTCCAGGCTGAAATTATTCCCAGGGAAATTACAGAGCAAGTGGAAAGGTCCTTATGTGGTCAGGAAGGTACATGACAATGGCAGCATCGACATATCCGAACCGTCATCTTCCTCTACCTTCCGCGTCAATGGTCAACGCCTGAAGCTATATCTAGATCATGATCCGCCGACCATTGACGTTGCCCTCATTCTTCTGGTATGAGATGTGTTCTTTGACTCAAATCATCTGCATCTCATACATGGTGATCACTTCCATCTTCCACTGTACAAATCCATCCGTTCATATCACTTTCTCATCTGTTGATTTATTTTCTTCTTTTCTTCTTTTCCTATTCTATCTTCTGTATCTATCAGAAAGGTGTCGCCCCTTTGTAAACAGTTTTCTATACTTAGGACGTGCTTTGTCCTAAGTATAGGGGGTGTGCACCCCGAGTTGCTCGATATTTCGATCCTCTCCATTGTCTCCTCTTCTTGTCTATACTTAGGGATATTTTACCCTAAGTATAGGGGGGGACAATCTGAGTACGATCTGTTCATCCCCACCCTTGACCCTCCCTGCGTTGTGTACAGTCTGCTATACTTAGGATTATTTGATCCTAAGTATAGGGGGGACGGTCAACTTCTCTTTCATTGATTCATTCATTTATTTATTTATTAGACTTGTCTATACTTAGGATGAGTTATGTCTTCTCTTTTCTCTCCGATCTATGAGGACATAGCTCAAGCTAAGTATAGGGGGGTCGTATATACTGCGTATATACTTTAGCCATAACTCGCACTTTCGTATTTTCCTAATAATATGGCTATTAATTCTTTAAAATTCATTAAAAACCTTAATAAAAAGTGTTTTGTTCCTCAAATTCTTTTTGTATATACTGATTAATAAATCAGGTGAAACTTTTTGCAAAATGTTTGAAAAATAGTTTGAAAATCTTTGTGAACATCTATTGAAAACTATTTTGAAAATGTTTTGTTACATGTTTTCAACCTGTGTAAAAATGTGTGGTTTGTAAAATTTCTTTTCTTTGTGTGAAATAAAATGTTTGAAAAATGATTTGCAAATGGTTTGAAAAATGGTTGCAAAAATATTTTGAAAAATCTATACATACTGTTTTGAAATCCTTTGCAAAATTATTTTCAAATGTGTGTACATGTTTGTAAAATGTTTGTAAAAACCGTTTTGGACTATAGTTTGCAAAAATTGTGTGAAAAAATCTTGTGTCAAATAAGTTTGAGGAATATTCGCATCACACCATAATCCACTATATAGATATGTATAAAATTGATCACTTTCCCTTGTAAATTCTTCAAATCCACTTCTTGTACATATATGAAGCACTCCCGTGTACATATTTTCACCTAGTGTTGAGCCAAAATCTTTTTGTTTTCAAAAATCCCAAAAACATTTGCAAAATTAAAATCCAAAAACACTTGAAAAATCTTTCTGAAAAATACAAAAAAATGCATGCATCATCTTTTCAAAAATCCATAAAAAGTTCAAAAATCTTGAAAATTGCATCACAAAAATATTTGTTGCATTACATAGCATTCGCATTTTTCGGATTGAGTTTGATAGTTGAACAAGTCTAAGTAAAATTCGGAGATTGGAGCTTGATTGGACCTTACAATCTACCTAACTAACAGGAACCTTATAGGAACTGGGTTTGAGGTACTTCAGGTCTAGTTGACTTAATTCTTTGAGGATCACAGGACTTGGTTCAATGGATTCTTGACTGCCTAAGTAGAGTATTTTGGAGCACATGCACGATTCTTGTTGATAATGACCTAACTTGGACACATGCACCTTTCACATGGCTCAACTCAGTTGGAATGGTGAGGGGATTGGATTTGCCAGTATGAGACGCACACAGGTGGAAACACTTGTCCTCCTCTAGGGAGGGACGTGCACCCCAACCCGTCCAGTAGTGATGAGTTTCGAGGATAGGAGATCGTGGGTTGCAATAAAGCTTCAAAAGAGGGATAGTCTACTGGCTCAAGAGGAAAAACTCCCTATGTAAATGCTGCTGTATATAGTATTCGAAAAAAAAGGAAAGAGTTCAGGCATGTACAAAAATAAAAAGTCTGCAAGTATGTACAAATGTTGTAAAGTCAATAAGCAAGCTTGAGTTCCAAGGTCATATCATGTGAGCCTGCAGCAGGATGACTTGACTACGCTGGTCTTGCATCCCGGGATAGGTAGCTACACTGGCTACCGTCCATTCTTCTCTTCACCCCCTCCTCTTGAGCTGGTTGCCACTTAAACTTAGAAGGGAATACCCCGCTCCTCGAGGATGGAGTTATTGGATTGGGGAATCATTGGGTTGTCGTACTGGAGAAGTCAGTCTCTTTGTCATTCTAGTTGGGGAGAGCCACTATCACTTACACTGTACAAGTCAGATTCATAGTTGTAAGAGTTTGCGTATGAGTTGAAGTATTTCTGACCTGGCTATTGAGGAGACTTGGACAGAGTTTTGGGATTCTCAAGGACTGTTGAATTTCAAACACGGTTCTCACTAAGGTTCCGTCCGCACTAAAATTCCAAAGGTCCGACTTAAGCTCCAAACTTTGATTTTGTGAAGACAAATTTGATAATCAAATAAAATCCAAGTTCTTCTTTTTCTTTTCTCTCTTTCTTTTGCACTTATTGCATAAGTGTTTGCTAGGGACTAGCAAAGGTAAAGTATAGGGGGATGATGAATCCACATTTCATCATCTTTCTTCTATCGTTTTGGCACCAAAAACCCTAGCAAATGCCTGTAAATACCTTTAATTTCAGCATATTAGCATTCATGCATGTGCATCTCATTAGTATGTAAAATACTGTAATTAAAGCCAAAATTATAGAATAAATAAAAGAAAAGAAAAAGAATAAAATATTGTCAATATTTTATGACCCAAAACCCCGATACCTAGGCATCTTGATGAATAGGTCGACCAGGAATAAAGTAGGGGGAGATAAGGGCCAAAATACAGATAAAATACCTATACTTTCTATTCATTCTTTATTCATTTTGGGACCTATTTTTGGTTCCACTTTTTATACATCAAATAAAGAAACTTTGTACATGAAAGTGGTAGATAATTTAATAAAGAAAAATACAAAGATGATTTCACAGAAAAATAATACACAGATACAAAGTTATGGTCTGAATAAAAATCCAGAATCCCAACTTCCCAGACCCGTATCTCACAAATGAAAACTCCAAATGCAGCAAACTCACCCTTTAATTGTATATAGAAGAAAATAAACTATTTAATGGCGGTGGTTTCGCATTTGGCGGAGCTACGGTTTGAAAGTTAAGTTTTGGACCCACATTGTATAGTTGTACTGATTAAAATATTCAATTTATTCTTTATTCCTTATTTTTGTATTTTTATATTTTTATAATCTTGTAAATATTACTTATAATATACTTGTGTATTAAAACTAGAATAAAAGCCTAAATAAAATACAAAATAAAAATAGCTACATAAAATACATAGATACAATACCTATATACATACCTATACCATACATACTTATATTTTATTAAATATACAAAACATATCAGAAAAATAAAACAAAAATATATTTGTGTATATAAAAGTATTTTATAATTTTATAAAATAATAAATAAAAATAATAAAATTAAAATGCACAAAATAAAAATAAAATAATCAAACATATAGATAATATACCTATATAGGGGTATAAAAGCAACTTGTAAAAATATACCTAATAAAAATAAACAAAAATTACCATAAAATAATTTATAAAATTATAAACACTTTTTATTTTATAACCTCATTAAAATAATATTATTTACTATTTTTAAAATGATTTTTTAATATTTTTTAGGACCTTTTTCCTGGTCGGTCCACGTGGACCAACCAGGGGCCAGAAGAGTTGACCTCGGTCAACTCTCTGACCCTAGGTCCTGTAGACTGTCAGGATGGCTTTTGACCCCATTTCAAGGTTTTTTTTGGGGGCTGCTCCTTTCACCAACCGTGATGCTTCCTTCATGGAAGTTTTTCCTCGATCAGAGCTCTTACACGCCCAAGGCTCTCCTTGGGTTGTGGAGCTCTGAATCGAGCAGTGCGTCTTGTTCTTTGGACCCCCTTTGTAAACCTTTCAAAACCAACCCCCTTGACATCATTTCGAATTTGAACCCCAATTCTTGGCTCTCTCTGCGCTCCTTTGCATTCCATTCAATCCCTGAAGGTGACAGCTTCAGGAGAGACGCATCGAGGAGGCGAAGCAGCGGCCCAGGGTGTTCCATCAACCTCCGGTGGTCCAATCCGTCGAGGTACACCTTCCCTCACCCTTCCCGGGCTTGAGGCCGTTTAATCACTTTACTTTTCGCTTTTATTTCGGTCTTCACAGTCTAAGCTTCATTTCCCCCTTTGCATCCACTTCTTTCGCGTATCGATTCGCTCAATCGATCATAGCCGGAGCCATCTCCGGCCACCGCCGTTCTTCACGCCATATACCGCCGCCGCACACCCCCATTCCTTTGCGCCACGTGATCGGGGCAATTTGCCCCCGATCATATCACCATTTTTTTTGCAGGTAACGGAGCATATCGAGGATCTGGAGCTCTTTTGTGAGTTCGCTGGAGGTGGTCTGGGAGCCCCAGCTCCTCCCCCTTCGCCTGCGAGCTTTGGTGGCTACCGCCACCTTCTGAAGCTTCAGGCGGCCAGAGGACACCTGCAGGAAGACGGAGGGACCATCGGCTGGCCTGGAGGAGGCCGGAGGAGCACGTGCCACCGGATCCAAACTCGCCCTGGGCGAGTTCATCTCCTGTTCTTCCAGCCATCTCGCGCGCCGTCAATCTTTCGGCCGTTCTTCCACATCTGCAGCAGCCGTCGGATCGGGAGGGCTCAGGATCGTCCATCTCCTTTCGATCATCTAATCCGAGCCCTCGATCGCGAAGCGGTATCGCGGCACACCGAGCCGCCACGTGTCCAAGTGGGTTAACGCCCACCGTCGGATCGCCTCTGGAGCTGGGTAATTTTGCCTCATACCCAGTCGAATTTTGTATTCAGTAAAAGACGCTTAATCATTCATCTGCTTTTGAAAAATTTTGTAATAATTATACTTGGACCCCCAGACGTTTGCTTATTTACTTTCAGGTCCTCGCTTGGCGCACGCGCTCGTCACGTGCGCCTGGGCGTCTTTGCCAAAAGGGCCCCCGGGTTTTTGTGTCATTTAGTTTAGTCCCAAAACATTTATGTGCAGTGATAATATTTCTAGGCATTTTGCAATCCAGCCCCCACTTTTTTGCATAATTACTATCTAGTCCTCCCCAGGCGCGTGCATTGCACGCGCGTGGGTGGACATTTTGCAAACAAGCTCTTGCGGCTTGGGATATTGGCTTTTAGTCCATAGAATAGTTTATTCAGTATAAATTTGTGGAAAAATTGCTTATAACCCCATGGACTTCTGGATATTTGCATAAATGCCCCTGCTAGGCCTGTAATTTGTGCATGCTTGCTCTATTTATTTAAGGCCCTATTTTAATTCCAAAAATTCTCAAATTTTAACTTAAGCTCTTGTTAACTTGTGCTTCCACGCCCTAATTTTAGTTTTTTATTTTATTCCATTTTTATATTTATTAAAAATCAAAACTATCCATTTCAGCACTGTCTAGCTTAGAAAATACCGAAAAAATATTAAAATATCTCGAAAAATTCCAAAAAAGTTTCCCTAGTGTGTATTTTAACCTATTTTAGTGTCAATCCAAAAACCACTAAAAATCTCAAAAGAAAAACCTTAAAAATTCAAAAATACATAACAACTTCAAAAAAAAATTATAAAATCAAGAAAACTCAGAAAAATATAAACTCAGTTTCTTTTTCTTCTATATTTTATTATCTTTATTTTAAAATTAGTTTAGGAAAATTTTGTGGCTGACTGCTATTTTTAATTCCTATTTTACTCACAGCCAGTACCTATTTCACTGTTTTCTTTTATTTCAGCATTTAAAAATACAAAAAACAATTTGAAAAATACCCAAAAAACACAAAAACAGTAAAAAGTTATAAAAGTACCAAAAGATTTTATTTCTGAAGTTTTGGCTATTTTTGCATATTTTTATTAATACTCTATCTTCTCTTTTATTACATTGTTTATATATTCCAATATTGAAAAAGAGAAAAAATATAAAATATAAAATTATAAAAATCAGAAAATTAAAAATCAAAATACAAATTAAAAACTAAAAAAAATAATACTAAAAACCCACAAAAATCTTTGCTTGCTTGCTTAGTGTAGACACTTTACACATTCACTCACATACATCTATTTGATCTACCTTGTTTGCTCCATGTGTTCGAACTCTCTGCATACTTGCTTACTATACATTTTGTGCAGAGTTAAAAATAAATTTTAAATCCACATTTATTTCTATTTCTTTGATCTATAGTGTGGGTTAATTGTTGATTTTAGTCCAGGATTCATTGTGAGTTGTCACAGCGACGGTTATCTCCGCCTTGTGTGAGATACAATTTTTAGACTCCGTGAATTTTGGCTAAATCAAGCGCCTTCGCCGACTTCTTCCACCTCTCAGCAGCTTGTGAGGATGTCGGAGCCACGCACTAGAGATGATTGAAACTCTCCGACACGCACTAGAGATGATTGAAACTCGCCTGAGGTGAGTTCTTCCCCGATCATCCAGAAGTCGCCTCTACCGTCTGTTCGAGGCGTCTTCCAGTTCTAATCAGAGCCATCCTCCTTGGGAGACTCTCGACTAGGGATGCAAACGAACGAATACGAATGCGAATTCGGGTCATACCATATCCATATTCATTTTATATTACGAATATGAATACGAATACGAATGTTATACGAATGTAAAAAATCAAGATCCATATCCTCAAAATACGAATACGAATACGAATACGGATCTTTTACGAACGAATACGAATATCAAACGAATATTGCAATAATAAATTATATATAAAAGCGTACCTGATTATTTGGCAATGACTTCCGCATTACTTCCATATTGTGACGTGAATGGGTCGGTATTCATTTTTTTCTACAAACATTAGTACTCTCATTCTCCATGGATGGGTCGGTATTCATTTTTTTTCTACAAACATTGAAGTTAAAAATCAAACAAGCATATTCCATACATAAAACACATTCATAAACAAAAACATTCCATACTCAATCAAGAACATTCCATCTAAAACAAGCATATTCCATCTAACAACATAATCCATCTAACAAGCATATTCCATCTAACAAAAACATTCATACTCTATCAAGAATATTCCATCTAAAACAAACATATTCCATCAAACAAAAACATTCATAAAACAAGCATATTCCATCTAACAAAAACATTCATACTCTATCAAGAATATTCCATCTAACAAACATATTCCATCTAACAAAAACATTCATAAAACAAGCATATTCCATCTAACAACATAATCCATACATAAAACACATATCAAGAATA